>ML675704.1:314353-360300 GCA_007922155.1 Mesoclemmys tuberculata
GCATTAGTAAGAGCATTGCCAGCAGATCACAGGAAGTGATTACTCCCCTCTATTTTGCATTGGTGAGGCCACATTTGGAGTATTGTGTCCAGTTTTGGGCCCTCCACCACAAAAAGGATGTGGAAAAGTTGAAGAGAGTCCAGCAGAGAACAACAGAAATAAGGAGGCTGGAGTACAAGACTTCCGAGGAGAGGCTGAAGGAAGTAGGCCTGTTTAGTCTGCAGAAGAGAAGAATGAGGGAGGATTTGATAGAAGCATTTAACTACCTGAAAGGGGTTTTCATGGAGGATGGAGCTAGGTTGTTCTCACTAGTAGTAAATACCAGAACAAGGAGCATCGGTCTCAAGTTGCAGTGGGGGAGGTCTAGGTTGGACATTAGGAAAGTTTTTCACTAGGAGGGTGGTGAAGCATTGGAATGGGTTACCTAGGGAGGTGGTGGCATCTCTATCTCTAGAGGTTTTTAAGCTGTGGCTTGACAAAACCCTCACTGGAATGATTTAGCTGAGGTTAGTCCTACTTTAAGCAGGGGGTTGGACTAGATGACCTCCTGAGGTTCCTTTCAACTTTAATATTCTATGTAGGGACAATTAGAAAATCCAAGGCACAGAAAAAGAGTTAAATGAGCAATGCATATGAAACATGAGAGCATTTTACAAATACCTGAAAAGTAAGAGCAAGACGAAAGACAGGGTAGGTCCATTACTCAAAGAGGAGTGAAAAACAATTAGACAAGGCAGCAGTAACCAAAAAATATTAAATGCCTTTTTTTGTTTCCGCTTTTTTTCACCAAAGTTAAGTGATCAGACGACTAACACTGTGTACATTGGTGTGAATGGGGTAGGATCTGAGGCTAAAACTGGAAAGAACATGTTAAGACTTATTAGACAAGTCTTCAGGTTGGCAGGACCTAGTGAAATGTATCCTAGAATACTTAAGGGACTAGCCAAGAACTTTTGAGCCATTACCAATGATCTTTGAGAGCTTGTGGAAAATGGGAGAGACCTAGGACTGAAAAAAGGCAAATCTAGTACCTAGCTATAAAAAAGAAATAAGGACAACCTAGGGAATTATAAATCAGTTGGCTTAATTTTGGTACCCAGAAAGATAATGGAGCAAATAATCAAACAACCATTTTGTAAGCACCTAATGAAAATAAATTGACAAATCCATGTGAACAGTTACTTACCAACAAATCATACCCAACCAACCCAGTATCCTTCTTTGACACAGTAACAAATCACATGGATCAAAAGAAGTGGTAGCTGCAGCTTGACAAAGTCCTGGCTGGGATGATTTAGCTGAGGTTGGTCCTGCTCTGAGCGGGGGGCTGTACTAGATGACCTCCTAAGGTCCCTTCCAACTCTAATTTTCTATGATTCTATGAGATGTATCTTAGCTTCAGCAGGGATTATGATACTATCTCATATGAGCTTGTCATAAACTAGAGAAAGGTAGGCTTCTCTAGGTTATTATAAGATGAGTGCATAACACCTCGGAAAAGAGTACTCCAGGTAGTTATCAATGGTCCACAATCAAGGGAAGAGCACATTGAATGGCGTCCCAGAGGATCTGTCTGGATCTGGTTCTATTTAATACCTTCATAAGTGATTTGGATAATGGCAGAGAGAGTATACTTTTAAAGCTTATGGATGATACCAAACTGGGAGGGGTTGCAAGTGCTTTAAAGAACAGTATTAGCATTCTGAATGATCTGGAGGAATGGTCTGAAATAGGATGAAATTCAGCAAGGGCAAATACAAAGTAATACACTTAAGAAGAAATATTCATTTGCACAAATACAAAATGGGAAATTACTGCTTAGGAGGGAATACTGCAGAAAAGAAACTGGGGATTATAGTGGATCACAAACTAAATATGAATTGTCAATGTAATAGTGTTGCAAAAAAAACCCCAATGAACACCATTCTGAGATGGCTGTAATCAAAACACAAGTAATTTTTCCCCTCCACTCAGCAATGGTAAGGCCTCAGCTGCAGTATTGTGTCCAGGTCTGGTCACTCCACTTCAGGAAAGATGTAGGCAAATTGGAGAAAGTTCAGAGGAGAGCAGCATGAATGATTAAAGTTCTAGAAAACATGATCTATGAGGAAAGATTGAAAAAATTGGGTTTGTTTAGCCTGGAGAAGAGAAGACTGGAGAGACCGTAGCAATCTTCAAGTATACAATAGGTTATTATAAAGAGGAAGGTGATAAATTGTTCTACTTATCCACTGAGAATAGTAGAGGAAGCAATGGTCTTAAATTGCAGCAAGGGAGACTTGGGTTAGACATTAGGAAAAGCTTCCTAACCGTAAAGGTAGCTAAGAATTGGAATCAATTGCCTTGGAAGATTGTGAAATCTCCATCACTGGAAGTTTTTCAGAAGAAGTTAGACAAACACCTGCCAGAAATGGTCTAGATAATGCTTAGTTCTGCTCAATTCAGAGGACTGGATTAGATGTCCTATAGAGGACCCTTCCAATCTTGCATTTCTATGAGTACTGACATGACAACCTCAGCAGCCAATGAAAGAAGGAAAAGAAATATGGGGGTCAAGTAACCCATTTCCCAGCCAATTCTGGATTATTCTTGTAGGATGAACACTTCTCTGCTCATAAGGCCTATGTGTCATTTAAAGCGAGTTTAAGATTTAAGCAGCATTTAACTTCACACTGTGTGCTGTTCAGTTATTTGTCTGGATTCATTTCAGGTGACCCAAGTGAGGGCTCTTTTCATTTCCGTTAGGTCACCATCCCACAGTCCAACAGATTTCATTGCCAAATTAAATTCTTTTACTCTTCATGTTGACTTCCCCTTTGCCCTAATTAATCAAGTTTCATCTTTAAGATCAATAGGCGTTAAGGCCAGATGGGCCCAATCTGATCATCTAATCTGACCTTCTGTATAACACAGGCTAGAGAATTTCACCTGCTGTCTCAAACTCATATTTCATCTGAACTGTTTAGAAAATCTTGATTTAAAGACTTCAAGTGTATTATCAACAGGCTATGGGGCTCCAATGTTTAACTACCCTCCATCTGCAATATGTTTCTTGTCTGAATTTGTCTAGATGCTGTAGTACTGTGTCAGATTCTGTCAGTTCTACCTTGAGTATCATCTTACTTCACAAACCGTTCCAATGAATTTAGTGCACCTACTCCTGGAGTAAAATGCTATTCAAGATGAGTTAGGAAGAGAGAATCTTGCCCTGGGACTGTTTCAATAGCTTCCTTTTTTTTCTCATCATTTAACAAGAGTTCCCATGTATTCTTGACACACAAAGTGGAGCCCTTCTCTTCAGATAGGGTGAAATTCACTGTTCGAAGGAACAACACAAGCCCTGTGCACTCCATAAATCCCATATAAATTCTAAATTGAGGGATTCAATGGGCCATAAATATTTAGTCTTTACATTGCCCGTCTGCACAGAGATGAATTTTACCCATAGAGCATAATCTGCCATTGGTCCATTGACGTCAATGGAGCTACTCCGATGTACATAAATCGGAGATCTGATCTATTCACTCCATGGTTGCTTTACACTAACTGGTGCTCTGGCTCATTATGAGTATTTCATGTTATGGAGGCTTATTCTTTTTAATCACATCTATATTCATCTTTTCTTGTTTTGTGACTGGTGCACATTCCTTTCCCTCCCATTCACCATACTCCTCTTCTTTTCTTTATTTAAAAGAATAAAGACCAGTTCCTCATATACTAGCCATAAGTCTACTGACTTTAGCAGAACAATGGTAACTTTACATCGATCCAGGATATCACCGTAACACCACAAGTGAAATAAATGTATGTCTCCATATATTTTTAGATGCTTAAAAATGGCAATTAAAATAATCCCTAAAAAGCAGTTCTGGTCAAAATGGCCGTGTTTGACAGTTGGTTTCAGAGAAAGAGTTTGTGATAACTTTAGTCTCAGTATTTCTCAGAATGAAGGCACCTGCAAGTTTCAATAATGGAAGATGTGCATCGTTTGAAAGAACCAGACCTTCTTTGTTGCTATATTGGAGTTCTGAGAGAGCAGAAATTTGAATTAAAGTGGCTTCGGGGAAAGACATCAGGTTTCTTGAAACCAACTGACAAAGGACAGGAATAATTCAACAGCTGTGCTTTTCATGGGAGGCGCTTACTCAGTATTGCCTTGAGACTGTCCCTTAATCAGAAGACTTTAATCAAACAAGGTTAATTGTTTTAAAGTATTCACAAGTAGAGCTGGTAAATAATTGATTCTTTTTTTTCCCTTTTGGTGGTCAAACTGAAAAATGAAGACAATTTACTTTTTTGTCACTCAAATGAAATACCAAAAACATTTTGTTTCAGGTCAAATGAAGCATTTTGTTTGATCCAAAACAAAACAAATAATTTAACTTTGGGGTGTTTTTAGTTAAATCTAATTAAATCTAATTAAATTTCAATGTTTCATGTTGACATTTTCAAAGTTTTGGACAACCCCCCCCAAAAAAACCCAGACAAACAAACAAAAAACCTATTTGCTGAATTCAACTTGAATTCATTAAATTTTGTTCAACCCAAAACTACACCCCATTTGATTTTTTTAATAAAAGCCCCAACATTCAGTTAACACCACTTGAGTTTGCACTTGGTCAGGATAGTGCCCAGTAACTTC
Source organism: Mesoclemmys tuberculata (assembly GCA_007922155.1). Lineage (NCBI taxonomy): Eukaryota > Metazoa > Chordata > Testudines > Chelidae > Mesoclemmys > Mesoclemmys tuberculata. Next base: position 318,996 of record ML675704.1, read on the forward strand.
AGATGTCACAGGATTTAACTTCATGTTGGTTAAATGAATAAAACTTCAGATTGGGTTTAATGTTTATATTCATCTCCTTGCTCTTGTGACAAGTTTATTTTTAATCTAGGTTGTTAGATGACACCCATCACCACAATATCTGAATAATAGTGATGATAAAATATCATGAAAGTTTGAAATTGCAATTTAATTTTTCATTTAAATGTCAAACTTTGACAAAAAGAAACTTCCTCACTTTTTTAACAAACTATTATATTCCTTGCAAACTGTATTACCCTCATTATACAGAGGGATACTGAGATTGCAAGGTAAATTTTCACAAGTGCACGTGGCATATAGATATCTAACTTCCATTGATTTTCAATGGGAACTCTGGCATTCAAGTGCAATTCAAGTTTTTGAAAATCTACCTGTAGGGCTGTGATTTTTCAAAGGAGCTTTATATAATTAGGCATCACATATTTCACTGAAGTTCAATGGGATTTGAGCACTAAAACCGTTAGGTCTTTTTGAAGATCCTAGCCCAAGCAACTTACCCAAGGTCACATGAGAGGTATGAAGCCAAATTTCCCATGTTCTAATGCTGGGCCTTCACCATAAGACCAACCTCCATACTCGGTGATGACTCCTCGCCTCCTTTCAAGGCACATTGACTGGGGTTTTCAAAGTGGTCTAAGGGAGTTAGAGACCCAACACTTTCAATAGGACTTAGTATCTCTCTCATTTTATATGTCCCTCATTAATAGTTGTGAAATGTTCAGATGCTATGGTAATGTATTTATCCTCAACGAAAACCCTGGGAGGTAGGGAAGTGCTGTTTTCATTTTACAGATGGGGAATTGAGTCACAGAGGTGCTAAAGATGAGATTTGGAAAGATATTTAGGCACTTAAAGAAGTGGATAGGTGCCTAGTGGACTTCATGAAGGCATATACGTAGATTTTTATGGGTTCATAGAGTTTAAGGCCAGAAGAGATCATGTACATCACAGGCCATTAAATTTCACACCGCTAACCTTGTATTGAATGCAATAATTTGTGTTTGACCAAAGCAGCTTCCAGAAAGGCTCCAGTCTTGATCTGAAGACCTTGAGATGCAGAATCCCTCTCTTCCCTTGGTAGTTCGTGCCAATGGTTCATCACATCACTTTTTTACAGTTTGAGCATCACTTCTCATTTGAACTTGTCTGGTCTCAGCTTCCAGCCAGGTTAGCCACGCAACACCCACTGGAACTAGATGGTCCTTAGGTGACCTAAATCAATCAGGTTGTTTTTGCAAATCCAACCCTGGGCACCTTAATCCTTTTCTTCTTTTTTTAAATTTTATTTTAGTTTAGTTTTTTTCTAAAATCAGGCCAGTACACACTTGGCTAACAATGTTCCATATCCATGCACAGTGGATTAGGAACCTAGGAAATGGGACTAGAAGGCTACATCTCCACAGGCTGGGGCGGCGAGTCTCCAAGCCTGGTTTGCCTAACTTGGGCTTGCAACTGTACCCCTGTAATTCTTTAATGGCGATGTTTGGTGCCACAAGGAGAGAGCTCTTCTGTCACTGTAGTTAACCCACGTCCGCAAGAGGCGATAGCTATGGTAGCAGGAGAAGCTCTCCTGCTGACATACAACTGTCTACGCCAGGGATGAGAGGGTTAGATCGTTATAACGATGTCACCGAGAGGTGTAGTTGTACTGCGTGATATAGTTGTCACTAAAACAACAAGAGTTCGGTGGCACCTTAAAGACAAAAAAATGTATTTGGGCTTAAGCTTTCGTGGGCAGAAACCCACTTCGTCAGATGCCGACGCAGTCTGCAGGATGCAGTAATTGTCACTGGCCAGTGTAGTTGTATAGGTCTGTAGTGTAGACCAGACCTTAAAAGCATTATCCGCACAGCTATTTTTAATGCTGAAGTGCCAGCCCTGTGCGTGTGCCTCTGTAAACCTGGGCTCAGACACTAGCTGCCGTTGGCCATGTAAATGTAGGTGAACCGGCCTGCTGAGTAAATGAGTCAAGTCTCTTACTGCCCTATAATCATGGTCACAGTTCATAGAGTTCAATGCCAGAAGGGACCACTGTGATCATAGGAGATGAGGGTTGGAAGGGACGTCAGAAGGTACCTAGTCCAACCCCCTGCTCAAAGCAGGGCCAACCCCAATTAAATCATCCCAGCCAGGGTTTTGTCAAGCCGCAGCTTAAACACCTCTAAAGATGGGGATTCTATCAGCTCCCTAGGTAACCCATTCCAGTGCATCACCACCCTCTGAGGGAAAAAGTTTTTCCTAATATCCAACCTAGACTCCCCCACTGCAACTTGAGACCCTTGTTCTGTCATCTGCCATCACTGAGATCAGCCTAGTTCCATTCTCCTTGGAACCCCCCTTTCAGGTTGTTGAAGGCTGCTATCAAATCCCCCCTCATTCTTCTCTTCTGCAGACTAAACAAGCCTACTTCTCTCAGCTTCTCATAAGTCTTGTGCTTCAGCCCGCTAATCATTTTCATTGCCTGCCACTGGACTCTTTCCAATTTGTCCACATACTTTCTGTAGTGGGGGCCCCAAAATTGGACTCAATACACCAAATGTGGCCTCAATGTTGCTAAATAGAGGGGACTAATCACTTCCCTAGATCTGCTGACAATAATCCCACTAATGCAGCCCAGTTAGCCTTCTTGGCAACAAGGGCTCACTGTTGACTCATATCCAGCTTCTTGTCCACTGTAACCCCCCAGTCCTTTTCTGCAGAACTACTACCCAACCAGTCAGTCCCCAGTCTGTAGCTGTGCATGGGATTCTTCCGTCCTAAGTACAGGATGCTGCACTTGTTCTTCTTGCACCTCCTCAGATTTCTTTTGGCTAAATCTTCCAGTTTGTCTAGGTCACTCTGTATCATATCCCTGTTCTCCAGCATATCTACCACTCCCACTCCAACTTCGTGTCCTCCACAAACTTGCATATGGCATATGCAACATATAGCACAACCTTGCGATTCAAACTTGGGGCTGTTGAGGTTATTTTTGGTCCCCCCTAAGTTATATGGGGGGTTAAACAACCGACTCTAATTAACATGACCAGAAAATGGGTGCCAAATCCTTCAAACATCTTTGGAAAATCTCAGGCTTAGGATCTATGATATCTTGTAGCAATGAGTCCCACAGGCTTGTTGTAAGTTACATTGTTTTATTAGTTTTACATTCACTGTTTGTCAGTTTAATCAAATGTCCCCTTGTTCTTCGATATGGACGAGGTGAGTATAAGTGACTGACCTACCTTCTCCTGAAGAAAATGAATCTATTGAGTTTGCCTGACAGTCGTTTGGAAGGTGACGTGGTCACTGTGTATTTTTACTTACCATGGCAAAGCTATCCAGAAGTGGTGGCTTTTCAATCTTGCTGGTCAAGTCATTAAAATATCCAGTGGCTGGAACTTGGAGTTAGACAAATTCAACATTGAAGTAAGATGTAGTTGCATGACAGTAAAGGTAATTAAATATTTCAGAAGAGGTGGTGGAGTCTCCATTGCTTGGAGCCCCCAGGTTTGGAGGAAGGGAGGAGAAATCAATGAAGGTCAGACTAGATAATCATAGTGGCTTTAGACTATCAATCTATGAATATAGTACCTAATTTTTTTTATCCTTCTCTCATGCCCCCTTTTAGTCAATATTTTTTATGGGTAAAGTTAAATTGGGAGTCCAATTGTACAGGCAGAAATGGGTCATAAATTCCCCCATGCCAAAAAGCACAGCTGTTCCTTTCAGATCAGAAGGATTCTAGATTTCAGGTTTCAGTTTGTGTTAGCAGAGCTAAACTGGGAATGTGAAAGGAAGCCAGAAACTAAAAAAAATGAGTCAGCCCCAGACACCTGTGGTGGGGAGAAGGTTGAGCAGAGGAGTTCAGAACCCTTCCTCCAAGAGTGTTCTTTGATCTAGTAAAAAAAAGTCAGAAGAAACAATGTCTGGGGGTTAAAGCTAGAGAAAATCAGATGGGAAATAAGGAAGGGTTGGGTGGAAGGATAGCAGCACCACTTGGAGTCTTGAAATGCTGGCTGAATGTCCATTGTCAAATTATTACTCTTTGTTTTACAGCAGTGTTAGAAACTTGAAAGATGATCAAGGCCTGTTTGTAATACTGGCTGTGCAAGCACATAGAAAGAGGTGGTCCCTGCCCTCAAAGAGCTTGCAGTCTCAGTAGACAAATGAAAAGCAGAACGAGAGGGGATGTGAGTTGTCGAAGGTCCAAGAACAGCTCAGCCGAAGGGCTGGGAATGGACCTGGGGACCCCAGAACCCCAACTTTCTGCTAGATGAGGAGCAAATCTGTGGGTTGTGTGATACAGGAGATCAGACTAGATTATCATAATCATTACCTGTGTTGTTTTCCGTAGGGCAGATTTGCATTAAATTACCCCCAGCAACTTTGTCTCCTGCAGGAGACCTTCTTCATCTTACCTATTTAGCCCAGAAGGCAATCATTAACCAGTCCAGAAAGATACACATAACAGTAACAAGGTTAATCCAATAGTCCTTGAATGTTCCATAGCATACCCACTCATGCTCGAAGACTTGGTTTCCCTTCACGCGCATGACAGCGCGAGAGAGCATGTTCCAGCCTATGGCCTCCCTTTTTCCTGAGTGTGGATAGGAAGGGATTGAAGGATGGCATCCAAAGAGGTCAACAAGGTCATCCATAAAAGACCAGGATGATGATGGTGAAAGAGACAAGCTTCTAAGCCTACACAGAGCTCTTCTTCAGGTCTGGGAAAGGTTCTTTTAGGGTAGCATAAAACTATCCATAGCAGTGTGTGTCAAAGAGGGCCGGATTTAGGGGGAGGCGCATGTCCAGATCACTGCTTGGATTGCCAGGCTTCGGGGGTGCCAGGCTGGGGTGCAGTTTTTGTTTGTAGTGACAAAAGAGAGTAGAATGAAGTAAAATGTTTCGGGTATTTGGTATGTGGATCCATTCTTCACTAACCTCCTTGAACTACAAACTGTAACACTATTTAATACTGGTCTGCCCAATGTAGGTGCACAGTTCAATTTCTTGATGTTAGTACATTTCTGTTATTCTTCAAATTAAAAAGTTTCTATGAGCTTAGAGGAAACAATTTTTTTTATTTGCTTATATATGGCATGAATAAATGCAGATTTTATAGATCCTAGCGTGCAAATTTATCACTTTGTCTGATGGGGCTAAATCACGCCTGCAAATCATGCATCAAAGTCATGAAATGGACTACAAAGGCAATAAAAAATGAAGTACTGAAAAGTTTAACAAATGGAGGTGGGTTACTGAAGACCCTTTTTGCCTGAAGCATCATTTGGTCTAGGGTTGGCCCTGGACTAAGAGCACAGGTCAACTGGATCAAACTTCTGGAGCGTGGGCTGCCAGGCTAAAAATAGCAGTATAGACATTCAGCCATCACTCCTTCCTCCCCTCATTCCATCCAGAGGAGTTGGCTCTCCTGCCTGCAGCCACCTGGAACCGGAGGAGCTCTTAATTACCACCATTGCAGTTGTAGGACAAACAATGCTCAGTGGGTTACAAAGGGCTGTAATTAGCCATAAATTCAGTGTCTTTACTGAGTCCATGACTTTTAGTGTCTAGCAAAGTTATGTGTTTAAGCTCCCAGGCTTGTCTTTAAAGGTGTGGGCCGGGCTCCTTTGAGAATGAGGAAGGAGCGGTCAAACACCGAGTGATTGTTTTCCAAGGGGCAGTGTGATGCTTTTGTCTATCACTCTTCTGTGCAAGTTCGTTCGAGAGAGTAGCCATTGTCGTCTTTGACCCTCAGAGCTCTTACTGGGGTGTTGAGTGCAGTGGCTGAGGTACACCATGTGTTATGATAGACCTGTGCAGGACCTTGAAAGGTGTGTTTTGAGGAAGGTGGAGACAGATCATTGTAGCAGCAGCAATAGCTCTGCAGGTTTTGCATCTGTTATGGCAGGGTCATGAAAGAAAGAAAGGAAGTGATTGGAGGCTGCATTTTATTCAACTATTCTGAGATCTAATCAGCGAAAAGATGCTGAACAAAAAATCCCAAAACCCTCTACCTGTACAGAGTAATGCTTTGTTCAGAGAGGCATCAGATGTGCCTGAAGGAACAGGTCCAGGACTATTTAGAAAGATTGGACATACACAAGTCCATGGGGCCAGATGCAATGCTCCCGAGGGTGCTGAGGGAATTAGTTGATGATGTGATTTCAGAGCCATTGGCTATTATCTTTAAAAGCTCGTGGCACCTGGGGGAGGTCCCTGATGACTGAAAAAAGCAAATATAGTGCCCATCTTCAAGAAAGGGAAGAAAGAGGATCCAGGGAACTATAGGCCAGTCAGCCTCACCTTAATCCCTGGAAAAATCATGGAGCAGGTCCTCAAGGAATCCATTTTGAGGCACTTAAAAGAGAGGAAGGTGATCAGGAGCAGTCAACATGGATTCACCAAGGGCAAGTTATGCCTGACCAACCTGATTGCTTTCTATGAAGAGGTGACTGGTTCTGTGGATGTGGGGAAAGCGGTGGACATTATATACCTTGACTTTAGCAAAGTTTTTGATAGTCTCCCACCGTATTCTTATCAGCAAGTTACAGAAGTTTGGGTTGGTTGAATGGAATATAAAATGGATAGAGAACTGGCTAGAGCAAAGAACTCAACGAGTAGTGATCAATGGCTCTATGTCTAGCTGGCAGCCGGTCACAAGTGGAGTGCCCCAGGGGTCGGTCCTGAGGCTGGTTTTGTTCAACATCTTCATTAATGATCTTGAAGAGGGGGTAGATTACGCCCTCAGCAAGTTTGCAGATGACACTAAGCTAGGAGGAGTGGTAGATACCCTGGAAAGGGAGGAATAGGATACAGAAGGACCTAAACAAATTGGACGATTGGACCAAAAGAAATCTGATGAGGTTCAACAAGGACAAGTGCAGAGTCCTGCACTTAGGACTGAAGAATCCCATGCACAGCTACAGACTGGAGACTGATGAGCTAGGCAGCCGTTCTGCAGAAAAGGATCTGGGGGTTACAGTGGATAAGAAGCTGGATATGAGTCAGCAGTGTGCCCTGGTTGCCAAGAAGACTAATGGCATATTGGGCTGCATTAGTAAGAGCATTAATCACTTCCCACGATGTGCTGGCATTCCCCTCTATTCGGCATTGGTGAGGCTGCATTTGGAGTATTGTGTCCAGTTTTGGGTCCCCCACTACAAAAATGATATGGGCAAGAAAAATGATAAGGGGGCTGGAGCACAAGACTTGAGGAGAGGCTGAAGGAAGTAAGGTAGGTCTGTTTAGTCTGCAGAAGAGAATAATGAGGGAGGATTTGATAGCAGCCTGTAACTACCTGAAAGGGGGTTCCAGGGAGGATGGAGCTAGGCTGTTTTCGGAGGTGGCAGATGACAGAATAAGGAGCAACTGTCTCAAGTTGCAGGCGGGGAGGTCTAGGTTGGACATTAGGAAAAGGGTTTTCACTAGGAGAGTGGTGAAGCATTGGAATGGGTTACCTGGGGAGGTGGTGGCATCTCCATCTTTAGAGGTTTTTAAGCTGCGGCTTGACAAAACCCTGGCTGGGATGATTTAGCTGAGGTTAGTCCTACTTTAAGCAGGGGGTTGGACTAGATGACCTCCTGAGGTCCCTTCCAGCCCTCATCATCTATGATTCTATGAATCCAAGCCAATTTCTGTGATGAAGTTTCATCACTAACACAAAAAAAGCTTTTCACTGGAACACACAATCATGTGACCCATCCAAAGATGGGGAAAGGAACCCACAATAAATTGATTTGGGAAAAATGCAACCAACTTTGCACCTCCTGCTTTATTTTAAATTAATTTAGGACTTTGTATTCTGTGTGATTTTTATCCTCATGTGACCGGATAGAGACACAAGGCTCGATCATCCGTAATGTGTGGATTAAATGTTTGTATTTTTTTTCCCCTTTGGCTTACTGTTTAAGTGTGTGGCTTTATATGACAGTGGCTGAGTTCCAGTATTGTGCCTCGATTGCTTTTAACCACTCTGGTGATGGAAAAGCAGCAATACACTTGGTTTTAACTAGGTGATTAAAAGTAGCACAGATTTTGGAAAAAAAAGTCACCAAAAGTTCGGAAGGGATTTAATGCCTCATTAACTATTCTCTAACTGATGAAAGCAAGGAAGGAATTTTTATTTTCTTTAACATCTGCTCATTGTTAGTGATAGGAATTTCCAGACTGGGAAAGACAGCTGCTCCAGTGTTCTATGTTTACAGTTGCTTTGCGTTCCACAATATACTCTTCTAGAAATCAAAGTCTTTACTACAATCATCAGTTCTTTAATAGAGTCTATCATGGTAGTAACCACTTCCCCTCAGAAGCCTTCTGGAGAAGCTGTCAGAGGACAGTCCATCTTACTAGAACATGGTGTCTGGATATAAGTTAGATTAGCTGTTGACACAGCTATTTACTACCAGACCAGACGCAAGCTTTGATCACGAGGCCACTCGCTCTATTACAGTGAGCTCAGGGCCAGTTTCCTCAGGCTTTGCTATGGCATGGAACAAATCTGAACTGTGCAACTGTGCTAGATACAGCACCCGACCCATTTGCTCTGCCATGTACAGACTTCAGTTCCCATTCACTGCCTCTTCATCCTCATTTTTAATTGCATGACCCCCTTTGACCGCTGCACTGATAGGGAAACGCCAAGAGTTATGTGTCACATAACTTCTGCAAACTGCCTTGGAGCAATTCCTAATATGAGGAAGCGTTGTAGATCTCATTGCACAGAACCCCTCTGAGCTGAGTGAAAACCGAGAAGCCAGAAAAACCTGATTTTCGTTTAACTCAGCTCTTTGACTCCCTCTGCTGCCCACATACATCACCTGCAGCATATGTGTTGCACACATTATTACTCAGGTAGTGCAATCTGCATGCTCTTCCTCAAGGCCCTCACTCCAGCCAGGCCTGCCCTCAACTACAGCCCACCGCCCCAGCCAAGCCTACTTTTGAACTGAAAATGGGATAGCGCACAGAGCTTGGCAATAGCATGAATGACCAAGTGTGTGGCCTAGATGTTGCAGAAGGTGAATAGGTAATGAGCTAGCTTGTCAGGGGAGAGTGATTTTTCTCAACATAAATTTCCAAGGCTCTTGGAAACTTATTGTAATATATAGGAGCCTGACGGGAATTTCCAAAGGTGCTTAAAGTTAAGATTGAAGGAAATGACCCAGATCTTCTTTATATGCAGCCATGTGTCATGATACTTTTAAGAACATAAACATTGCCAAACTGGTTCAAATGGCAAAACCAAAGGTCTCTTGTTTGAATCCTGCCAGGGACCCCCCCCAGCGGCTGTTTCCTGCGAAAGCTCTGCCCTCATTTAGTTGTGTCCTGCCTTCAATAGAGGCCACTATCCGTGATTCAGGGGAAAATGAAAGGAACTATGCATCAGGCAGTTACAGGGGAGCCCTAATTGATCATCTTCCCTTGCTGCTTTTTTTAAAAAAAAAGGTTTTTGGAACTGAAATTTCCTATGTTGTGATACAGGGCACATGTAAAATGCTGTAGCAATGAATGCTAACATTTGCAGAGAATGCTAAAATATCTGTCCTGTTTTAATGTTGTCTGTAGCTGTCCATTATCTCTTTTCCCCTGAACATCTGTCTCTTATTTAAAAAAAAAACAAACCACTGAGATTAGAGGAATTGGGTTGTGGAGGCAGGCTAATGGGAAAACAGAAAATACTGAATGCATGCATTGTGCAGAAAAGGAACAGCAAGATATAACGTGGCTCTTCTCTCTATGACCACTAGTTAGAATAAAGTATATGAGAGAGCAGAGCTTATATTGGCCACATGATGGCAGCAAAGGTACAGAGGAGAAAGAACTACCATTTATATTTACAGCTGTAGATCCTGTCAACTGTGAAAACCACAAGAACTTTCGATCTTATTGTAAAAGTGTATCATTTCCAACTTGCTGGTAAATCTTTTGTTTCTTTGAACTACCCTGTCAGTCTGTTTCCATCCGTGTGTTCTCTCTAGTCTTAGATAGTCTCTGTCCCAACAAGCACACAATCTTTTTGTTCTGTATTTGTACAGCATCTAGAACAGTGGGTCCATGACCGGATCTCCTAGTTGCTGTCGTAATATAAATAATAACTTATCAGGAGGAGAGAGCAATCTTATCTCAGATACTAATATATTTTATCACATAAACAATTTTGGAGGAAAACAGACTCTACAAAAATTCTGTGAAATCTAATCATAGAAGATTAGGCTTGGAAGGGACCTCAGGAGGTCATCAAGTCCAACCTCCTGATCAAAGAAGGACCAACTCCAACTAAATCATCCCAGCCAGGGCTTTGTCAAGCCAGGCCTTAAAAACCTCGAAAGATGGGGATTCCACCACCTCCCTATGTAACCCATTCCAGTACTTGTATTATTTTCTTGTTGTTTTTATTTATTTTATTTATTTTATTATTTATCTTGTTTTTATTCTAGTTTTATTGTTTTGTATTTTATGACTGCTCTCTGTGGCAGCATTAAGAGATGGAATTTCACCTTCCATTTAGGGTAGAAGATGAAGAAGCTTGCAATGGCTCTTAATGGTTGTGGGAATTTATTTGACTTGTACAACCAGCCCTCAAGAAAACAGTGGGTAAAATCCTTTCCCCATTGAAATGTTACATAACTTTTGCAATTGACTTCAGTGTGTTGAGGATATCATCTTCTGACTTCTGCCCTTGTGTGTATCTTAGAATTGTAGGACTAGAAAGGACCTCGAGAGGTCTTCTAGTACTTTGTGCCCAAGGAGCAGGGCTGTCGACTAAAGTCAAGAGTTTGGTTGAACTTTCTGGGCCTAAAACATTGAAAGCCTTGATGATAAATGAGTTTCTAAGACAACTGAGACCAGAACCCAGCTCTTCTGAACTTCAGATGAGGAGTTTTAAGCATGAAGGAGTTTAGGAGGAACGAGGCATGGTGGGAGATTTCTGAAATGCAAATGAATTTGCCTGGTGCTGATTATTTAAAAATGAGCTGGATAGCTTTGTGGGAGAGTGGACTAAATACAGGTAACATCACATAGACTTGTCCGAAGCTTAGCCTCATCAGCCAGCATGCTCCTATTAAGCTGCATTTCCGTTCTTGCGTGGTGCTTCATGCCAGGTGAGTAGCATTTGGTAAAAAGTGCATTTTAGTACCTTCAGTGAAGTGAGCGATTCAGTGTAAACATGGTTCCCAGACCTTCCTCTGAAGCGTTGAGCACTGAGAATAGTCGGAGACGAGACTGGAGGGATGGCCCCGTTGAGTTGGCCTTACGTCAATTCCCTTTTAATTTTCTTGTCTGTCTTGAACAGGTTCCACAGCTGCAATAACTTTGACTCAGCCAAGTTCTGCACTTGCAAAGCCAGGAGGTTCTGTTACTCTAGACTGTGTCGTCTCTGGATATAATATTAATGACCACCACATCCACTGGACCCGCCAGGCCCAGGGAAAAGGCTTTGTGTGGATAGCAGCCTTCAAAACGGGTGACACCACCTACATTTTTAGCGACTTCAAAGGCCGCGTAACCCCATCCACCAGCGGCTCCACTGCCAAGCTAAAGATCGATGGACTCTCAGCTGCAGATGCTGCTACTTACTACTGTTCAAGACACAGTGATCACTGCCTAACTTCCTCTATTACAATATCACCCATGGAATTGGTCTCTGTCTCACTAAGTCCATCTCACCCTTTTTTAATCTCTGCAGGAAATTCACCTCTGGGCAGATGGTTCAGCCAAAGAGCCATGCATCACTGGAATCAAAATACAGCATCCATAGTGCGTGATCCTTGCCCAGATAATTAATTTCAGGCTCAGAGACTTAAGGTTGTGTTTCTCACAATTTTAGCTTCTGTTTTTCAAACTGACATGGTTTTTTGGAGACAGCATTATCTTCTCGCTAGGTCATTGCATGGGGAATCAGGACATTTGATTTCTGCTTCGGCCTTGGCTACTGATCCAGAGTTGACCTTGACTAAGTGACTTCCCCTGCCTCTGTTTCCTTAGTCTGTCCTGTTTATTTTGACTCTGCCAAGGAAGGACTGTCTGTTTATTACTGGGTCTGAGTAGCCCCTGGCACAAGAGAGCTCAGATCTTGCTTGCAGTGTCTGTGTCACTGAACCCCAAGTGATGATTTGGGCATTTTAATGGTACAAAGGACTGTTGTGAGTGTGTAGTCCGACCTCCTCCATAGCACAGGCCAAAATATCTCCCCCATTGATGCCTGCATCCAGCACAATAACTCGTGGCTAAAGTAGATGGTGATCAGTCCTGTAGACCAGCCATTTTGCCAGAAGGTTGCAGTGGGAGGGTAGACAAACAGAAGCAGCATTTTGGGAGGTGCAGGCAAAACAATCCCATGCAGAACCCGCTGAAGACCAAAGTCACCGCAGTCCAGTCCGCTGCAGCCTGGAGTAGAAAATGGCAGCTCCACCAAAGTCTGTGGACTGTGACTGGCTAGTTTGCTGGACAGCCACGGTTTGAACACAGAGCATGTCTCTCTATGACCAGCTGCTTACTGTGGCTAAGACATCTGGTCTACAGTGACAAGGAACTGCTTTTTGCTTGGTCCCTACCCTTTGACCTGTCCAACCTGGACCTACTCAGGGTTAACTCCAGCCAGCATGGCTAGCTGGTCGATTGGCCGGCCTTCCTGCCTGCCATGGGGCATACTTAGGGACTTCCCTACTGCATTTGTGTCGAAAAGGGCACGGAGGATAGCCACAGATTTAGAGGCCAGGAAAAGCTATTCAGAATATCCAGTCTTCCCTCTTGCATAACGCACACCAAAGATCCTAATTTGGTAAATTCTGCTTCAAGCAGGAGTGGTCTGTTAAGATGACAGCATATCTTTTGAGCTATCTCATATCTGGGGGAATGAGGAATCTAGGGTTAAATCCCACTTCTCCCCTCATCTTGAAATAGCCAAGAATGAATAAAGTAAGTGTTGGAGATCCAGTATACTTTGAGTTGCTTGACCAGTGTCGTACAGGCCTAACATAGCTTGCTTGGCCGTTCTGACCCCTGTAGCATGATGTTTTCCAGTTGGGAGAGATCAATAGAACTACTGAGTAACTTTGTAGATGTCTCAGTTTCTGCATGCCATGGCACATGTGACATGTCCGTGCCCAGGGTAGCCAATTGATAATGCCAGGGTAAGGGCAGGCTGTAAAAGGAGAGCAGATTCTCCCAGTGCTGGTGGGTGATATTGAAGTCAGACTTCCCAGCCAGTCACAGTGCTTCTGATCCCCCCACACTGGTTAAACAGAAGCTACTATACAAATACACACAGCCCCCTTTACTGCATTTCAGTCTCTGGCTCCCAAACTGCCACTAGGTCCATTAAAAAGAGCAGTTATTAAAACTTTTTGCTCTTTACTAAAAAGGTTCCTTCCGATCCCAAAAGACCAGACACAATACCAGATCAAAATAAGTTTGAATCTTACCCAAAATACCACACTGCCAGCCAATCCTTTAGTAACTAAAACTAAAGGTTTATTATAAAAAGAAAGAACCAAACAATAAGAGAAATGTTTAAAGATTAAAGCAATCAGATTCATACAGATGATTTGAAAGTCCATCTACATCAGGTTTCTAGAAGAATTGTGGAGTTGCAGGTTTGTATAGTCCCTCTGGTGTACATCCAGTACCTGGATGGGTCTAAGTCCTTCAGTTCAGCGGCAAAATGAATTGATCCAGAGGGGGGTAGGTGTGTGTCTGCAGCTCGACAGGGACAAAGACAAAGGTTTCTGTGGCTTGACCTTGTGTACCCTCTGTTCCTGGCCATGTGGCCGGTGGTTGCTTACAGGAACTAAAATGGAGTCCAGAGTCACATGGACCAATCCTGGTAACTCTTCAGGTATGCCTTTAGTTCCTTCCTGGGCCTTTTGCTTCTGTAAAGGCTTTGATGGGCCATTAAGCGGGCTATTGTCCTGCCGACTCTCTGTCTGGGGTGTGTCTTATACAGCATAGTTTGAAATACAGGTATATCAAAGATGTCTATAATTTCCATTACAGGTATACACATGAACACAACTATTATCTTCTTACTCAGCACATTATAGCCTTTCTAGCATACTGGACATGGCATGAATCACTATGATTTTGACATACTGATGTCAAACAATATAAGGAATGCCCCCCTCACCAGTGCAATCAGTGTGACACCCCCAACACGAGACTGGTGTAGAAGGGAGTAATTGGAGCTCCTGAATATACCTCAAGGGCCCCCTTAATCTAGTCAGCATGGCAGCACATAACTAGACAAAGTACACAACATGTATTGCTTGCAGCTGCAGTAGATAACAGTGATGGGAACAACAATTTATCCTTGAATGTCTGGGGGTACACTGTCTCATTGCCAAGGGGCATACTTTTACACTGCCTCTCCTATCACCAGATGCTGTTTGGGCAACCCCAATTATTATGGTGAGAATGGAATGTAGTTAAGGGTGGAAAAACCCAATGTAGGTAATTAACATATACAACAATGAATAGAGAGATAATTAGGTGAAGGCTGTTATGGAAGGGTATAAGAAGTCATTATTTAGACAAAGGAGGAGTGCTCCATCAAAACCTGACTCCACAGAAGATGCTGCTGGTAGGACCAGAGGATCCACTGACTCCCTGGCGAGGCCCCTGAAGAAAGCCGTTCCTGTAGACAGCCTATATTGTATTTTGCACACATGCTTTCAGCAAAGGGGCAGGAATGTTGAGCGTGATGCTCGTCTCAACAATGACCACTACTGGTTAGGTAGCCGGGGTAGAGGAATGAGATAGGAAGAGCAACATTCATTAATGAGCACATGATGGCAGCAGATCTCTAGAGGAGACAGCTCTGCCTGGTCTCATTTTCAAGCAGCTGCGGTCATCTCTGAAAACCACATAGATTTCAATGTCATATAAAGACACAGCTGAAAGCTTGTCTCTCCCCCACCCCCTCGGTTTCTTTCCTGTTTCTTAACTAACCATGTTAGAAGGGGAGAGTTGTTCTGCAGACACTAAACTGGCTTTATGCTGGAAACAATATGGGAACTGAAAAGTTTGAATGTAAGCCCTACAAAAGGGGATTTGATTGCATTGCACAGCTTTGAAGAGTCTGTCTCAGCATGGGGGCACCTTCCCCCTCTATTCACCAAAGTTAAAAGGGAAATTCTCCTGATAGAGAGTGGAACTGAAGTAGAGAGGGAAGGGAGCAGATTCTCACTTGGAGTAAATTAGTGTAGTGCCACTGATTTCAATACAGCTTCACTTCTACTGCATGCTGGTAGAAATTCTGGATCTAAATGTTCACCTTGATTTTACATTTCAACTTGTGACCATGCTAACCTAGGGTGAGATTCTGTTACAGCTACTCATCTCAAGTAGTACTTTAATCCAGGAGTAGGTCCATTTGGTCCAGATTCTCTGCTCACTTGCTCCTTGTGCCGGAGAGGCGAATCAACTTCATTGATTCCAAAAGAAAGATTTACACTAGGATCAAATGAGACATTGACCCACCAACACCACGTTGGGCTGAATAAGATGAGACTAACACAGCTTGACACCAATGGAGTTACTTGTGATTTGCAGTGTGGTGAAAGGGAGTGGATTAAACCCAAATTACACCGGTGGAATTACCCATGATTCACACAAGTCAATGAGAGGAAAATGAGGCCTATTAAATCCTTTGAGACTACTCAAAGTGTAATTTACTACCTGGTGTCTTATAAGTCTTCATAATTTGGAACTTTTATTGCTAAGCTTTTCTTTATTAATTGCCAGACTTTCACTGGAAAGAAGCCTGGCTTGACAGACCTCAAAGATAACGCTGTTTTGGAATGACCATGGTCGCCCTCATGGTAGTATCTGAGCACCTCCCAAACAATGAATTTATCATCTCACCTCGCATGGGGTGGTAGGGAGGCTAAGATAGACTGAATGATTGTCCAAAGGCTCCACTGTTCTGTGCAAAAAAGACAAATTCTAACAGACCAGGACATGGAAGAAAATTAATGTACAGAGGGACTGTTTCTGGAGTGACAATTAGGCTCTATCTTCAACTTTTCTTTGAATGTTTTTTGCATTGGCCTCTGCTGAAGGCTGGGATAGAGGGACTTATCTGTGGCATTAGGACAATTCATCTGTTCCTGTCACACCTGGACTATGTGGCCGAGGTGGCTATAGAGGCTGGAGATTTCAAAGGCACTTAAGAGGAGTTTACGTACCCAGTTGCGACTGAATTTCAGTGGTATTTGGGCATCTGTTCATTAAGCACATTTCAAAGTCCCTGCCTGAATTCAAATCTCCAACTTCTCAGGCCTGTGCTTTAACCACAAAAAAATGGGTGGGTGGGGGAAAGACAGAAGGGAAATTTTCTGAAATGCAAAATCATTTGCCTGCCTCGTGGGATATAAGAACTTGGGATGATGCCTGCCTTGTGATTCAGAGGGAATATTGGACACCACACCATTGTGCTAAGGCAAAGGTCACCAGCAGTCATGCTGTTACACTGTCTTTGCCTTATCTCATGGTGCATCTTGTCAGGTGAGCTGGGAGGTGCAGGCTATTGAGATATGAAAGAGCCTGGGGTTTTATGAGGGGTGATATCAGTGGGTCAATGCTTTTGTGCTTACAAAACAAACCTGCCACAGGTTGGTTTAATGGCCCACTTTGAGATGTCTTACACCTTCCTTTCAAATGTCTGTCGAAGATTAGATGGACCACTGGTGTGATGTGATAGGACAATTCCCCTGTTGTGTTTCTTTAACAGGTTCCATGGCCTCAGTCACGTTAACTCAGCCAGAGGCTGTCCTTGCAAAGGCAGGGAGCACCGTTACTCTGGATTGTGTTGTGTCGGGGTATGAGCTCAAAAACCACCACCTACACTGGTTCCGTCAGGCCCCTGGGAAAGCTTTGGTCTGGGTTACAGGCTTCAGATCAGGTTACAATACCATCTTCGGTACTGGATTCGAAGGACGGGTAACCCCATCTGCCAGTGGCTCCACTGCCAGGCTGAAGATAGACAGACTGACAGCTGCAGACATGGCAACCTACTACTGTGCACGCGAAGCACTGTGCTCACTTCTCAGCTTCCTCTCCTACAATAACCTCTAAGGAAGTGAGCTCCTGTCACTTAGCATGCCTCGCTCCTTTCCCTCTGCATGAAGTTCAGAGTCCACACTGAGCCCTCAAATTAAGATGGGTTAAATAGGCCATGGGATGAGCCCCGGCATGGGGGTGAATGACACCCTCAAGAAAATTAATCTTGTGGTCTTGGCGTACGGAGACCCCGTTTTCTCTGGCCTAGAGCACGGTGCTGGAAAGCAGAGTTCTGCTCCCTGGACCTGTGGAGTGACCTGAAGTAATTCATTTCTCCAATGTACCTCTTTGTCTCTTGTTGATTTTTAAATGACAAGCTCTCCAAAGCATGGCCTGTTCCTGGCTGCACTTACGGGCTGTGCAGGTTTTACCTCCACAAAATGATAGTAATGGATAGATTCATGTATTTCAAGATGAGAAAAGACCATTATGATCATCTACTCTGATCTTCTACATAACACAGGCCAGAGAATGCAACATAGCTAATCTTGCATGCTGATGTTTCAGAGCATGGAAGAGAGATTCATAGCTTCTATATAACACAGGCCAAAGAATTTCACCCACATCGCTGTTGAGTTGAATTATTTGTTGGCACAGATAGAGGAAGGACCTAGAGAAATTAATGAGCACAAAATTGCAGAAAAGTCCTCAAGGATGGAGAGCTGGCATCTCATTTCATCTGCAGGGGCAGACATTACTGCAAACCATGTGGCCTTTCTATTTCAATTCCAGTCACAGCTGCAATTCTCTACTGTCCCATTGACTGCCATCTTCCTAACCAGCACTGTCACTTGGAAAAAAGTTTCACAAATATTATTCTATTTTTATACTGTAAATTTTTTGGGAGGATGAACGAAAGGACCTTACAAAATGACACTTTATCGCGCTGCATGGCTTTAGCTCAGTGGGAGGCCTTCCCACTGTATCTAGCCTGGTTAAAAAAGAAATTATTCTGATAAAAGGATTTGAAATTAAAGGGTAAACTGGAGTAATTCCATTTCCTTCCATGGAACTACTTTAATGCACATATATTAAACTTGTAGTCCTAAATATTAATGTTGGTTTTACGTTTAAAAGTATGACAGTGCCAGCATAGGGGAGATTCTGTTCCCATTACTCATGTCAAAGTTGCACTTTACTGCATGAGTAACTCCATTGGAGCTAATGCCCCTCACACCTACATTGCTTTACTCTAGAATTTCACCTGACTTACACCAGGATGAGTGAGAAGAGAATCATCCTTATTGATTCTAGGGGAATTATTCCAGATTTACCCTAGAATGGGTGACTGGAGAATTAGCCTGATGACTCAGTAGAGTTTCAGTCCCATTGACCTCAGTGAATTTACTCTGGCTTTACACTGAGGTGAATAAGAAAAAAATAACTCACCTTGATTCCAAAGTATTTAGGGCTATAATTTTAAAGGGACTCAGGCAACTTGTGGCTTTTCCAAATGAGTGCAAATACCTAGAGTCCATTAAAATGATGGAGTTCTAATTGCTCAGCTGCTTCTGAAAATCCCAACTAGTCGTTGACCTTTTTAAAGACCTGGATCTTACTTCTGATTTGCAACAGGAGATGAGAATCCGCCCAAAGTCCACCCGTGGAGTTATTCCTGATTCACACCAGAATAAACGAGGAGAACCAGGCAGTGCTTAATTTGTAAAGGAAGAGCTGCCGCGGTTCAAGCAATATTTTTACTTTCATAACCGATGCAGCATATCCAGAAGGACTGGGCTAATTCCATGCAAAGCCCAGCATAAATTAATTACTGGAATCAGACCTATTAACTCCACTGAGATTACTCCTAAGCATAAGTCACTACTCGGTGTATAAGAAGTCCTCATAAGTTAGAACACTTTTATCATGAAGCTGTTTTTTGATTAAATTTCCAGAGGTTAATTTAAAACCGATATGCCTCAGTTAAGTTCAAGGATAGCCTTCTATTTAGAATCATCCACGGCCTCCCTTGTACTAGTATCCGAGCACTTCACGGGCATTATTAAATTTTTGGGCACAGTACCCAAGAGTGTTAGGAAGCTATTGCTGTCTGTAGTTTGCACAAGGAATAGCAAATTAAATTAAGTGAATCTCTGCTGGTCCATGTAAACCAGCCACTCTCATTCACCAGGGCTGGGAAGAAAAGGCCCCTGTGGGTAGGTTATTCCATAACTGACTACTAGGATCTGACTTGCATCTTCCTTCCAAGCATGCTGTATTGGCCCCTCTTGGCTAGATGGACAGGTCTGATTCATTAGAGCACACCGGGGGTACACGGCAGTGCTAGTAATAGAAGCAGAGATTTTCAAAGGCACATAGGGAAGTTAGGTGCCAAGTTCCCATTGAATTTCCAGGGCAGTCTGGGACCTCACGTCTTTGAAAATCCCAGCCTGAAGACAGATCCCCTTTGTACCATGCCACTGCTTTAACCACAAATAAATGGGTGGCTGCAGAGGAATGAGGAAAGACAGGAGGGAAATTTCTGACATGCAAAATCATTTGCCTACCTCAGAGGATATAAGAACTTGGAGTAATAACTGGCCTGTAGCTTCAGAGGAAATTGTTGACCAGCCCACTGCGGTATCGGTCATCAACAGTCATGCTGTTGTTACAGTCCCTTTGCATTATCTTGTGGTGCAGCTTGCCAGGTGAGCAGTGCGATGCAGCCTCTTATAAGGTGTTGGGTTTTTATCTTCTATCAAAAGAACTGATGTCATCACTGGGCCTTTGCTTTGGTGCTTAAACTGATCTGTAAATGAGAGGGATTAAGAAAAGCAGCTCATATGGGCAGGTCATTTTGTAACTGCAGTGGGGCAGCATCTTGCAGCTGCCTCTGAAATGTTCTGTTGCAGATTAGCTGAACCCATGATCTGATGCGATATATAGCAGTCTCTCTGTTCTGTTTTGTTGACAGGTTGCATGGCAGCGGTCACTTTAACCCAGCCGAGCACCAAAGTTGCAGAACCAGGGACTTCCATTACCCTGGACTGTGTCGCTTCAGGGTATAACATCAATGACCACCATTTGAGCTGGATCCGACAAGCCCCTGGGAAAAGCCTGGTCTGGATAGCAGCCTTCAGAACAGGTTACACAACCTACATCGCGGAGGAGTTCAAAGGGCGGGTTACCCCATCCACCAGCGGCTCCACTGCCAAGCTAAAGATCGACAGACTCACAGCTGCAGACACTGCTACTTACTACTGTGCCAGAAACTCACAGTGATTGCTGCCTAACTTCCTCTCCTACAATATCCTGCATTGAACTGGCCTCGTCTCATTTAGCTCAGCTTTCTCCATTCTTTGTCCGAATTTCACACCTGGGCATAAGGAGAGCAAAAGGCCCATGCGTCACTATGTCCCACGTTAGACCTCAAAGTGTGGTTTCACTTAATGAGCCTTGTCCTGTTGCCTCTCCAGAAGGTTGAATTTTACCTGAGAGATTTACAGTTTGGGTCTCTGCAATTTTTACTTGTGCTCCTCAGATCATGACTGGGAAGCTAGTTGGGCCACTGCAGGGAATCAGGAGATTTTGGTTATCTTTCAGCATTGTCTTCTAAGGTGTGCCTGGGCAGCACTGGAACATTCATCTGGGGTAGGACCCTTAACGTGTGCCAATGCAAGGACAATAAAAATGAACTGTGCATCTGAATGGTAAAAGGACCATTATGTGTAAGAAATCCCATATACTATACTATCTGATATTGGTAACAATGCTGGACTAGGAGAGAGGAGATCTGGATTCTAATACTAATCTGCCACCCCTTTGCAATGAATGAGAGTGAAAATAAATTCTTTTGGTGCAACGGTCTACATAGGGCAGCAGAATTTATGGAATGAGACAGAAGGCTGTTTGTTGCTTCCACATGATCATTATGCAAGGATCAGGAAGGCCAAGCAAGTGACTGATCTGTGCAATGAACATGAGTTAACACAGAAAGGGGAATGGGACAGAAATTGCTATATCTTCTACCGAGCAAATGATGGCAGCAGAGGTCTGAAAGACCGAGATCTAGCAGCTCTCATTTTCACCGGCGGCTGCGGTCATCCGTGAAAACCACACGGAGTTTCTCTTTCATTTTAAGTATCAGATGGAAGCTGTTTTCCAAACTGCCTGCCTGCCTTCTTAACTAACAGTCACAGACAGGAGAGAGATTTTAAGAGCTACTGTCCTATTTTCATACTGTGTACAATTTTTAAGAGGTCAGAGTTTGACTGAAAGACCCTACCAAAATAAATCTTTCTTACAATTAATAGCTTTTAAGTGTCTTGCTCAGCCTCAGGGGGCTTTCACTCTCTCTGTGCTTGACTTTCAAGAAAACCAGTCCGATTTATAAAGGTATTTGGATACCAAAAAATACGCACATTGCTAGCTAGCTTAAGTTGTTTAGGTGACTACCTCCCATTATTTTCAGGTGCTAAACCTGCTTGAGCTATTTTGAAAATCCCAGTAGATGCTGACGTGCATCTCCACTTTCCTAGATACTTTTGAAAATCTGGCCCCATTCCTTTGCTAGAAAGAGGAGCTGTAATGGAAACTTGAAAGAGTTAGGTACCTTGGTGTTGTTTAGCATAGCAGTGCTGACTTCATTAACGTTGAACATAGTCGTGCTATTCCTTGATCTGGTTTTCAAAACAGGACAATGCTAGCATGGGGTGAGATTCTGTTCCCATTACACATGTCAAGTAGTATTTTACTCCGTGAGTAGCTTCACTGGTCCTGATTCTCCTCTCCAGTAACAGTGGTTTTACACTAGAATTTCTCCTAACCTGCACAGGAGTAAGTGAAAGAAGATTCTGATCCACTGACACCCGTGAAGTTGGTCTTGATTAACACCATGGTCAGTGAGATAAGATTCAACCTTAATGAGTATAATAAACTTACTTTAGCTTAGTATAATGCAGAGAGGACTAAGGGGAAATTCTGAGGAATAAATAAAGCTAGACAAATGGGCAATAAGGTGAAATATAGTCCATTTCAAGGCCAGAAGGGACCATTATGACAATCTATTCTGTCTTTTTGCATAACAGCAGCCAGGGAATTTCACCCAGTAATTTCTGTGACCAGCTCTAGGTATGTAAGTGATAGGATAATGCACACTGGAGGGAATAATTTGGACTATTCTTACACTTTAGTAAGTTCTGAACTGACAGGAGAAAGACCCAGGCCTCCTTTTGGACAGTAAAATAAAGACATCTACCCAATTTTCAGCAGCAGTTAGAAAAGTAAACAAAATATCAGGCTGCATGAGAAATAGAATGGAGAATACAGAACAGATTGCAATGCCATTATTTCTGTGGGAATAAGCTTTCTTGGGCTGCAACCCACTTCATCAGATGCAAGTGGGTTGTAGCCCATGAAAGCTTATGCCTGCAGAAATGTGTTAGTCTTTAAGGTGCTACAGGACTCTCATTTTTGCTGTATACAGACTAATATGGCTACCCCTTCTGGAACTGAAACACAATGTATCAAGTGTCAAAATGCATTTTTTAAACTCTTATTTTGTCTCCATGTTGTCAAAATATCTCATGTTGATAAGCGTAAAATGGTTGAACCTCTTTTTGATTCAATCTTTATATTATCCTGAAGCGCTAGTCTTAATGGTATATTTATATGTTATATCTTATTTTATAATATTTTGTCATAGCAGATAGAAGCTGTTTAGGATCTTGCATAGCTCCCATCTTGGTAGTATCTGAGCCCTTCATAAACCATAATGTATTGTTCGACTGCCATGAAAGGTAGGACACCATTGTCCCTATTATTTGATGGGAAACTAAGCCAAAGCAAAGACTGAGTGGATTGTCCAAGAGCCCTGCTATTTTGAAAAAGCACCGCAGCCTTTTAACTGAATGTGGTTTGACAGAAAATTCCCCATGGCTGGGGTATTCCATAGGTAGCTAATAGGGTCTATCTTACACCTTCCTTTCAAGCATTTGGTATTGGATCTTGTAGAAGACTGAACTAGATGGACTGGTCTGTTCCGTTAAAGCAACTCATTTTCCCATCATATAGTGAGTATGTAGCAGCACTGGTTATAGAGATTGAGATATTTAAGGTGAGGTAAGGGAGTTAGTCACATGGCTTCCATTGACAGTCAAAGAGAGTTGGGTACATAGCTTCCGGATCTTTTGAAAATCCCAGCCTGAACACAGGCCTCCTAAGTCCCACTCCACTGCTTTACCCACAAGTAAAGGGGTGGTTGGAGAGCAGGGGGGAAAAGCCAGAATGGGGATGTAAAACTTCTGAAAGGCAAAATAGTTTATCTGTCTTGGAGGGTATAAGAACTTGGAGAGCTAAGCGGCTCTTACTGCAGAGGGAATATCTGACACAACGCTGCTGTGCTGAGACAAAGCTCATCAGCAGTCAAGCTGTCTCTACATTATCTGTGCATTATCTCGTGGTGCATCATGTCTGGTGAGCAGGGAGATGCAGCCTCCTGTAAGATGTTGGGTAATTTCCCTGTCTCCAGGGAATTTATCCCAGCATTGGATTGAGGCACTGGTGCTTAACCCAGTCTGCAATTGAGGTGTTGGGGGGGCAAATTCAGTATTGTCGTGGCAGGTCATTTTGTAGCTGCCAACCGCACGGTGACTTGCACCTTCCTTTGTCACGTATTTTGGAGATTAGCTGGACCCAGGGTCTCATGTCATAGCTCTGTCTGGTCTGTTTCTTTGACAGGTGGTTTGGCAACGATCACTTTAACCAGCCAAGGTCAGCTCAAGCAGTGCCTGGTAATTCCATTGCTCTGGACTGCGCTGTCGCTGGGTATGATGTCAATGACCATCACATGCAAGGGTTCCCCCTGTCAGGGGGAAAAGCTGGTCTGGATAGCAGCCTTCAGAACAGGTTACGCAACCTACATCGCGGAGGAGTTCAAAGGACGGGTTACACCATCCACCAGCAGCTCCACTGCCAAGATAAAGATAGAGAGACTCATTGCTGCAGACACTGCTACTTACTACTGCGCCACAAATGCACAATGATCACTGTCTTACTTCCTGTCTTACAATAACCCTCATGGAACTGGTCTCTGCCCTTACCCTAGCTTTCTCTTCTCTTTGTCTGAATTTACCCCTGGGCATAAGGACAGTAAAAGACTCATGCATCTCTATGTTCCACTTCAATCCTAGAATCATAAAATATTAAAGTCGGAAGGGACTTCAGGAGGTGTCTAGTCTAAACCCCTGCTCAAAGCAGGACTATCCTCAGCTAAATCATCCCTTTGAGGGTTTTGTCAAGCCTCAGCTTAAAAACCTCTAAAGATGGAGATGCCAGCACCTCCCTAGGTAACCCATTCCAATGCTTCACCAACCTCCTAGTGAAAAACTTTTTCCTAATGTCCAACCTAAACCTCCCCCACTGCAACTTGAGACCGTTGCTCCTTGTTCTGTCATCTGCCACCACTGAAAACAGCTTAGCTCCATGCTCCCTGGAACCCCCTTTCAGGTAGTTATAGGCTGCTATCAAATCCCCCCTCATTCTTCTCTTTTGCAGACTAAAAAGGCCTAGTTCTTTCAGCCTCTCCTCATAAGTCTTGTGCTCCAGCCCCCTCATCATTTTTCTTGCCTCTGCTGGACTCTCTCCATCTTGTCCGCATACTTTTTGTAGTGGGGGGCCCAAAACTGGACATAATACTCCAAATGCAGCCTCGTCAATGCCAAATAGAGCGGAATAATCACTTCCTGCGATCTGCTGGCAATGCTCTTACTAATGCATCCCACTATGCCATTAGCCTTCTTGGCAACCAGGGCACACTGCTGACTCATCCCCAGCTTCTTATCCACTGTAACCCCCAGATCCTTTTCTGCAGAACTGCTGCCTAGCTCTTCAGTCCCCAGTCTGTAGCTGTGCATTGGATTCTTCTGTCCTAAGTGCAGAACTCTGCATTTGTCCTTGTTGAACCTCATCAGATTTCTTTTGGCTCAATCCTCCCATTTGTTCAGCTCCTTCTGTATCCTATCCCTTCCTTCCAGGGTATCTACCACTCCCCCTAGCTTAGTGTCATCTGCAAACTTGCTGAGGGTTCAATCTACGCCCTCTTGCAGATCATTAATGAAGATGTTGAACAAAAACGGCCCCAGGACTGACCCATGGGGCACTCCACTTGTGACTGGCTGCAAGCTAGACGTGGAGCCATTGATCACTACTCATTGTGCCCTTTGCTCTAGCCAGTTCTCTATCCATTTTATAGTCCATTCATCCAACCCATACTTTTTTAACTTGCTGATAAGAATACTATGGGAGACCGTATCAAAAGCTTTGCCTAGTCAAGTTATATCATGTCCACCACTTTCCCCTCATCCAGAGAACCTGTCACCTCTTCATAGAAAGCAATCATGTTGATCAGGTATGACTTTCCCTTGGTGAATCCATGTTGACTGCTCCTGATCACCTTCCTCTCTTTTAAGTGCCTTAAAATGGATTCCTTGAGGACCTGCTCCATGATTTTTCCAGGGATTGAGGTGAGGCTGATCGGTCTCTGGTTCCCTGGATCCTCTTTCTTCCCTTTCTTGAAGATGTGCACTATATTTGCCTTTTTCCAGTCATCTGGGACCTCCCCCCCTGCTGTGATGAGCTTTCAAAGATAATAGCCAATGGCTCTGAAATCACATCAGGTAACTCTCTCAGCATCCTCGGGTGCATTGCATCTGGCCCCATGGATTTGTGTATGTCCAATCTTTCTAAATAGTCCTGGACTTGTTCCTTCAGCACTGTGGGATGTTCACCTCCTCCCCATTCAGTGCCATCCAGTGCAGTAGTCTGGGAGCTGACCTTGTCTGTGAAGATAGAGGCAAAAAAGGTATTGAGTACCTCACCTTTCTCCACATCCTCTGTCACTAGGTTGCCTCCCCCATTATGTAAGGGGCCCACACTTTCCTTAATCTTCCTCTTGTTGCTAACATACCTGTAAAAACCCTTCTTGTTCCCTTCAAATCCCTTGCTAGCTGCAACTCCAATTGTGCTTTGGCCTTCCTGATTTCATTCCTGCATGTTCAAGCAGTATTTTTATAATCCTCCCTAGTCATCTGACCAAGCTTCCAGTTCTTGTAAGCTTCTTTTTTGTGTTTAAGCTCACCAATGACTTCTTTGTTAAGCCAAGCTGGTCACCTACCACACTTGCTATTCTTTCTGCACATCGGGATGGTTTGTTCCTCTGCACTCAATAAGGTTTCTTAACATATAGCCAGACCTCTTGAATTCCTTTCCCCCTCATATTAGCCTCCCAGGGGATCCTGCCCATCAGCTCCCTGAGGGAGTCAAAGTCTGCTTTTCTGAAGTCCATGGTCCATATCCTGCTGTTCTCCTTTCTTCCTTTTGTCAGGATCCTGAACTCAACCATCTCATGGTCACTGCTGCCTAGGTTGTCACCCACTTCTACTTCTGCTACCAAATATTCCCTGTTTGTGAGCAGCAGTTCAAGAGCAGCACAGCCCCTAGTTGGTTGCTCCAGCACTTGCATGAGGAAGTTATCCACGAAACAGTCCAGAAACTTCCTGGATTGTTTGTGCTCTGCTGTATTGCTCTTCCAGCAGATGTCAGGGTGATTGAAGTCCCCCATGAGAATCAGGTCCTGTGAACTGGAAACTTTCCCTAGTTGACTGCAGAAAGCCTCATCTACCTCATCCTCCTGTTCTGGTGGTCTATAAAAGACACCCATCATGACTTCACCCTTATTGTTCTTGCTTCTAAGCTTAACCCAGAGACACTCAACTGGTGTATCTCCAGTTTCACACTGGAGCTCAGAGCAATCATAGTGCTCTCTTACATACAGTGCAACTCCTCCACCCTTTCGCCCCTGCCTTTCCTTCCTGAATAGCTTATACCCTTCCATGATAGTGCTCCAGTCATATGACTTATTCCACCAAGTCTCAGATATTCCAATCATGTCATAGTTCTTTGACTGTGCCAGGACTTCCAGTTCCTCCTGCTTGTTTCCCAGGCTTCTTGTGTTTGTGTAGAGGCACTTGAGATAACTAGCCAATTGCCCTACTTTCTCAGTACCCATCAGGAGGCCTCCCTTGTTGCACCCTCCTCCTTCTGCTTCCTTGTGGTGTCCCACTTCCCCACTTACCTTAGGGCTTAGTTCTCTGTCCCCCATCAAACCTAGTTTAAAGTCCTCCTCACTAGGTTAGCCAGCCTGTCTGCAAAGATACTCTTCCCTCTCTTTGTTAGGTGAATCTCATCTCTTCATAGTAATCCTTCTTCCTGGAACAGCAGCCCATGATCAAAGAATCCAAAACCCTCTCTCTGACACCACCTGCTTAACCACGCATTTAATTCCACAATGCAATGGTCCCTACCTGGGCCTTTTCCTTCAACCGGGAGGATGGACGATACACCATTTGCGCACCAAACTCCTTTATTCTTCTTTCCAGAGCCACATAGTCTTCAAAGTATGCTGCACAGGGAGGGAGGAGAGCTGGATTCTAATCCTAATCCACCACCAATTTGCAAGGGCCAAGGGTGAACACAAATCCCTTTGGTAGAGTGGTCTCTAGCTAGCAGCAGAAATTGGGGAACGGGACAGAGAAGTCTATTGCGTAATGGCCAGGGAGCAGCAGTAAAAGATAAGGAAGCCTGTGGCTGTTCTATACAATGACCTCGCGTGGTTAACACAAGTACATGAATGTGATAGAAGCTGCTTCCTCTACAAAGCAAACAGGGAGCAGAGCTCTGAATGACAGAGAACTCACAGCTCTCATTTCTTCAGGCAGCTGTGGTCATCTATGAAAACCACATGGAGTTTCTCTTTCATTTTAAATTCCAACTGGCAGTATGTGTTTCCTACACTGCCTACTGTCTGATTACAGCACTGCATTTGAGCCCCACTCCCAGGATCTCACTGACAATCAAAGGGACCAAGGTGCTAAGTCACTTTTAAAAGTTTTAAAAAGTAAAAGTTTTAAAAACACTTAAGTGACTGATGATCCTTTGCACCGGATTTTTGAAGGTATTAACCTCCCAATTCCCATTGATTTCAACTTCTAATGGGAGTTAACCACCCAATTACCTTTGAAAGTCTGTGCCTAAGTCTCAGTTTCAAAAGTGACTTGGGTATTTAATTGAAAAACAATAGAATTTGAGATTTTAAAGCTAGGGTCCTAGCTGCCTAGACAGACAGAACTTTAAGTATTATTTGAGTGCATAAAGATGCAGATTGGCACTTAATGGGACTTTCAAAGTGCCTCACTCACACTGAAATCCTTTTGAAAATCCCACTAAGTCTGTCTGTCTGCATCTTAGGTGCCAAATTTCTTTAAAAAACTGGCCCTGAGGGCTGGTCTATACTTACCTCCGAGATTTGGAGGCAGTCAACAGGAGATGCGCAAGAGATGTAAAAAAACGTGCGTAACTCACGTCGACTCTGCTGCTTCAGTTCTGTGCGCCATCCATGCTGTGCTGCACCGACAGGAACAGCGTTCCCTTCAACACAGCGCTACGCTACTTTTGGAGGTGGTTTTTGTAGGTCGATCCAGAGAAATCGATCTGAAGGTGGCAAATTTGTCAGTATAGACCTAGCCTCAGTCACTTTTTAAAAAGGATTTTAGGGTCCTAATTCATGTTGATAAAGCTGAATATTTTACCCATAACTCCCTCAACCTCCACTTCATTGCTTGCTATTTATGAATTCCAAATCACAATGGAAAGTTTTTCTGGATCTTCTGCAGAGAACCTGTTCCCATCTGAGTGTGTCTCTGAAGACATCTCTTACTTTCTCATTCCTGAAGCTATATATGAATGGGTTCAGCAAAGATGTGACCACTGTGTGAAGAATGGTTACTGCTTCATAGAACCCTGATGAGTGGCTCTTTTTGGATGATAGATATATGAAAATTTAACAGCCCCCATGACGTAAGCTCCCTGGGTGGAAAATGCCTTTTGCCAACCGGTGGTGGATGGGCTATTTAAGATGGTGGTGACGATACACATCATTGAATAGGGCGAGCTCGCTACATACTTCCAGTGCGATGCTTAGCTCTCTGCTCTAAAAAATGGTGTCCTAGCTGCATGTGTCTTTACAAGCCAGTTTCAAAATGGGTCTTATGTCACAGAAGAAATGGTTAATGCCAGTGAGTCTGCAGAATGACAACTGGGGCCCCAGGTTCGTTGGGCAGATATAAAGGATCCCACCCAGGTACCAATAATCAACTAGGGAGTCAACTATTTGTTCATGATGGTGGGGTAATGCAAAGGACTACAAATAGCTACGTATCTATACCACAGCTCCTGGCATGTACTCTGAGGACCCAAGGAAGAAATAGAAATAGGTGCAGGTGAAGCACCCACTGAAAGAAATAATTTAATCTTCCAACATAAGATTTACCATTGTTTTGGGAAGGATGACCAAGGTTAACCATAGAATCATAGAAGATTAGAGGTGGAAGGGATCTCAGGAGCTCATCTACTCTAACGTCCTGCTCAAAGCAGGACCAACTCCAACTACACCATCCCAGCCAGGGCTTTGTCAATCAAGACCTTAAAAAGCTCTAAGGATAGAAATTTTACCACCTCCCTAGGTAGCCCATTCCAGTATTTCACCACCTTCCTAGTGGAGACCATTGTTCCTAGTTCTGTCATCTACTGCCACTGGGAACAGCTTATCTCCATCCTCCCTGGAACCCACTTTCAGGTAGTTAAAGGCTGCTATCAAATCCCCCCTCATGTTTCTCATGCTGCCCAGCTAGTTGGTCCCCAATCTGTAGCAGTGCCTGGGGTTCTTCTGTCCTAAGGACAGTACTCTATCCCTATCCCTGAGAAGGCCACATTTCAGACAACCAGTACATTGGCGTGTGGAGGCATTAATCACTCCACACCAAGGCTGTATCACCATGTGTCCCATGAGCGGTGCCATGTAGATCACCATCAGAAGTAGGAAGTCCAAGATTTTCAATCCACAGTTGCCAGGAAATCCTACTAGGATGAATTCCTTCACTCTGGTTTGCTGCTCAGTCTCCATTTCTGACTCAGCTGCATAAAGAAAAGAAGAAAGACACAGTGAGCTCAGAAGACCAGGATTTTCAGTTCACGGATGCCAGAGAATCTAAGCGGGATGAATTCCTTCACAGAGGTTGGGTTTTGGGGTGCCATGGCTTCCATTGTAACATGCCTGCACGAATAGAAGGGAGTCAGTCACATGAAGCCTTTTCACCTCCCACTTACACTGCAGGCCAGGGGAGAGCACAGGGTTGTGCTAGGGTACTGGGGTCAGCACTGCGGGGGGGGCAAGGTCACCCCCTACAGTCTATCCCCCAGGCTTACACTACATCCTAGATTCAAACGTCCTGAGTGATGTCCGTTCTCCCCACTTTCCCTGCATTTTAACACCTTGGGAAAAGGAATTGCCTTGAGGGTTGCAGGGAGGGGCAGTAACTTGGGAGCCAGGGATGAAATAGAGGGAATGGGAAAATGGAGGAGCTGTGGAGGGGGGCAGGGGATGAGAGAGAATGGTCGTGCTGCTAAAAAGCACAGAGCTGGGAGTGAGGCCTCCTGGTTTTATGCCAGATATGGGCTTTGGGGTTAGGGCAGGGAGTCAGGACTTCTGGGTTCTATTCCTAGTATAAGCAGGGCATGGGCCTGCTATTGTGGGGAACTTTCCTGGCTCATACACTACCCTGATGGAGCTGGCTAGCAAAAGGACTGGCGTTCTTGCCCCACTCCCTTTACCTAGAGCCCTGCCTGATCTCAAGGGATCCCCTCCCACGCTCCTGTGTTGTGGGGTCCCCATAACCCAGACAAAGCTGGGCCAAGGATTCCTGGGAGGCTCAACCCCCAGGGGGGCTCTCTCTGCACTGGACGCTTCCCTGATCCACTGATTACTGCATATTCAGTTCAAAGCAGATACAATTTACAGTGACATAAAATAGAAGTAACTGCACTTATGTCCAAGGGACACATCCTCATCTAGTGTAACTTAAGTCAATGGGTCTAAAGCCAATTCAAAGAATGGTTGGTTAAACACTCTATTTCAGGTATGTGATGGCCTATCTTCATTTTGTAAAAAGGATCCATAACAGATATTTTCAAAGGGATCAAACGGATTTTTCATGCCTCCTTCGTAGGCGTTGGCATCCAAATCACTAAAGAGCTAGATTTTTTTAAAGGTATTTAGGCCCCAGATGAAATTTTCAAAAGTATCTGGGACCATAAATCTCATGGATCTCAATGAGTGTTGGGAACCTAGATGGTTTCAAAAATTCCATGAGGTGCTTAAATCTATTTCCTAGCCAGTCCTACAGGGATGCTGGATATATGTTAGATTTGGGTGTAGAGGAGTAAATGGGGCGATTCACTTGCGTACACATGCTCCCAGGCATAACCTTGACTTTTTCCTCTTCTGTGTCAAGGGTGTGAGTAGTTGAGGCAGAACAGATTGGGGAAGGTAGCACGTTAAGCTAGGTTTGAAAAGCTATTTAGGCGTTTCTGCCCTCAGCGTTGCAACACCCGACTGATTTAGGAGCATAAATTTCCATTTCAAAAGGGATTTAAGCACATCAGAATCGAACGACCTGAACCCCTTTTGAAAATGAGTTAAGGTGTTGTGATGCTAAGTGCGGCAATGCTGAAGTAACTTAAAAATCTGGGTCTGGGTGCCTAAGTCCTATTGACATCAATGGGAGTTAGAATCCGAACAGCTTGGAAGATCTCAGCATTAGGCCCTTGGGAAAATCTCACTAGCTGCCTATCGGCAGTTTATGGGCCTAACTGCCTTTAAAAATCTGCTGCTTGCTGCTAGGTTATTTAATCAGCAGAAGCTCACCTCAAATTCCATTCTAGTCAAAGGACACCTTTCATTGCTCTGAATGGGAACTTGATGACATTCTTTATGCCACACCATGGGAAGAAGTGTAAGAATGTTGATAAAGAGGCCAGGCTCTCAGAGCTGTTTGTGAATCAGTACAACCTTGCTCCAGGTTGAATAAAAATCCAACCCCCATTGCCCTAAAGAGACTGCTGAAGGGCATGAGAGACTGCCCTGTGAGCAAGCAGAACAGAATCTAGTCCTAAATCATGCTACCTTTTATCCCCACCTGCTTCTGAATAGGTTTAGTGTTTATGCAAAATCTGTGGGGAGCTTCTTGTTTAAAAGCCAACTTCTATTCTCCTCAGAAATAATCATATCCAGGCCTGTCATCTGCTTTCATAGCTCAGACTATCAGTGTCTGGTTGCAGAAGACAGTAAATATGAGGCATATTTTAATTTATTTTTGCTTGATGGCAGTTTGTCCAGGTAAATGGAAAACATAGAGGGATGCATGTGATTCTAGGGCAAGAGAGAGAAATCTGGAATGTCAATATTTATGATACCTTTTCCACAGGTGTCCAATCGGAGATTCAGCTGGTCCAGTCTGGTGCAGAAATTAAGAAGCCTGGAGAGTCTGTGAAGATATCCTGTAAAACTTCAGGTTTCACATTCACATCTGTCTACATGCATTGGATCAGACAGGCTCCCGGGAAAGGGCTAGTTTGGGTAGGAAGAATTGACCCTGCAAACAGTGGAACAGTATATGCCGAGTCCTTTAAAGGGAGATTCACCATCACCACCGATAATTCCATCAGCACCACGTATCTGCAGCTCAGCAGCCTAAGAACAGAAGACACCGCTGTGTATTACTGTGCTAGAGACACAGTGAGAAGAAACCTATTTCTAGCCATGCAAAATCTCTCAGTGTGAGGGCAGTATAGTACTATAAACTGTATGTATGCTACAGACCTGCAAGGCAATGGCTACTCCTTATCCACTGTAGGAAGTGTAGCGTTATCTACTCTACATAGTTCTAGTCTAGTGTATTCTGGTTTATATATGTTCAGGCCATAGTTCATTTGTTCCTAGTAATGTGAAATCTACCACTTTCCCATAAAACACCTGAATGTATGACATTTTTCTTTGATTGAATGAGAAAAAATGAAGAGTAAGGCCAGGTCTATACTTACCTGGAAATATGGCGGCAGTTGACGGGAGTAGCTTGCGTAACTCCCATCGACTTCGTAACTCCTCTTCTATGCAGCGTCTTCTTCACTGTGCTGTGCCCATGGGAAATGCATTCCCATGGACACAGCACTACATCACTTAAGGGGGTAGTTTTAACGTGTCGACTTCCGGATCGATTGAGCGGGTCTTCACTGACCACTCAATTGATCTGGATAGATCGATCTGAAGCCAGCAAATTTGCCATCAGCAGTGAAGACATACCCTAAATCAATGAGAAACTGTGGGGAAATCATAGCGAGATTAACATATTGTTAAAGTTATTCCACAAAGTTCTGTTATATGAGAAAAAAACCTTTTACTTAAAGTCTGTCCATCACCAAAGAAAAGAAAATTGGCATCATTTAAAGATAGCTGTTACAGGTTGATATTGCTTTAAAATTGTACAATGTTTCACTTGTCATGATTTTCACAAAAAGGATCCAAAACATATTGAAAACATATTGAGAATTCCCTAAGGGATCTGCTCCTATTCATAGCAGTTGGAGATCCAAATCCCTAAGGGAGTTTTGGAAATCTCAGCCCGTTTGTGCAGGTCAAGTTAAATCTGGGCGCCTTGCTGGTTTATTCAAACACAAGTTACTGGGCTGAATGGAGGAAATTGTGTGGCTTGTGCTACACAGGACATCAGGCTAGATGCTCACAGTGGTCTATGCTGGCCTGAGAAAAGATGAATCTAGGAAACAGAAAATACACCTAATGTGGGCAGATCTGGGTGCAGAGGTGCAAGCAGGGCTAATCAGATGCCTACTCCTTTCCCCAGGAGGAGATGGAAAAGGAGGACAGGGACTTGGCAGAGTCTTGGCTCCATTCTCCTACTCAAAGGTCATTGAAGCTGAAGTGGAGGACAGTTACTTAGTGCTGGTAATTTTCAGCAGTAAAGGCCTGATCCAATCCCCGCTGGAATCAATGAGAATCCTATCATAACTGACCTAAGAGGAATTGGATTAGCCCCTGTATCACTATGTCCTGGGAAGACAAAGAAAGCACTGTGAATCAGAAGCAGATCTCTGAGACACCTTCCAGAGTTATTCCTGGGTTAGCACAGACTCTTTCAGGGTTGATCCTAAAGTAAAAGGCTAATTCACTGTCCCCAAGGCACTACTGGAGGAGTGAACCACTCTGCCACATGAACAAATGGATCAGAATCTGGGCTGTAGCGTCTTGCTGCTTTTTATCCCCCTCTGTTTCTGAAAGCTTTGAGTGTTTATGCAAAGTCTGCGGGGGAGCTTCCTGTTTAAAAAGCCAACCTCTTTTCCCCGCTGGAATAACCTCACTGAAATAGCAAGACTGTCACCTGCTTTTGCAGCTCAGACTATCAGAATCTGGTTTGGCTGCAGCGGATAATTACCATGAGGCATTTTTTAATTTATTTTTGCTTGATGGCAGCTTACCCAGGTAAATTGAAAACATGGGGAATGCAGAGGATGCTAAAACAATGGGGATAAATCAGATGCTTCAAAATACGTTATATCTTCCCTACAGGTGTCCAGTCTGAGGTTCAGCTGGTCCAATCTGGTGCAGAAATTAAGAAGCCCGGAGAGTCTGTGAAAATATCCTGTAAAACCTCAGGGTTCACGCTTACTGACTACTATATGAGTTGGCTCAGCCAGGCTCCTGGGAAAGGACCAGTATGGCTCGGAAGAATTGACCCTGAAGATGGTGCTACTACCTATGCTGAGTCTGTTAAAAACAGAGTCACCATCTCGACAGATAACTCCATCAGCACCGTGTATCTCCAACTCCGCAGCCTGAGAACAGAAGACACCGCTGTGTATTACTGTGCGAGAGACACAGTGAGAAGCAGGCTACTTCTAGCCATACTAAATCTCTCAGTGTGAGGGCAGCACTATTTTGTATAATGTAGACATGTGAAAATCTAGCATGGCTATGTCTATTACATGCCCACTAGGGTGCAGTGTACACTCTTCCCATATACACATTTACATTGTAATAGGGTTTATTTTAATTCAAGGACTTTGATTGCTTTTTTTAATAATGATTAAGAAATTTAGGCTTACAACCATGGCAAGGGAATACAAACCAGTCAATTATGCATTTATCGAATGACTAACAAACAGGAATAAGGACTATGTCTCTTTGTTCTAGGAATGGCTATCTATAGGAAGAGAGAGTTTTAGAGAAGAAAGAAAAAGGAAAAATCTCAAGTTATTCCAGGAATTAAAGGAGAGAGGATTTTGTTTAGATTCACGGGGAAGGAATTCAGATACATCTGAGATAGATAGATTTGATTAATTTAATAGAAAATGTGCTTTCAAATCCCTTTGGCAGCTTTGAAAATATTAATCCTAAGTATGCCTCTCCCCTTAGGGCAGAAGGTAGCATGAAGACACTGTATGCCCAGTGAGCACAGGTTTAAAGAGCAGTATAGAGCAATGGTTCCCAACCTTTTTGGCTCGAGGGCCACAAATATCATTTTTACAACCCTGAAGGGCCATCAGTCTCTGTCAGATCATGTCTCCCTGGCTGCATCAGGGAAATCGCAAGTGTCCTGTAGCCTTGTGCACCCCCCCCGGGTCCCTAGGCAGTGGCTCCCTTCTGCAGCCAGCAGGAGGGGAGCCACGGGCCACGTTGAATGCTCTGTGGACCATTTTTGGCCCCCAGGCCACAGGTTGTGACCCACTGGTGTAGAGGGTGGAGGCATACCCTACACACTGGAACCCCCCCAGGTTCTCCACCTGTCACTGCAGTGTGACGAGTCTAGACATGGCCTGCCTGTCACTGTGACATGGAGCTACACATGTAGTGCCTGTACTCTACCTGCTGCTGTAAATGTAGTTGTATGCTAAAATAGTGACCCACTAGCTCCAGCAGAAGAGATGCACGGTTTTAGCAGGGAAGGACTGAAAATTGACTGAATGTTTTTTTACAAAAACTACAGATGGAGAAAGGACTGAGACACGTAATTGGGCTAAATATTGACAGATTGATTCATGCCTTCACCTTTTTGCTTTTTTGGTAGCTATATCCAGAAGCCTGTCACAGACTGGGGAACAACTTTGCAGTACGCCGATGAAAGGCTTCTCTCAGGGCAAGCTTCACAGTCTTGTTTCTGAGGTTATAGATAAAAGGATTGAGGAAAGGGTAAAATATGATGTTCAGCACAGCCGCCCCTTTGACATCCAAAGAATAACTTCCTTAAGGCCTGGCATACAAAACAATGCAGATTCCATAGACAACAGCAAAAGCTGTGAGATGGGAGGCATAGGTTGCAAAAGCTTTCTATCTGCCGGTGGCTTTTGTGATTTGCAGAATAGAGAAGAAGATGCTCACATACGACAATATTATCAAGCCTAATGAGCTCAGCACTGTGACTGAGATCAAAATAGACTCTGCCCTTCGAACCCCACTGGTATTAGTGCAAGAGAATAGGAAAAAGGGTGAGTTGTCACAAAAGAAATAGATGATCACATTTGACCCACAGAATCTCAGCTTCAAAATCAGGACCATCTGTACAGTTCCGATGACAAATGAACCATGAACTCATTGGATGCATAGTCTCTGCTTCATGAGGGTGCAGTATTGCAGAGGATGGCAGATGGCAACATAGTGATCAGAAGACATGCCTACAAGAAGGGTGAATTTTGTAGCTCCAAGGGTGAAATAGAAGACAGACTGGGCCATGCACTCATGGAATGAAATGGCTTTGCTGACTGAGAGAAAGTGCAGCAGCATCTTAGGGCTAGTAACCAAAGTTTCCAGGAAGGACAAGTTGGCAATGAAAAAGTACATGGGAGAGTGGAGTCGGTGATCCATCCACACAATGAAAATGATTACCACATTCCCCGTGAACAGGTAGATGAGAGCAGAACCAGGAAGAGGAAAATCTTCAGTTTCTCACAAACACTGGAGAATCCCACTAGGATGAGTGCAGTTGTCAATGAAGTTGCTAAAAAGGATAATATCATTCTGGGGTTAATAACGGGAGTGTCGTACATAAGAAATGGAAGGCAATTGCTCTACTCTACTTGCACTGATGAGGCCTCAGCTGGAGTGCTGCATCCAGATCTGGTCCACTACATGTTAGGAAAGGTGGATAAAATGGAGAGAATCCAACAAAAGTGATAAAAGGTTTAAAAAACCTTACCTATGAGGGGAGGTTAAAAAAACTGGGCATGTTTCTACTTAAGAAAGGAAGAGTGGGGTGGAACCTAATAACAGTTTTCAAATATGTTAAGGGCAGTTATAAAGGGGATGCTAATCAATTCTTCTCCATGTCCACTAAAGATAGGACAAGAAGGAAAGGTCTTAATTTGCAGAAAGGGTGATACAGGTCAGATATCAGGAAAATCGTTTTAATTGTAATGGTCGTTAAGTTCTGGAACAGGAAGAGACTGGAATAGCTGTCATTGGAGATTTTAAAAAACAGGTTGGACAAACACCTGTAAGGGATGGTCTGGGTTTACCTGGTCCTACCTCACCACAGGGAGCTGGACTAGACGACCGCTTGAGGCCTATATTTCCAGGATCTACAAATATCGAGGGTAGTTTAAGTTTCACTGTGCTGCAAAGGATCAGGCTGGAGGCTGAGAAGTGGGTGCTTTCCTCTTTCAGTCACCACTGATCCTAATACCCCAGAACATCACTATGGGGTATTTTGCTTCAGGGAGCAGTGTGCTTCACACAGTATAGCACGTTATTTTCTGTGCGTGAATTCGGACCCCACTGCTCGGTGTGGTACTAGGAGGTGGGGGGCTTCACAGTGACCTTTTCCCAAACAAAGCACCTGGAATTCCAAAAGATTCATCAGCAAAAATGTGTCCTGTAGCAGTGAGGGGAGAATATCTACTTTGCAACAGCAAAACCAAGCCAATGCCTGATGTGTTTTTATTTCAGCACCTCTGATTTTGGGATACTTCTGTGTTTCAAGTGAAAGTGTGAAAATGTTTTTCTCACAGTATTTATTACTACGGGTAAAACAGAAAAGCAATGTAAAAATTAGAGCTTCTGAAATGCTTAAACAATCTGGTACAAAGGGGGGATGGTGGGATATTTAGAATTCCATTGCATGGATTCAAGATGTGTTTTTCTTCTGCATCAAAATAAAACCAAGACCTTTTGACTTTTATTATGCAATAGGTTTTCTGTTCAGGGGAGTGTTCTTAGTCAATTTAGAGAGAAGCCAGCTCTCACCCTAGAGCCCAAAGGCTTGGATGAAACATGCAAGTCACAGGTTCTAATTACTATATGGCCTGATTTCAAGCTGGAAGTTGAACGAGTGTCTGTTATATTGCAGGCACATCTTCTAACTAGCAGGACCTGTGGTTGAAGAATCTCTCTATTGGTTCATTGTGGATCTGAGAGACTAGCAGAATGTGACTAACATTCTACAGCTACTGATAGAAATTATGAAAATCTGAAGCCCTACATCAGAGATATTGAGTATTTCTCCATCTATTCTATGGGACTGGTCCTTTGGATCCACGAGCAAGACTTGGATTCAGGAAACCTGACGTCAGATCCTAGCACAGGCACAGTTTACTTCTCAGACCTTGGACAATTCATTTTTTCTAGCCATTGACTAGGTTCTCTATCTATAAACATGAAGAACAATGATTTCCTACCCAACAAGAGTGTTGTAAAGTTCTTGGAAACTAAGGTCATGAAGATTAAAGAAGTGCCTACCGGATCTTTGGTCACCAACTCCTTTAGAAAGTGGTATGGCCTGAAGGAACCTTTTTCTGCTACTATCAAGGATGTGTTTGTTCTGTGGATAATTGCATATTGATCTCAAATGTGTGACAGTTCAGCACACTCAACGAAAGCATAATTATTCTAATTATATCCTTGTAGAATAGAATCGAGTGAACTTTTATTCATAAAAAAACATGTGAAGGAAGGACTATTATACATAATTTGGCTACACCTTAAGTAATTGATTAATGCCCTTTAATTGTCTTTCTGTTGCTTTTCTTCTATCTAAGCAGAAGCCTCACACAGACTGGGGAACACCTTTGCAGAAGTTCACATAAGCTTCTTTCAGTGCGAGCTTCACGGTCTTATTTCTGAGGCTGTAGATAAAGGGGTTGAGGAAAGGGTACAGTACGGTGTTAAGCAGAGCCACCACTTTGCTGACATCCTTGGAAGAATTTCCTGAAGGCCTGGCATACAAAACTATGCAGCTTCCATAGGCAATTGTCAACGCTGTGAAATGAGAGGCACAGGTAGCAAAAGCTTTCTGTCTGCCAGTGGCTGTTGGGATTCGTAGAATAGAGAAGATGATGCTCACATATGACAACATTGTAAGGCACAGTGAACTCAGCCCTGTGGTTGAGATTAAAATGCAATCTGCCCTTCTGATCTCAGCGGTGTCAGTGCAGGAGAGTTGGAAAAGGGGTGAGTTGTCACAAAAGAAATGGTTGATCACATTCGGTCCACAGAATCTCAACTTTGAAATCAGGAGCATCCGGAAACTCATAATCATGAAACCTCCTACCCATGAAGCAATAACTAACTGGACACAGAGTCTCCGCTTCATGACGGCGGCATATTGCAAAGGGTGGCAGATGGCAACATAGCGATCAAAGGACATCACCACTAAGAGGGCTAACTCTGTTGCACCTAAGGCGAAATAGAAGAAGGACTGAGCCATGCAGCCATGGAATGAAATAGTTTTACTGACTGAGAGAAAGTTCAGCATCATTTTAGGGCTTGTGACCGAGACAAACCAGATTTCCAAGAAGGACAAATTGGCAATGAAAAAGTACATGGGATAGTGGAGGCGGCGATTCACCCACACTGTGAAAATGATTACCCCATTCCCTGTTATTGTTATCAGGTAGATGAGGAGAAGAACCAGGAAGAGGAAAATTTTCAGTTTCTCTCCAAGGCTTGAAAATCCCGTTAGGATGAACACAGACACAGCCGTTTCATTTCTTCCCTCCATGTCAGCGTTCTCTGTAGAAAGCGTAACAATGAAGATAAATGAATAGCATTTTCACAGATTCGTGTATTTTGAAGCCAAATGAGATCCTTGTGACCCTCTTACCCCACTTTGTACATAACATATGACAAGATTTTGCATAGTAATTCCTCTGTTAATCCCATAACTTGTTATAAGAATGGCCATGCTGTATCAAACCAATTGTCCATCTAGGCCAATATCCTGTCTTGTGCTAGTGGTTAATGCCAGGTGCTTCAGAGGGAATGAACAGTAGAGGTTAATTATCAGGTGAACCACCCCTTCATTCTTCCCCAGCATCTGGCAGAGACAGTCTTAGGGACACCCAGAGCATGGGGTTGCATCTTTGATCATCTTGGTTAATAGTTCTTGATCAACCTATCCTCCATGAACATATCTCATTCTTTTTCAACCCAGTTATACTCTGGTCATTCACAACATCCCTAGTCAATGAGATCCCCAGGCTCATGGTGCACTGTGTGAAGAAATGTTTTCTTTTGTTTGTTTTAAACCTGCTGCCTATCAATTTCATCAGATGACCCCTGGTTTTTGTGTTCCGTAAAGAGGTAAATAACATTTCCGTATTCATTTTCTCCACACCAGTCATGATTTTATAGACCTTTCTCATGTCTCCGTCTCCCTCCTCCCCCCACCACTATTGTCTTTTTTCCCAACTGAACAGTCTTGGTCTTTTTATTGTCTCCTCATATGGAAGATCTTCCATACCCCTAATTATTTTTGTTACTCTTCCCTGTACCTTTTCTATTTCTAATACATCTTTTCTGAGATGGGGCAACCAGAACTGCCCAGAGTGTTCTAGGTATGGGAATATTATGTATTTATATAGTGGCATTTTGATATTTACTGTCTTATTATCTATCCCTTTGCTAACGGTTCCTAACATTCTGTTAGCTTTTTTGATTGTCACTGCACATTGAGTAGATGTTTTCAGAGAACTGTCCAAAATAACTCCAAGATCACTTTCTCATTTCAGCCCTATTGTTTTGCATGTATACTTAGGATTATGTTTTCCATTGTGCCTAACTTTGCATTTCTCAACATTGAATTTCGTCTGCAATTGTGTTTCCCAATCTCCCTGTTTTGTGAGACTCCCTTGTAACTCTGCTTTGGACTTAACTATTTTATGTAGTTTTGACTCATCAGCAAACTTTGCCATCTCTGTGCAGCAGCAATCAAAAAAGCTAATATAATATTACGACCCATTGGGAAAGAGATAGATAATAAGACAATAAATATCATGATGCCACTATAAATGCATGGTATGCCCACACCTTGAATACTGCATGCAGATC
>ML675704.1:360310-374281 GCA_007922155.1 Mesoclemmys tuberculata
TACATATCTTTACCTTTTCAGAGTGGCTGAGGAACAGATGCTGTCACTGAGAAATGAAATAAACATCTCTTTCTCTGAATCATTCTCTTTTTCTGTTGCTCTTCTCAGCAGGTCTCCTCTGTCCATCTGGGAAATAAACTTTGCCTTCACCCACTCTGTAAATAAGGTTTTGAAAGTGCTATGATTTCATCTGAGATTTGGCAACACCAATGGGAAATTACCAAGCACAAGAAATCACATAGGACACTCGGAGATACCTGGTCAAATTGAAAACAAAAATCATTGCTTTCTTTATGGCTCAGATTTTCAAGAAGACCAGGGAAGTTAGATGTAGAGCTCCCATGAGATTCAGGTGCTTAAACCCCTTAGCAATCTTTGAAAATCCTACTAAAAAATTTTAAAGCAGAAGAGAGTGATTAATTTAGGTTTTTCTGAATTTCCCAAATTTTGTTTTTTTTTCTTGATTTTTTTATATCCAGATTTGGAATGATGCACTGATGCATGGAAAATATTTTTTAAAAATTCACTAATTCTTTACCTGTTTTGCAATCACTTTTATTGATTATATTTTTAAATAGACATCTTAAATATAAATCTTAAATAGATCGTAGGTGGAATGGCAAATTGGTGTGTGTTTGACAGTGTGTTCAATGAATAATGACCCTTTTAGCAAGCTTGTAACTGAAAAAAATAAAAATTGTTTCAGGCTGAACTGCAACAAATATATATATATATATTTTGGTGATTGCAAAATTAAAAAAAAAATTCTTTTAGGTCAAATTACAAAACTGAAATATTTTGTTTCAATTTTGACCATTTAAAAATGTTTTTTTTTTAAATAAAAGTAAGGAAATTTTGAGACAAAAGTGTTGAGCTCTGAAAAAATTCATGTAAAAAATGCTGCAATGAAATATTGATTTTTTTCAAAAAAAATGTGTCTGACCCAATTCTTTGTGAAATTTGAAAAATCTTTCAATATTGTTAAATCAGTATTTAGATCCAAGAGAATTTTAGTTGGAAAAGGTTACCCATGGGGCATTTGTATGTGTATTACACTGTGTTTCTGTGTGAATTTATTTATATTGAGATGGGCAGAATAACGTTCTCTTCAAGAGGACAGGAGAAGGGAAAACATAGTAACCAACTTTACAAAAGGAAACAAAGTAGATCCAGGGAATTTTTATACCAGTCAGCCTAACTTCAATACCTGGAAAGACACTGGAACAAATCATTAAACAACTAGTTTACAAGCATTTTGCAAGTAGTAGAATTATAAAGAACAATCAGCATGGACTTGTCAAGAACAAATCATGACGAACCAGCCTAATTGCCTTCTTTGAGAGGGCTATTGGCCTACTGAATGTGGGGAGACTGTAGATGTGATATAATCTAGATGTTTGTAATCCTTTTGATACAATCTCACATGGCATTTTCATATGCAAACTAGGGAAATGTGATCCAGATGAAATTACTATCAGCTGGGTACAAAATTGGTTCAAAAACTATTCAGAGAATAATTATGAATGGTTCATGTCTTTGAGGGTTCCACAAGTGTCAGTCCTTGGTCCAGTGCTATTCAATATTTTAATTAATGGCTTGGATAATCGAGTGTTTATAAAATGTATGGATGACATCAAGTTGAGAGGGGTTGCAAGAACTTTGGAGGACAGTATTAGAATTCAAAATAACCTTGACAAACTAAGGGATCGGTTTGAAATCAACAAGAGGAAATTCAAGAAACATCATTACAAGTCAGTACACTTAGGAAGGAAAAAACAAAAGTGCAACAACAAAATAAATCTAGGTGGTAGAACTGTTGAAAAGGATCTGAGGCTTAACTGAAAACTTTCCAACCAGAAGAAGGATGGAGAGATTGGAAACTAGGCTGAGATGTTTCAAGCAGACTGAAGGAAGTGAGGCACCGCACTTCCAGTGAATCGAAAATAAAAACTCATTTGAAAATTCCAGACCAAATTAGCTACTCTGTGTGTAAATATGGGCAAGGCACTTAATCTAGCCTGTGCCTTATTTTCCTATTCAGAGAAGCTGGGGGCTGAAATTGTGAAGGCAATATCAATTAATGATTATGAGGGGCTTAAATAGTACAGTAGAGGTAAAATCAGCAAATCTTGCTTCTGTCAATGTGGAATCTATTGTGTGGATCAATGCACATTGATATCCAGTGTTTCTTAGTCCAGCACTTTTCAAAAGAATGAAATAAAGAATTTGCATTCATTCTCTACACAGCAAAAACAATGAGAGTCCTGTAGCACTTTAAAGACTAACAAATTTATGCAGGCATAAACTTTCATGGGCTGCAATGCCTGCAGAAATTTGTTAGTCTTTAAAGTGCTACAGAACTCTTGTTGTTTTGCTGTATACAGACTAACACAGCTACCCCTCTGAAATTCTCTACACAATAGCCTTGAGAGAACTTTAATTTAAAAAAAAAGATAAAGAGACTATCATACATAACTTGGCTACATATTGCAACACTTATTTATGCA
Source organism: Mesoclemmys tuberculata (assembly GCA_007922155.1). Taxonomy (NCBI): domain Eukaryota; kingdom Metazoa; phylum Chordata; order Testudines; family Chelidae; genus Mesoclemmys; species Mesoclemmys tuberculata. The sequence goes on from ML675704.1 coordinate 362,818, forward strand.
TTTCTCATTCTTATTATTATTTGTTGCTCGTTTTGCCTCCATCAAGAAGCGCAACGCAGCTTGGGGAGCAACTTTGTCCTATTATGACAAAAAGCAACTCTTAGAGCAAATTTAACACTCTTGTTTCTCAGGCTGTAGATGAAAGGGTTGAGGAATGGGTAAACTGTGGTGCCACCCCTTTGTTGAGTTCCAGAGATAAGTATCCCATGGGCTTGCCATATAAAACAAAGCAGCTTCCATACGCCAGTGTTACGACAGTAAGATGGGAAGCACAGGTGGCAAAAGCTTTCTGCCTCCCAGTGGCAGAAGGGATTCTCAGAATAGAGTAGGCGATGCAAGCATATGAGAGCATGGTTAAACATAGTGAACTCAACACTATGGCTGACAGCAAAATAGAATCCACCTTCTTGATGAGTTGGGTGTCAGTGCAGGAGAGTTGGAAGAGGGGAGCGCTGTCACAAAAGAAATGGTTGATCACATTTGGTCCGCAAAATCTCAGTTTCGACACCAGGATCATCCGTAAACTTATAACCATGAAACCCCCCACCCAAGAAATGAGGACTAGTTGGATGCAGAGTCTTTGCTTCATGATGGCAGCGTATCGCAATGGGTGGCAGATAGCAACATAGCGGTCAAAGGACATGGCTACTAAAAGGATAAATTCTGTAGCTCCCAGGGCAAAATAGAAGTAGGATTGGGCCATGCAGCCAAGGAATGAGATAGTTTTGCTGCCTGACAGAAAATTCAGCAGCATCCTGGGATTTGTGACTGAGGTGAACCAGATCTCCAAAAAGGACAGATTGCTGATGAAAAAGTACATGGGAGTGTGCAGTCGGTGATCCACACACACTATGAAAATGATTAACGAGTTCCCTGTGAGTGTGACCAAGTAGGTCAGTGAAAGAACAAAGAAAAGGACCATCTGAAGTTTGTCCCCAACTCCGGAAAACCCCAGCAAAATGAACTCAGCCACCATGGTTTCGTTTCCTTCCTCCATTTCCAATTTTGGTTTCTCCTGTAGAAAGAGAAACGATCAAAAAATAAGAGCATGAACCTCAATCTATCCTGTTTATGGATTCAACCACCCTGTTCTGAAGGTCTGAGAGATACAAACGATGTACACTCAAGACGATGGTAAGCTCGCAAGTTAAAGAAGGAGCTAGAGAATTAGTGAGACAATTGAGGAACCCATGTTCTCTGTCTAACTTGTTAGATGGGTCTATTGCTTCTTATATAATAAATGAAACAGGGAAAAATCTGGTTCCTGAATAATTGCTTTGTTCAATATTCAAAAACAAGCAAAGCCCGACAATACACAGAGTTCCTCCTGGTTTGTGGTGCCTTCTAAATCTTAACACACAGGGAGCACAACTAGAGTGCTCACCAACTATTGAAAGAGATCTAACCTGTTTCTAGACAGAGTACAGGAATTGCATGGTCCTTGTCACTGTTGTATCGGAGAGCCTCACAAATATGGATGGAATCTCACAGAACCCATGTGAGGTTTTATCTAAATTTCACAGATGGGAACTCAGGCATAATTTAGATGAAGTGACTTTCCCAAGATTGTATAGAGAGTTTGTGTCTGAGGGAGGTACTGAATTCCACACTTCGCAAATCATAATGTGCTTTTTTATTTATTAAGCAACTTTTCCTTTCCCTGTACTAAAACTCCCCCCATCTCCCATCTCGCTAAATAGGAAGACTTCCTGCTTACATCCCAACAATACATGAGAAGGATTCCCGAATGGAAACGTGGGATCTGGCATGGAAAAAATTAAGAACTCCAGTCGCTGAAGATATAATGAAATGGCTGGATTTTCATGCTTACCTAGGGAGATCTTCTTGCCAAATACCTATGAATTTAAATATACATCTGTATCATCTAAAGTGGTTTTGCAAATATCAACCAATGTGTGCAATGACTTGGCAAAAGAAAGTTAAGACCAGCAAGATCCCCAGTAGCTAGAGTGACAAATGTCTTCCAAAGTCACTTTAATGTGAAGAGGGTAAGGAGAACTTGAGGATGCATTCAAGGAGCTAATAGGAGAAAGACTTTTTCTTACTTAGCATAACAGTTTTTGAAAGCTGCCTTAATGATATGGGTGAGAAGGAAGCATCCAAATACAGAAATCAAAGGTAAGTTAGCTGCCAAATCAGAATGATGAACAACTCCCAGTGTGAATCTATAATGATTTAATCCATTCCTCCATGCTGCAGTAGGCATATAGCAAACCTAAAGATCTGTTAGAACATTGGTGTAATTAACTTCTTTCAGATAATATAAAGCAGTAATTTTTTCTACTATATTTTTTCCCACTTTAATTTTTCCAGCATAGAAAATGTAACCAAATTAAGTCAAAATAAAATAAAATAAAATGTCATGGTTTGTTACATGAAGACTAATTATTTACATCTGAAAGAATTACCTTTTTGATTCAGCTGAAGCTTGAATGCCGTGATCTTACAACGAAAGAAAAGAAACCTATTGTCTTCTTCTCTGGTCTGATTAAGGAGAACCATGTCTCGACTTCACTCGCTTTATGAATAATGTTGGGGAAGTGGCTTTATTTTATTGGAAGACTGGCACCACCCATGGGAGAGAACATCTAAGAAATCTCAAGGGGTTTTATATGTGCAAAGTGTTGCAAACTGAACACTCAGAAATTTGTTGTCTTTAAAGAAAAGGGCAGCTTCTAACTTGTCCCACATGGTGTGGGTGTGTCTATGTGACAGAGAGCTTTATCTAGTATTTAGAGAAGATAAATACAATGTAATAGAAAAGAGCAAAATGTGGTATTGCTTAGTAATTAATTGGCAGGCACAACAGATAAACTAAGTTTAAAATGGGAGCGGAGAATAGGAGCAGAGAATAATTAAGTCAACCGATGTTACCTCAATGATAAATGTTTTAAGTTTTTATGATGTTGGTGAGTCTTAAAGCACCATTTTGATTCATTAGTTTGTAATAACATCACCTCTGTGTCAGTGGTGCATGTCTTCACCAGGAATGCTTGTATTGATTGTACTCTCAGCATGGGGCATTGTGGGATGGCTCCTGAAATCCAATAACAGTTGACATAAGCAATGCAGTCTCTGCACTGATACTGCATCAACTTAAATGCATCAACCTTGACTCTACTCCACCTGTGGAGGTGGAGTTATTAAACTGGCATAGCAGGGCAGTTATGTCAGTAGGAACAGAATTTAAGATAGACATTTCCATGGTTAGGTCAAACTAACTCTGTAGCATAGACCAATTGTGGCAGTCTGTATCCCTATGTTTACCCTTTTTACAAAGCTATAATGGATTTTCTATGAAGTATGCCATGTGAGGTATCATTTGACAATGCATTATGTGCTGATCATTATCGTCCTGGTAAAATGTGTGTGTTTCGACACTGTATGTAAATTTATAAGAGTCAACTGAATAACATTACTGAGACATATTCCAAGTTTAGGAAAGCACAAACTGGGTCTTAGATGACAAAAGACAAACTGACACCTCAGCCAGGTGTCAACAAATTCAGACGGATTATCACCTGGTTAAGTGGCCGTTCTTTGGCAGGAAAAGTGGTGTGAGAAGGAAATGTATGTGTTGCCAAAGAAACTGCTGGATGTTCCCATCCCACAGACTTTGTCTCCTGAGCCCCAGCTGGAGATGATCCTCAAAGTGGAGGAAAAGATAAAATAATGGGAACAGACAAATGATCTCTCCTTTCATCTCTTCCCGTGGCTAAACTAAAGCATGTGGGGAGAGAAACCTTGGCTTTGAATTCACTTACCTTGTTGTTAGGTATTAAGTTGCATTTTAACTTTTATTTCTTTGTAACCAGTTCTGAGTTTTATGCCTTGTTACCTGTAATCACTTAAAATCGATATTTCTATAGTTTTGGTGGGGGGAGGCTGCTGGTGTTCCCCTGCATTGTGACTGCCTATAGCACTCATGCAATGTATCTGGAAGCAATTTACAGGCCAGAGGCTGTGAGTGAGCAGACTAGGACTGATTGCTCTCAGTGAAGCAGTGTAAGAGTACCCCAGGTTCATGAACTGAGGGGACACAACCGTCCATCAGTCCAGATTATACCCTGCCATAAATTACAATGTATTATCCAAGATCATGGGACACTGGATTGTAACATCATGGAATGTCCTGGCCTGATTTCCGGGTACATGCTCCACATATATGTTAATGAGAATAACAGGAAATAAGAAATTAACTATGAAAAACAGGGCATCCCAATATTCATGGGGTGTGAAAGCACAGCTAAGGAAAATGGTTGACTCCCTCATGCAGTTGCATATGGTGTTTGGTGTGGCGAGAACAATATAAAAGAAATTCCCTGCTTGGGTAAAAGTGGGAAGACCCCCAAGCAATGGCCTGTGGGAAGCCCCAACAGGAACCATCCCACTGTTAAGAGGTCCATCGGACCCTAGAGTAACTTTTGAAATGTGATGGCACATTGCATGGGTTTGGTAGGATTTGTATATGCAAGTATAATCGTAATGTTACTTATTGAGTCCATCAAACTTGTGGTACCTATAAAACTCCATACGTGGGATTATATCTCTGATCACTCGCCTTGGTATTTATGTGTTTTTCACTATGCTGAGCTTGAAATGGTAGCAACAGGCGCTAAACTCATGGTAGTTTAATGCTAAATTATTCAATCAAATTTAAATAAAAAAAAAATGCTACGCAGCAGGTGATGTGAGGAGGCTGGTGCTGAGAGCTGCCTGCTCCAGCCCTGGGAGAATTCTCTGTGCCTTTTACAGACACAATATGGCTCCTTTCACCACCGCCCAGGTTAAACCTGGGGATCTGGCCCACTCTGCATCTTGGTATCTGAGATTTCCCCAGATGTTCCTTTGAAAATCCCAACAAGAGGCTTCATCTTGCTGGTACTTCAGCCTCACGTGCCCTCCCACATGGCACATCCAGCCCGACATCCCAGAACGACAGCACCCTGAAGAGAGCTTTGTGCTTTTCCCCCATGCTGCCTCACAGGCTGAGCGGATGCTCCCTGAAAACATCCACAGAGCTACCTTATTATCCCCCACTCCAGAGCTCACCCTAAAAGTCCCCTTTGCTGTTGTCTGCAATAAACTGGTCACCATTTAGGCAGCTGGTCTGATGAAACCACTGCCTGTTATACTGACCAGTATAATCTCCTTGTTTCCTTTTGCTTCCCCATCTCTCTGTCTGTCTCCAACGCTATTCTCTTGTACTTTGTGTGAGAACTCTTGGGGGCAGGAACCATTCTTTTGTGCTGGGTTTGTACAGCACCTAACACAATAGGGTCCCAGTCCATAGAGTTCCTAACTGCTACTTCACCACAAATAAAGAATAAAGGGGAATTTTCTATCTATGCTATTTATACGGCTCCCTTGACTAGTGTCTGAGCCGCTCACGAGCTTTAAGATACCGATCCTCACAAAACTTGTGTGAGGTAGAAGGTCCTATTGTCTGCATTTTAAAGATGGGAAACCAAAGAACAGATTTTCAGAGGTTTTTCGGTGCCAAGTGACATTTTCAAAAGCAATCTGAGGGAGTTGGAGGCCTTGATAGCTTTGGAAAAATCTCACTAGGAGCTACATTAAAGAAATTAAGGCAGTGGTTTCAGAACTCATCTGAGTGGTGGGAGAGCCCTGTTCAAATCTTTGTTCTACTCATCAGGTAGCAGAGAGGACTTCCCATAGGGAGTTTCCCATGTCCCAGATGAGTGCCCAAGCCACTGGGCTACAAGTTACGTGGGACATAATTGTTCTGTTTTGTGCAAGTTCATGTGTGAGGCCCGGTCTGGAAGGCAGCCTTTGAGCAGGCTTCCCACCACAGGCCCTCGCAAGTGAATCAGGCTGTGGAATGCCTATGTTCCTCTGGTTCAAGTATCACATTTGTGCTCAGGCATCTGGGTGCTTGGGGTGAGCCAGCAATGTGCATGCACACGGGCAGAAATATAGGTGCCTATGGAACTTTTTTTGCAGTGACAGTGTTTAGGGCTTGGGAGCAGCTGAGCAGGGTTTTTGTGAATCCAGTTGGGACTGCAATCTGGGATTTAAGTGCCTAAAATGGGTAGTTAGGCACCGATGTCCTTTGGTCACTAACTATAGGCATAAAGTTCCAGAGGGGTAGCCGTGTTAGTCTGTATACAGCAAAAACAAGAGTCCTGTAGCACCTTAAAGACTAACATATTTCTGCAGGCATAAGCTTTCGTGGGCTACAACCCACTTTGTCAGATGCATGAAGTGACGAAGTGGGTTGTAGTCCACAAAAGCTTATGCCTGCAGAAATATGTTAGTCTTTAAGATGCTACAGGACTCTCATTTTATAGGCACAAAGATGCTTTTGAAAATCCCATTAGGCATCTAAATACCTTTAACAATTTGGCCCTAAATGAGTTGCCTAGGCTTACCCAGAAAGTCTGTGACAGAGCAGGGCTTTAAACCCACTGTCTCCACCATTGTAGCATCCTAATCATTGGGCTGGCCCTCTTTCCCCTAATCACCATACATCATTTGTGCGCTCACAACTCTCTGTTCTGCGGTCAGGGGCAATCTCTGCCACAAATTTTTGTGCAGCCTAAACTAGGGGTGTGTTTTGAAAGGAAGCAAGATTTTCTTGTGACATTGTGAAGATGAAGAAGGAGGAGAACAAAAATTTGTGTAATTTCACCTTCCATCGTTTATTTAAAAAAGAAATAAAATCTATTGAGAACCCAACTGTCCCCGGAGAAAGCAATTAACCAGATTCATTCCCCCTTCCTCGTCTTAATAAATCAGTGGAATCAAGGATTCATACCCTTAGAGAAAAGTGTCCTACTGACAGCGTCCCTCAGCCCCTCTTTAACCTTTTCGTTCCACAGGCTGTATATGAAGGGGTTCAGCAGAGGAACCACTGTGGTGAACACTGCTGCCACCTTGTCGAAGTCCAGGGAGTAGTTCTGGTTGGGCCGGACGTACATGAAGCTGGAGCTCCCATAGGCGATGGTGACGAGGTGATGTGAGAGACGCAGGTGGAGAAAGCTTTCTGCCTCTCTTGAACTGAAGAGATGGTTGGTATTATAGCTTGGCAGGAGTAACTCTTCCCTCTTTGATACGGGAATGTAGGAACTTATCCACTTTCACTCCTGCTACGGAGTTCTTAGACAATCTACACAGCCGAAAAATCAGAAGAAACTACCTCCCTTTCAGGATTCTCTTTAATATTACACCTCTCTCCTATTCTGTTCCCAGCTCCTGACATCTGACGTCCTTTTCAGACCATTCTACAATCCCTTCTCAATCCGATGAGTGATCTTCAGATTTCCTTGAAATGTTAAAAAGTCCAGCTCCTATTTCTGCCTTTAAACCAAAAAGAGATAGCAATAATAGGGCTTCTGTAATGAGGAACTATATTAATGCTGACTATTCATTTATAGTCTCTGTGTGTCAGAATTAATCTGCCTCATCTAGAAATTAAGTGCCATTCTCTCTCTCTCTCTCTCTCTCTCTCTTCCCCCTCTTCCCCACCCCCCTTGGTTCTAAATGACTCTCAGTGACCTAATGACCTCATTTCAGTACTTCTTTGCCTCTGGGAACCCGCTGTTGCAGCACCTGAACAATTCCCTTGGGCACACCTCACTGTGGATTTACAGTACACAAACCTCACCAGGTGTTAATCAGTAAACACTAGTTGAAACATTGTCCAAGGGACTTCTCTCCCCCTTGCCCTCCAATCACAGTATCTGAACATGTGCCAATGATTAATTTCTTTATCCTCACCACACCCCTGTGAAGTAGGGAAGTACTTTCGTCACCATTTTACAACAGGGGAGCTGATGCACTAGGAAGCTGAGGTCCAGATAGACAAAGGAGTTTAAGCATCTACAGTTGTAGGAAGGCATAAGGTGGAGTTATGAAAGACAGGTTAGGCACTTAATGACCATTCAATTCCAAAGAAGGTATGCTCCTAACTCACTCAGGCACCTCATGAGATTTTTCAAAACTGTCTAAATGAGTTAAGTGCCCAACTTCCATGGGAGTTGGGTGCCTAGCCTGCTTAGGTGCTTGTACATGTGTGGCTGTCTCTTGGCCCTTTGCCTCAGTTTCCCCACTAATGACATGCAAGCTTGTCCTTTCGTCCACCAATATAGGGTTTACTTTTTAAACCATAATTCAAACAGTCCATAACAAACATCTCAAAACATGGTCTAGCTCAACCCAGTGCACATGTTTTCACAGAGCGGCTTATTATCAGTAGCCATGGTAGCATTTCTGGGCCACTGTGGATTGTGCTATCTTATGACCTAGATTCCCAGTGTGTAGGGTAATGTCAGCTTTATGCACAGCAGTGGTTTAAAAAAAAACAAAAAAAACTAACAAAAGGTTTGGAACCATTAGAAATGGAAAGATAATGAAACAAAAACATCATAACACCACTATAGAAATCCATGGTACAATCACACCTTGAATACTGAGGTCCAGTCTGATTGCCCCATCTTGAAAAGGAGATAGTGGAACTGAAAAAGGTTCAAAGGAATGCAACAAAGTTATCACGGGTAAGGAAAGGCTTCTGTACAAGGAGAGCCAAAAAAATTTGGACTTCTTTTTGGACTTTGAAAAGATTATTCAAGCATGAGATGATAGGGTTGTACAAAATTATGAATGCTGTGGAAATAGTCAATAGAGAAATGTTATTTACGCTTTCCCACAATACAAATAGCAGGGGATACTTGAAGAAATTAATAGGCAGCAGTTTAATACAAGAGAAATACTTTTTCACACAATGCACAATTAATTTGCAAACTTCATTGCCATGGGGATATTGGGATGGACAAAAGTATAAATGTACAAACTATAAATAGTACAAACTAGATCGGCTCATGGAGGATAGGACCATCAATGGATATTGGCTAGGATGGTCAGGAATGCAACCCCATGCTTGGGGTAACCTTAAACATCTGACTGACAGAAGCCAGGAGTGGAAGATGGGGTAAATCACTGCAAAATTGCCATATTCTGTACATGCCCCCTCAAAAACCAGTGCAGGCCATTTTTAGAGCCACGAGACTAGACTAGCTGGACCATTGGTCGGACCCTGTATGGCAGCTCTTATGTTCTGATTTAACTCCAAAGCCTGGGGGAGGAAGGGCACTGGAGTGGGACATGAAAGAAACAGGTTGAAATCATGGCTCCAAATCAAGTCAAACAGGAATTTCAATCGGAGTCTCTCTCACCTCCCACAACATTGCTCTAACCATTGTGCTATAGAGGTGCAGGTACAGACGATTCTCAAATGCCACATTGAACTGGAGATTGCTTTCTGATTAACAGCAACTCTATTATGCAAAAATTTCATCTCAATTCACACCATTTATCTATTTTATTTTATTTTTTGGATTTGACAAAATGGTATTTTCAACAGAAAAATGCTCAATCGACATTTTTTGAGACCAGAACTAAAATAGAAAGATAGGAATCTAGGGTGAGATTTTCAAAGAAAGCTAAGGAAGTTAGGCACCCAACTCCCATTGAATTGAAAATGAAGGTTTGGTAATTTTGGGTTTTTTTTAATTTCCAGTCCTAATTAACTACTTCTATGTAAAATTGGGCAAATCATAATTTTTCCTGTTTTTTTTTTAATTTTATTTTCCCATCTATAAAAGCTGGGGTATAAAATGGTGTGGATAATACCCATTAATGATTCAGAGACCTGTAGTGATGGAGTCACTGTATGTAACTACATAGACAATGAGACTAGGGCCTGGTCTACACTGACGATGGAGGTTGACATAACACGGCTTATGTCGACTCCCTAAAGCATGCGTCTCCACTGGCGCGTCAGTTCCAGTGACCTAAGTCGCAGTAAAATTTGACTTAAAAAAACCACCTCTGCAAGTGGCGTAGCGCTGAAGTCAATTTATGTGGGTCAAATCAGCGTCATGTAGGCAAAGAGCAACATAAATCAAAATCATTGGTCTCTGGGAGGTATCCCATAATGCTCTGTTGTGACTGCTCTGGACATTCACACTCTGCTTCACCGTGGCCATGTAAACAGGAAGTAGCTTCTCCCCTTAAGCCCTGGGAAATTTTGAATTCCCATTTCCTGTTTGGTCAGCATGGAGAGAGCTTTGTAGTTCAACTGCTCATGGCAACTGCACACCCCAAATGCGCTCCAGCATGGAGTTGACTTGAGGTCTTGGATCTTATCAGCCTGTGTGGTGAAGAGTCTGTTCTGACTCAGATCCAAGCTAGCAAAAGAAATTTAGATATATACAAGAAGATATCGCATGATATGGTGGAGAAGGGCCACAACAGGGCTGCATTAAAATCAAAGAGCTGTAGCAGGCACATCAGAAAACTAGGGAGGCAAACAGTCATTCTGGCTCATCACCAAAGATGTGCCACATTTATGAGGAGCTACATGCAATTATTGGCAGGGACCCCACCACTGTGCCGCCACGCATCATCGATGCTGCTGAAGAATCCCAGTCCAGGATGAATGAGGAGGACTCTATGGAAGAGGAGAACAGAGGGTAGAAGATCAATGTATCTATTCTCCCTGAGAGCCAGTACCTGTTCATTACCCCAGCCCAGCCCAGCCAGACACAGGATAGTGGTACTGACCGAGGTGCCAGGGAAGGCACATCTGCTGAGTGTGTATAGCAAATTGCATTTCTGTGGTTATGGCCCCAGTCCAGCTTCTTATTTTTGGGAAAAAAGGAGTGTGTGTTTTTGATGGGATGGGCTTCCTAGATGTTGGTAAACTTCAGCAGAGGGATAACCCGAGAACAGGCTATTTATCTTCACAGGGCTGCTCTGAGCATCCTCCATGGATATCTCGAGGAGCTTTCATGTAGGTACTTTGCAATCCTTTGCAGAAGGTTTCTGGGGAGGACAGCCTTACTTCTTCCAGCATGGAAGGAAGCTTTACCTTGCCTCTCTGCTAATGAGCAAGCATCGTGGATCACAGAATAGCAGCATAAGGGCCAGGCCTGTACCCTGTTGCTTGCAGTAATCTTCTCTTTCCGCCTGTATTACCCTCAGGAGACTGATATCACACATGGTCACCTAGGGAAGATGGTGCAAGTTTACAGTGCCCAACCAATATAGTCATTGCGTCCTTTTCCCCACCGTGAATGGTGTCCCTCGGCCCCTACACAGACAATTCCTAGTCATGGTGGTGTTGGTATGGACGTTATGGGTCTGGAAACTGGTTTTCCTATCTTTTCTCCAGCTACCCTTCACCCACAGCCTCCTGTCATCCATTTTGACTACCTCCTCCCAGAACGGTCTTTGGGATGGTAAAGGGGAGCCCAATGATCTTTCTCCTTGGTTAAGTGTGAACTGGGGAACTTAGTGCTACTGACACCCGACTATAATGGATGCAAGGGCCCCTTACATACCATGTCTGGAATGCCACTCCGACCAATGCAATACATACAGATTGGAATGCAGGTCTGGCTTTGCCTTGTGAATATGAAAG
>VOCS01020607.1:0-19328 GCA_007922155.1 Mesoclemmys tuberculata
GTGGTAGCAGCAGGGTCCCCCAAAAAAGCAGCTGTGAAAGGAGAAAGAAAGGAAAAAAAGAAAGAAAAGCCAAGGCCAGACCAGAGAGCTCGAAAAAGCCGTCCGCCCTACAGGCAGGAGAGAGGTTACAGCTGGGCAATCAGGGGCACCTGGAACCAATTGAGAGCCTTCCCAGGTGTACTTAAACCCTGCCTGCCCTAAAGGGGGGGGGGCATGACATCACATGACGAGAAGAAGGAACTGCTAGATCCCCCTGGACTGGAAATAGTGTTTTATACAGTTGGAGAAGCAGAGCAGGTGAGACCCTGATCCTGACCTCAGCCTGCAGGAAGAACTGGTGATTCTTGGACGCCCAGGGCTTCACCACCACCCCTGGGGAAAGAGCCCTAACAAGGTACCTCCCCGGGTCACAGGCACAAACTGAGACTAGCTGCCCTCCCCTGTAGGGTTGAGGGACAGCCCCTAGGCCTGCAGTAAGGCCTGCCCCTGGTCGCCCTGTGGGAGAGGCGCTGAAGAGAGGGGAAAAACCTAAAGACTTATCCAGCTCACGGTGAGATTACCTCAGGTCCCCACTGCCAGCAGAGACTGTTACCAGCAGGCCAGCCCCAGCAGGGGGGCTGGTATACCACAGGTGCTACAGGACTCTTGTTGTTAAAACTTTCTGCTCTTTACCAAAAAGGCTCTCCTGACACTGCCAGCCAATCCGTTAGTAGCTAAAACTAAAGGTTTATTGTAAAAGGAAATAAACAAAATATAAGAAATGTTAAATGACAAGCAATCAGATACATACAAATGATTTGAAAGTCCATATATATTAGGTCCATATATATGAAGTTTGCAGGCTTGTGTACGCCCTCTGGAGTACATCCAGTACCTGGATGGGTCTCAGTCCTTTGTTTCACAGCTTCAGTTGTAGATGAGTAGTTGATCGAGAGGTAGTACTTGTAGGTGAAGACTGAAAACAAAATGGAGGATGTGGTGCAGCTGCCTTTTATGTCCCTTGGCCTATGCCATGCTGCTTGTGGAAATTTACAGAAATAAGATGGAGTCCATGGTCACATGAGTAAATCTCGGTGACTCAGGTGTAGCCCTCACTTTTCTCCCTGGGCCCATTGTACCTGTGAGTTTCCTTAATGGGCTATTAGGCAGCTTATTGCTGCTGCCATCCTGTCTCAGGAGTTGTCTAGAAACACAACACAAATTGAAATAGATACAAACATCCATAACTTCCAATGCAAATGTGACACATTCACATCAACAATGTCATTGTACTTAGCAAATTATAACCTTTCTAATAGCATCTGACATGGCCTATCTCATATGAATTATTGTAATTTTGAAATATTGACGTTAATATCATAAATGGCGCTGATCCACAAAAGCAGTCGTGGCTCCTTCGCACGCCTGGGCCCACCAAGGGTTTGGCGCTGCTCAGGCAAACACTCGCACACACTCGAGCAGTGCCACACATATGCAGGGGCCCAGGAAGCACTTCCCCCAGCCGGCAGAGGAGGCATCACGGCCCACTGTCACCTTGCGGGCCAGGCTGCAGGCGCCATGTCGAGGGGGCCCCGCCTGCTGTCCACCAGCCCCACGAGAGAACAGCCCCAAAGCTGCAGCGAGAGGGAGCCCGACAACCGCCGGGCGGGGGGACAGAAACTCCCCGGACAGGCCTGGCCCGACCAGCCGGGCCCTGAGCTGCACGTGGGCAGCTCCCAGCCCCCCGCGTCACTCACCATGACGTCGCCACCGCCGGCGGGGACGGGGAGGGAGGCAGAGCATTGGCCAGCCCCGCCCCGCCCCGCCCCCAGCTGGTCACGCGAGCTCTGCTTTCCCGCCCTGGCTGCGCACGCTGCCACGGCCACTTGCTCACTGCACGCGGATCCGGGCATCTTTGCAGCGCCGTCGCTTGCAGCCAGCGGCGTGGGCGCCTTTCGCAGCTTCTTATCGGCCCAGCTCCGGGCTTGCTGCAGGTCGTTTTTCGCGCCTTTCTTCCGGACCCGGTCACTTCCTGAAGTGCGTCATGCGCCACATGACCGGAACCGGAAATGCAAAACCGGCCATCTTGACTGTGGTAAACAATCGGGCGCGTTAGGTCACGTCTTCAGACGCGCCCGCTCTTTCTTGGGGCGGGGCGTGGCAGCTGCCTCTGACATGGCCTGCCAGAGAACAGGGAGTGGAGGTTATTGCCTCGGTACCTTCCATAAGAGGGTCCCAGGGGCCTGGAGACAGGACGTCAAGGTGCCCCGCCACCCGCTGTAATAACCTGGCGCGGGGAGTGGACGATGCCGTCGGTGATGGGAGCCGGGAGGCCTCGTTGGCTGGGGGGGAAGCAACGAGCATGGGGCGGGGCGGGCACTGCAGACTGAGGGGTGGGGGATCCCTCCTGGGCGCAGCCTGCCCCGCCACCCTCCCGCGCCGCTGAGAGCGACATGACACCGCAGTGGGAGGGGAGCCTTCCCAGGACCCACCGCCCCGCTCTTCGGGGCCGGCCTTGTCCTGACCCGTCCCACCGCGCCACTCCCGGGCCAGCGCAGGACACAGCGACATCCTCCGCGAGCCCGGCCCACCCATCGCCTATAAAGGGGAAGTCCGGCTCCGGCTCGGCCTCGCAGGGGCTCACGGGAGGTGGAGGCCAGGGGAGCGACTACATCTCCCACCATGCATTGCTTCACCCTTCTCTCCCCATCTGCGCTTCTTCTAGCCCGGGGTTTCCCCTCCCCTGCCCGCAGTGCACCCCCTCCGCCAGCAGCGCCCCCACGCTCCGTAGGGCTTGCAGAGGGGGTGTCCTAGGGGTTGGGCTCAGGGGTAAATGCAGGATGTGGGTTTGTGGGGGATCCACATCTCCCACTGCCAAGTAGTGGCCCTACTACTTGTGGGAGGTAGAAGTGTGGTAGATAGGGAACATGTCAGGCTGCGGATAGAGTGGGACAGTTGGGTGTTAGCAAAGAGGGGCCAACCAATGGAGAAATGGTTTTGAGGTTTCAAGGCAATCTTTATTAAGCATAACTCCTAAGAGACAAAATATTCTTTTAATTCAAGTGTTAATATAATTTGATTTAATCACCTGAGTAGAGAAGAAACATTACAGAAGTGTTTCAACCACATGTCTGTGATGGATGCATTTGATTTAGTTCTAAGACAGACCTTGAACCAACTGCCTCCTGAGTTTCTCTCAAACACTTGTTAAAAAAGTCCCTAAGTTAGTCCCCATCGCTCCTTTTTTCCTACAATTGTAACATTTATAAAATCTCAGTGCCTGGAGGACAATTAAAATGAATATGTAATCATAAACAGCTGCACTTGATCCTCACAAAGGAGACCTGGGGGTAGATGGGCAGTCCTGGACCTAAAATTAGGTATATATCACCTTTTCCTCTAACAGATTAATGAGAGAAGTGTTTCACCTACAACAGCCTCCTAAGCAAAGCAGCAGGAGATTATATAAGGACTGCTCCTGCTTGGAAACCTTTAATGTATCTTAAATGTTAACAATCCAGAACCTAGCTGTTTCCTCTAATGTTACAAACAATTATTACATACCATAGGGGCAGCATGCACATGCCAAGAGGCATTCAGGAATCTAGGAGCCTAGTCTTTAAAGCAAATTCAGCACTGAGTTTCTGCATGATTTCTGCATGGCTCAGCTTATGCTGTTCTTTTTTAGTAGAGCCATAGTTTTCTTTTACATATTTTGCAAATGGTGTTAGCTGTGCTCTAGCAGGAGTACCATCCTTCTGCATGGGTTGGCACAGGACTAACTGTCCCTTACAGAGTGCACACACAAAACGTTCTGTGTCCAGCGACTTGGAATGGCGCCCAATCCTAAAACAGAACAAAGGAAAAGTCAATGTAATGCCTGAGTCTGAGGACACCTTGGAAGAATAGCTCAAAAGGTGCAACTTGTTCACATTCAGATCAAGTCTACATTAACTCTGACACCTAAAGATAGTCTAAATGCCAACATTACTATTTCACTGCTGTTCATTTTAGCAGGAACATAACAGCAAGATTTTTATTGTACAATCTCAGATCACTGCCCACATTTTCCTGGATGCCAAAAAGCCTGAGATTTGCTAAGGTGGAGCCTTTAGTTTCTTCCTGATAACTCTAACAGTGTTATGTGACGGTAATACAATGCTTAACAGCACACTGAAAAATATATGAGCAGAGTAAAGTAAGTTCAGTTGAATACCAAAACATAACAAGGAATACAGGGATATTCATTTTAATTTTTAGTTCAATAAAAACAGCCCACTATTTTTTGAAATTTACATGAAACTGAAGAGAACTTCAGTTTACCACACTGAAATGTTGCAAAATCCAGGGTCACTGCTCTAGAATTTAAATTTAATTTAAGATTATTTTGTTCCCCACAATTTTATATTCTCTAGATTTTAGCTGAATCTTCTTTAGTTGTCCCAGTGGTGCCACCAGTTAAGTACCACTTGCAATGGGATAAAAAACTAAATTTTGACAATCCCAGTGAACAGCTTAATTTTTCTGTTTTTGTTTTAAATAAGATTCTTGGTAAACAGTGAGATCATAGTGTATCAGAGCCCCTGCATTCCTATTAGACACATAGGGAGAGAGCCAAGTAGTCTCCTAACATGAACCCAAGCCTAATGTTTATCTTGTTTCCTTAATACTGTCCTGCTCTTACTTTTTCTATGTAACAAGCATTATAGTTGCTGAGAGGAAGATGAGAAATCAAGATTGGAAAGTTGGAGTTAGGTGTGTTCTTCAGAAGATCAAAGGGGTCAGAAATACTGAAACGTCTGGGTACCCCAGAAAAAAAAATCCCGTTCCAAAGGACAGCAATATGTGAAATACCAGCCACTAAGTGTTGTGGCTAGCAGAGACTCATTATATACTTGTAGGGTGGAGACTTAGCAAACCGAGTTTAACCATTATGAAATGGATTGATTTGAAGGCTTTTTAGTTGACTGCTGCAGGGTGTAGTGTGTGAGGGCAGTGAATATCAAGGAGTGAGGGGAAACTCTTGCCTGGAGCAAGTCGTCTTGTTTCTTCACTCTGCTCTGGGCTTGATGCAAAATCAATAGGTGACATTCTTTGGCTTGTGTTTTGCAAATGATTGACATGCCCTTTCTGTCCTTAAAAATCTACTGACCTCTCAAATCTTCACTGATTTCCAGACAACCTGCCTCCCAGCTGTCTGTTCTCAATTAAACCATTAAAAAAAAGCCAACAGGGGAGGCAGGTCTGTCATGTGTATAACTGCATATGGATCTGGGAGGGAAACTGCTTGGAAGCCAGTGTCAAGAGGGTCAGTTTGAGATTCTTTGTGGGATCAGAAGAGGGAAGATGAGGCAATTAAAAAAAAGTTCAGTTCACAGAGGTGATTGTTTACTCAAGAGTGCTTTAAGAGTTAAAAGTCTTTGCTTAATTTGTAGACATAGTGAAGACAAAGTTAACAGATGACCAAAGGCAAGTAAATATTACTCACGTGGTTTTGCACAGAGAACACTTGTAAGTGAACTTGTACTTAATTTCATAGCTGTGGCACCGTGTCACCACAGGCAATTCTGGATGAACCACAGTTGACTTCTTAGCATAGAATCTCCAAAACTGTCCATGGCCATCTCGAATTCCATTGATTACCCAAGTGGCTGCATGGCAAATCTCATGGATCAATGTGTCTCGAAGCCGGTCTGAGGGGAAGGCAGGAGAGAAGCAAAATTAAGAACACTGGCATTAAAAAGTCAGGTCTCTTCTCATCTTTCATTTATTAGCATTTTTAAGTATCAGATTAACAGCCCTGGCGACAAAGCTCCCTGTAAAAGATGCCACATTGTCAGCACTAGAGCAAGCTTCCCCACACAATGCCACAATTCTGACCTAAGTCTGAGCCAGCAGTTTGGTTTCCAAGTCCTTAGTATCGGAGAGGAAACTAATAGTAATATAAGTTACTTGTGTGGTTGTCTCCCTGTTTTTAAAACCACATTAAACATAAGACCAGCTAACTGTCAGATGACAAACTTTGGTTGCTATTGACTGTGACACAATGTCCCATTGGGGATTCACTACTCTGTCGGCAATTTGTCAGGCCTGACATACTCACTACACCTAACCCACTGTTGTCAGGATATAGACCCAAATGTGGCATGTAATATATAACTGGAAAGCTCATTGATCATTAATATTCTTATGTAGTGTGTATACGGGGTGTACAAAGAGTTACGTATATATGATAGAATTATGGCCATAAACGGGTTTGGCAAGCAATGGATATGCCTCGTCTGCCCTAGACAAAAGGAATGTATCTTTGTTTGTCAACAGACAGAAACAATGAAAGTGCATTTAGATTAAAAAATAAACAAAGCCATCAGCTTAACAAGTGAGGGAAACAGCTTCTTATGGGGCGCTGACCCTCAAATGATAAGCTATTGAATCAATGATTGCATACATTATCGCTGTATTATAAAAAAGTGTATTGGGTCTTTTATGAAAGCCTGTGACATAATGATGATTAATATCATTGTGAAATGTTTGCATTAGCACTATATGAGGAATTGTGGATAACTCATTGATATTATGCCTTAAAGCAGGGGTCTCAAACTCGCGGCCCGCGGGCCAACTGCGGCCCGCGGGCTTGTGTCATGTGGCCCGCAGTCCGAATCCGGCCGCAGGCTTTTGCTGTCATTATTTTCTGAGCGGAGCTCAGGCAAGTTGTGGCCGTCTTAAAAAGGAAATGGCCGCCGAATGTGGCCCCACAGGGAGATTTAACGGCGGAGAGTGGAGTCTGCAAGTCCCTGTGAGAGCCTCTCTCTCTTCTACTGTGCTGCCAAATTTTACCCTGCGGGGAGATTTTTTCGGCGGAGAGTAGAGCATGAAAGGTACAGCAGAGAAGTGTGTGTCATGCGTGGCCCCCCTGAACTCAACTCAATGTAAATGTGGCCCGCCATACCAATTGAGTTTGAGATCCCTGCCTTAAAGGCTGTGACCAAACACAGGGAGAAACAGCCCCATTCCCTCCTGTTTTGGGGGAAAATCTATCTATCCATCTCCAATGAAATTAAGCAAGATGTGACCAAAAACAATGAAAACCCCATTTACATATGAATCAGAAGGGGGATGGAAGCCCACATGCAGGGAAAAACATCATGCAGTCATCCTGAGTCTGGGGACAAAACAGTGAGTTTGGGAAAATATATGGAGAGAAGCAGCAGCCATCCTGGCATCTATCACTGGACACACAAAAGGGGCTAGAGCTCTTGGAAGCTGAGAAAGATGAGTGCTTCAGCCAAGGGGTTGAAGTCTCTGGGAAATGAATATATGTAAAATATCTGCTTAGGCATAGATCTTTCATTTTCGATGACAAGGGAAACCAGCACCTTATACTGCTGTGGAAGGTCCTGACTGACAGAAAGTCAGCCATAGCTATAAAACAAAAAAACACTTTTTTGTTAAGAAATCCACTTTGAACTAATGCTGTGGCTTGTTGAGTTAAATCTTAGCCACCATGTTTTACTTTTATTTTCTTGAAACCATTTTGTCTTTATCCCTGGTTCTTTAACTCCCTTATTTTTTTGATTGACTAAACTAGTTTGCCTTTTAATCTGAACCAATCTAGTGCTGTGTTAGAACTTAAGTGCTTGTTAACTCCTGTTAAGGCAACAAGCTGCTCTGCTTTTGTCTTCTTTAAAGCAGCAACAAATCTTATTACTTGTGAGTGTTGCAGGAGAGGGCTGACACTTCAGAGCACTTTTGGGAAATTCAAGAATGGGGGTTAGCTGGGGTGACCCAGAAAATAGTTAACCAAGGGGGGCTGCTGTGTCATAGGTAGGCTGCTGCAGTCAGAGCACTGAACCAGAGAAGTGCAGCACACAGACACTCAGGGACCTGCATGCTTGTCCACTTGCTGTTGATGTTCAGGCTGTGAGCTACAGCAGCAGAGCATTTTAAAGCAAACAGAGATACAGGACAGTGACAAGCTCTCTCTGGTCTGAATTGCACCCCAAAATATGACACTGACTTAAGAAGATTTTGAACTGACCTCTATTTGTACATGGCAACTCCTTCCCCACACTCCATCTGTTTTTTGTGTTTCAGACTAAGTTCTGCATATAGATTTTTTTAATCATGCTCATCATTGTGGTATTTGAGCACACAACTCATTTGTGCTAAAAGCCAACAATAAATGCCACTCATTCACACAAGTGCAGCTTTTTTATATATATAGAAAAACTGAAAAAAGTATAATCAATATAGTACCAAAAGTGAAGGAACGAAACACTACAAATTTGCCTCACCTCCACTTCCAACTCCAGTGTAAGACTGTGCCCGGTTGTAATGGAAGAACGTCAGAGCTCAGGAAGCAATTTGAGTAAATTAGCAGCCTAATTATTATCAATTGTTTTGTAGGTGTCCCAGCAAGAGAGTTTTGAGGAGGGATCTGAAGGTGGATAATGAGGTAGCTTTGCAGATACTCCTGAGGAGTAAACCCAGGTGGGAAGGGCAGTGTGGGAGAGAGCATGAAGGGGCTTTTTTGAAAATTTAACATCTGGGCAATGGAGGCTAGCACTATGGGCCAATTGGAGGCAATCATCAATGACTAGATAGCAAATGATAAATGATGGGTAGGGTGAGGATTGGCCAGGAAGGACCTTAAAAAAAGAATACAAGTAGCTTATGTTTGATGTGATAGAGAAAGGAAAACCAGTGCAGGAATTTAAAAAGACTGTGGAAACACAGTCAAATTGACAGTCTACATAAATGATCTTTTGCAGCAGCATTCTGAATAGATATGAGCAGGTCAAGATTGCATGTGTCAAGGAGAAAGAGGATACTGCAGTAATCCAGACACAAGATGATGAGAGCTTAGATGAGTTTTAGCTGTGTGGATGGATAGAAAAGGCTGCATCTTACAGATGTTAGGCACAAAGAATAAACGTTCCTTTCCCTTATTTAATATTCAATATCCCCTTTCCTTTACTTACCTGCAGAGTCACAAACTTTCTCTGAGAGCTCTATCCGAGCATAGCGCTGTGCCTCAGGGCTTTTTGTTTGTCCAGTTACGCAGTACCCTGCTGTCTTCCGCATCTTTTTGTTCCAAATGATTTCCATTTTCTCTGGCAACTGATAAAAAAAAATAATGAGATGGTGCATTTGAACCATACCACTGCAAACTCATCTCACTTTCTCAGGTCCTTAGACTTCCTCTCTTGGGTGTGTGCCATCATAGCCCTTTCACAACACACCTCACTAGGAGGGAGTACATCTGTCCATACCCTTTAGACCAAGAGAGTGGGAAGTTAGATCTGAGAAACTCCCTTTGCTTTCTCAACCTTTCCTTAGAGATTGAAGGACTTTGCTCTTTAGAATATGAAACAGCCCCATGACAGTAATTTTCTTTCAAAAGTTTTATTAAAAGCAAAGAAAATGATAGTAAATAAAAAAAGTTTGCATTATACTCCTTAAGTAACAAGAGTACAGAAAAAAGAAGAATCTAATATCTCTGCAAATCAAGTCCTTGTATGACCTCCCTGCTCTGTACAACTTGTCAGTCTCTTCCTCAGGTATTCAGAGAGAGATGTCTCCCTCCCTCCCTCCCACAACCAGCATACCAGGATCCCTGATCCAAGGTTGTATTCCAAAACAATTCTCTGAATGCATAATGGGGGTTGAAGCTTTCCCCAGGAGATTGTCTAAGAAGGTATTAAATGTCCTTTATTGATGCTTAATAGCTGTCTTTCAAATGCTTAGCTCTCAAATTCAAGCAAAGTCCTTTATAAATCATTTCGCCTACCTGTCCCATTTATCCAGATCTCTCTTTAAAAGCTCATCAATTTTCCATTACCAGGAAGTGTAACTTCTTCAAATCTTATCAAAATTACTTAATCTCTGATCCCTTTTCACTCCAAAATAGCAGAAATGAGCCATGTCTTTCAGGATTCTAGTACTGCTGTACACATTGTGCATGTCTTCGCTGCACAGTTAACATGAACTCTTATGTGGTTTTTAGTTCAAACTCCCCTACCATCCACCCAAGAAAACTTTTGAAGATGCCTTAAAAACAGATTAGTTTATGAAGCTAGAGGTATAAGTTAAAATCCAGCCTTCCCTTTTACCTTCCCTGGAACCTGCCCATTATTCAGCTAGGATGCAGGCAAAAATCACTCAAGTGCCAATAGTCCTCCAATATCTTTCCCACAGTTCCCCTTGAAGGACAGACAAGTTCTTGCAGCTGACTGGGAAGGTATCCTAGGGCACCTCAGTACAGAGAACCACGCACATTATTGAATGCAGAAACAGTGAAGACACAGTGAGTCTGACTTTGCTGTTGAAATGATGGGGTAGGCTAACCGAAGTTCCAATCACCAGGGCTATCTGTGCTGTTAAAGAGACAATAGCGTCAATTCCCAAACTGTAATCCAGGCAAGCACTTGCTATCAGTCTGCAGAGAGCTGGCTGATCAAGTGGTGCCAGGCTCTTTGGTTCCAGCTTCTTGTACAGGAGTAGGAGCCAGCTTAAGCTGCCTCGATTAGGGTCCACTGCTACATAAGAGTAAGAGAAACGTTCCAGTGCAATGGAGGCTATACAAGTACCTACATATATAGGAATCAGAAGCTTCAATAAGGGACCAGATTCACCCAAGGCATCTAAAATCAATTTTCTGTATAAATACCAGATAGAATTGCTGAGGGATGTTGCAAAATTATGAATGGGAAGGGAGTGTGTGTTCTCGCAGTAATGAATGGGTCGGGAAGTCTTTCTCCACAGGACTACTAAGATATAACTCAAACTGAGGAAGTTTGATAACTCCTAGACTGGACATGTGATAAATCCCTTTTTAAAACCCTTCACATTTTTTACCTGATTCAGACAGAAGCCCCTTGTTACAAGGCTGAGATTCATCCCAGTTAGTGAACCAGAGGGAAGAGCAATGATTTCCTGAGACAGCAAGTTAGCAGGATAACAGTGTTTTTATTGCCCAGAAATGTTTTTACAAAAGCTACCTTGTGTGCAAAGATGGTTCCGTTGTAAAGAGTATAGAGCTTTTGTGCCAACTCCTCCTTCTTTTCCCTGAAATTTTTCACATGTTGGGATGCTGGGTTTGATAGCTCTTCTAAGAAACAGCCTGGCACTCCACACAGATTACACCTGCAAGAGAAGCAGCAACAAAAAAAGCACTGTCACAGAAGTTATCTCAGAAGTCATATGAAAAAGGGTGGTTACCTACCTACTATGGTTCTTTGAGAAGTCTTTGTGGATCCTGTTCTAGGTGTGCATGTTCCCCATGCATGTGGGATTGGAATCTTTTGAATGGTAGTTGGCCATGCCCCACACCTAAGGGCATAAAGGACAGAGCAGCTACAACCATCCCTCAGTTCTCTTAGTGATTCAGAATGCCAGATAATGAGGTCTCTGAAAAAGTGGGGATTAAGGGCTGGTTGTGGGATCCACAGAGACAACATCTCAGAAGAACCAATATTATAAATTGAGTAATTGATTTGAACTGAGTCAGCAGTGTGCCCTGGTTGCCAAGAAGGCTAATGGCATATTGGGCTGCATTAGTAAGAGCATTGTCAGCAGATCGCGGGAAGTAATTATTCCCCTCTATTCGGCATTGGTGAGGCCGCATTTGTAGTATTGTGTCCAGTTTTGGGCCCCTCACTACAAAAAGGATGTGGAGAAGTTGGAGAGAATCCAGCGGAGAGCAACAAAAATGATTAGGGGGCTGGAGCACAAGACTTATGGGGAAAGGCTGAGGGAGCTAGGCTTGTTTAGTCTGTAGAAGAGAAGAATGAAGGGGGGATTTTATAGCAGCCTTTAACTACCTGAAAGGGGGTTCCAGGGAGGCTGGAGCTAGGCTGTTCTCAGTGGTGGCAGATGACAGAATAAGGAGCAATGGTCTCCAGTTGCAGTGGGGGAGGTCTAGGTTGGACAACAGGAAAAAGTTTTTCACTAGAAGGGTGGTGAGGCACTGGAATGGGCTACCTAGGGAGGTGGTGGAATCTCCCTCTTTAGAGGTTTTTAAGCTCTGGCTTGACAAAACAGTCACTGGGCTTATTTAGCTAAGGTTAGTCTTGCTTTGAGCAGGGGGCTAGACTAGATGACCTCCTGAAGTCCCTTCCAACTCTAATTATCTATTCTATGATTCAAGTCTCCTAGAATCAGGTGGAAGTGAGTATGGAGGCCTGGAACTGGCTGGCACTGAACTCAACGGGTTGCCTACCTTTTTCAGGCCAACATACTGAGATGGAAAAGAAGAGTGTCTCCCCCCACCAGTAGTCCATGGTTCCATGGGCCTCTCCATGAGGAATATTCAAACTTGGAATTTCCTTGACTGCTTTGTCCTTCTTGGAAATTAGCTGCAGATACTGCACCTGGTCTGGATGTGGGTTTCACCCAGGCAGTACAGACAGGCATTGTAGCAGACTGTGACTGGGAAGAGCTTGTGGCGGTTGATGCAATTTTTGAAGCTGAGGTCCTTGGCATATTCCCCCTACTGTCACTGGAAGATGCTGCTTTTTTATTATTTAAAAACATTTTTTCCAAAACAAATTTTAGAAAACCAAACCCCAAATATCTATCTTAAGTAACAAGACTAAATAATTAACATTAAGTATTAAAAACTATTTACTATTTATTTACAGGAAAAAGCCAAAGAAGTCAGCATGAACATTGTTGCAGACAATGAGCAGTAAGAAGAAAGTAAAGATGGCAGCAGTCCAGCAGCCCCCGCCCCTCAAAGCCCTCATGTGGAGCACAAGGAGAGTGGGGGTGCATGAATGGACCAAACACACACACTCCTAGAGGGGGAAAAAAAAAAAAAAAAAATCAATCCTGGGCACGTGGAGTGCATGCGCAAACTTGTAGTGTACTACACAGAGGATCAAAGCACTTGAAGAACAAGTATGATACAAGATCTGAAAAGCCTGCATTACAGTGAGAGACTAGATAAACTCAATCTATTTAGTTTATGAAAGAGAAATTTAAAAAGCTCTAATAAGATAGCTCTTTAATCTAACAGACAAAAGGCAGAACAATGGTTAGAAGCTAAAACTAGACAAAGACTAGAAACAAGATGTGTAAAAAAAAGAGTGAGTGATTAACAGGGATCCTAGTTTTCCCATGACAAATAAAGCCAAAATTTACCAATAAAAAGCATTAAAAAAATCCACATTTCCCCGCAATTAAAATGCAACACTGAACTTTAGTTTCCCTATTCACCATATACGTATCACTTGAATACTTTTTATTATATATTTACAATTTTAAAGCAAGTTTGAAGCCTACCAGTGCCATCAATTATTATAATTAAAAAATTGCAGTTTATATTTCTTACATGGAATTGCCACCCATATTTTTGTGCTGCTGCTGGCAGCTGTGCTGCCTTCAGACCTGGGTGACTGGAGAGCAGCAGTTCCCAGCTGGGAGCCCAGAGGTGCCAAGGCTTCACACATTGAGCACTGAGGCACTGTGGTCAAGAAACAAGCAACAGGATGGGCCTGGAGTGCAAAGTCATGGAAAGCAGCTTTGGGTGGGGGGAGAAGAGGGAGCAGGGGCTGACTGGGGTGCCTGGGGAGGCCAGGAGCGCCAGAATATATGTTAGCCCAGGGTGCCATTTTTCCTTAGGTTGGCCCTGCAAAATGTAAAAACTAAAGATTCATTGTATAAAACACAAATTCTACATTTTTCCCCACAGCAAATGGATTTCTAGGATCCCTGGTGATTTAACCACTGGAAGAACCTACCCATCTACCTACTTGCAGATTCTCCATTACTTGAAGATTTTAAATCAAAACTAGGTATTTTTCTAGAAGATAGCTTAAATAGAAATTATAAGATTGGTATAGAGAGTTTATTGTGTGAGGTTCTTTGGGCCTGCGTTATGCAGGAGGTCAGACTAGCTGATCATAATGGTCCCTTGAAGCCTTAAATCGATAAGGAAGTTGTAATATTACATAAATCAAACGGTATGTCAAAACCTAAAATACTTTCTTCAGTTTTAGTTATCCTACCTCAACAGGGATGTAGCAAAAAGAGACAGTTCAGAGACAGGTGACAAAATGATTAGAGGCATGGACAGACTTCCATTTCAGGATAGACTGAAAATATTTGGATTGTTTAGAGAATAGGCAATAAGAGGAGGTACCAGAGAGGTATTTGAATGAACAGTACAGACAACATAAAGAAGGTGCATTTGTCCATCTTCTATAATAATGTAAGAACAAAAGGATGTTCAGTGCATTTGAAACCTATAAAAAACCTTTTTGAAACACAATGCACACACAATCTGTGTAACTCAATGCCACGAGATTGAAGAAAAAGTTTAGTATGTTCATGGAAAAGATTAGACATTTCTATGAACTGAAAACTGTGATGGTGCTACAGGTTTGCTTTGGAACAGAGGCTTCCAGAAACCTGAAGAAAAGATCATTTCAGAAAAAGCCTTTTAGAATCCGACCCCCAGATCCTATCAGAGAGTGGTCAAGGTTCAGCAGTGAGTATGGTTCAAAGTCATCCAACACCCTTTTCATCAAAGCTCTCAAAAGGCATGGAGTGGTCAGAGAGGTTTAAGGGACATTCTCACACAGAGCACTAATTCTACCACCCCTAACCAAGAAGTCTCCTTTCCTTATGAGAACCTTAAGTTTCCAAGGAGACCATTTGCATTGGGAGCTGCCCAGATCTGATGGCAGGATCCTTTCTGGAGTGATACTTTTTGCCACATATGGCTGCCTGAAATTCCTGGAACTACATGAAGTGCTTTCTTTGGCCCCATTAGCTAGTGGAATTGTGCCTGGTGACTTTCACAGGAGAAAGTCCTGAGCTGGCACAGGCTCTTGCAGCAAGCAGTTTTGGATCTAGTGAGCTTTTTGGCCCCTTTTATGGTTTACAGGCATCACGTTTTGCTGAATGCTCTCTTCCCCAAGACATAAAAAAGAGGCAATGTGTATGCCCTTCCAAAACAGAGAAGTTAGTAAAGCAAGGACCAAAGCAACCTTAAAACAGTAAACATTGGATTGAAACAGTAAAAATCCCCATATTCACGAGCATACAACAAGATATGAAAAAACTGTTTCTGTGACCATTCTGGCTTGTAGATGGTGGGGTGCCAAGGGATGATTAGAAGAGCAGAATATTTGTACCTTCGTGTAATGGAATGCATGACCTGAATTAGTATTAAAAAAACTTTGTGTGGCCAGGCACTTGATTCTATACCAGAACCTCAGAAAGGCAATTTTATGAATATGAAGGAGGACTGAAACAGAAAGAGATAAGAGGAGGAGTCTGTTGAGGAAAGCAACAGACAAGATGAGGAAAAACAGAAAAGGAAATGACATTAATTCTCGGTACAAAGTTTGGTCTGCGTGCATTAGTCATTTCCACACCTCAGCCTGCACTTTTCCCACTATCCCATCCTCATTTGTTCTGCAAAGTAAAACTCAGTTCCTTTTAATTGGAAGTAGGTCTCACTCCATGTAAATTGATTGAAGCCTTAATTTCCACCTTATCTAACAATAGCTGTTATCTGGAACAAGCTTTTTAATTTTATGTTAACAGCAGAGCAAGCATTTTTGTAGCCTGACAAATTTCCAGAGAGCTAAATTACATCACAGCAATACTTTGCCTCTAATCTCACCAACATATCCTGACCCATTTGTGCTATTCATAGATGACAGTAAAACATGGAAAAGAGAAAGACCTACCTTTTCTCTACCTCAGATGAATGTACACAAGAGACTGATTTGGTCTTAGGAAGCCTCAGAGAAGGCATTACATTGGAATGTGTTTCTTTGGGTGAAGAGGATTCTGACTTTGATGTCACGATTCTCTCTTTCTTAACAGAGTGTTGTGCACGGTCACAGGGAGGCTTGAAGTTTACCAGTTCTACAAGCACAAACCAAAAGATTAAACAACCAATTTAATTAAATACCATGAACTTCCATCAATGAATAAGGAACAGAGACTGGCAACAGGACTGCAAACCACTACATTGTGCATGCCTCACTCAATATACCCACCTTCAGAGGTTTCTGGGTATACACACAAAACTACATTCAAAACACCACAGTTTATCGGTTGACAAAAATGATATCACTGTCTCAATAACTAGAGCTACTCTCCTACTGCTAAAAATATTACTTGGTATGTTTATATTCTGTAGAAAAATTGTTTCAGTACTGGAAAAGTTCTCTGATCTGCAGAATACGAACATAGTTCAAACCAGATGCAAAAAGCAATTTGCAGTCTCTCCCTCACTCTCACACAACATTAAAATGGAGTTAGGATAAGAGCAGATATCAGAAAGTTAAAGTAATAGACAACAGATGTAATTATCCCAAAATCAGGTGTTACAGACCCAGGAAATTCTGATTAAAGGTTACATATAACAGTAAACCAAACATGTTATGGTATGGAAGTACACAGGTAAGGCACCCAAACAATCTGAATTCTGACGTCAAGAGAAGCCATGGAATAAGAATGTGATTATGATTAAGAAATTTTAGACCTTATGGGCCCAGATTAGATGAAAAATAGTTGCTTACCTTACAGCAGCTCCACTCTTGGTTCATGTATGCCCACGTGCTGGACTACAGACTCTTTTGACTAGCAGTATCCTTTGGGCCTGGGCTCTGAATGTCATGGCGCTTCAACCCGAGGACACAAAGAGCAGAGTAGGGTCAGTTGTGTCCATTCCTTTGTCAATACAGGATTTAGAGGGTATAAGACTCCGCAGAAACAGGGGAAAAGGGCAGGTTGTGGAATACATATTGACAACATCTTGAACTACAGTTACTGTAAGGAGAGTAACTTTTTCCTTCTGCATGCTTGTCCATATATATTCCATTCTTGCAAAGTGACTAATATAAAAGAGGAGTGTGCTCAGATCTGCTTAAATAAGGACTGCAACACAGCTCTACCAAAACGGGTATTAGATCTCCAAAAGAATAGTGTTTAGCAACTGGATGTGCTGGTCCCCAAGTGGCTGCTTTACAAATTTCAGACACCTGAAGAGCTCTATATAAACTTGAAAGCTAATATCTGTCACCAACAGAAGTTGGGCCAATAAAAGATATTACCTCACCCCATCTCTCTAATATCCTGGGACTGACACGATTACACCACCATTGCATACCTACAAATTTAAGCAAGATACTTCTAAAAGAAGCTGCAGAAGTGGCTTGGGCTCTGATGCAATTAGATCCACTTGATCAGGTCAGAGCTCATCTAGCTAACTGAGAACAAAGCTTGATACAATCTGAAATCTATCTGGACAATCTCTGAACAAACCTTTTGTGACACTGTCCAAAAGCAACACCTCAGAAACTCCATATTCAGCAATATATTATATGTTAACTGTGCAAAGTATACCTAGTTTGGTATGATTTTAAAAGCCTTGATCTGATGAACATTAATATCTTTTTTGATTGTATGTGCTACCAAAGTATGTGAAATTATAAAATATTATTATATATATTATGATACAAAGCTATTCAAGATAGTTAAGTTCAAAGCAGACTATGAAGCATTACAAAGGGATCCCACAAAACTGGGTGACTGGATAACAAAACAGCAGATAAAACAAGAGTCCTGTAGCACTTTGTCTAAATTAGCTGTTACCATTCAAGAAAGAAATTTTGGCATCATTGTGGGTAGTTTTCTGAAAACATCGACTCAATGGGCAGCGGTGCTAGAGACCGGTCTAGTAGTGTGCCAAACCACTGTTGGCACTGCCACACATGGGCTATAAGAATAACCCTTGCCTTGTCCCACTTGACTTTCAGGAGGACCATGTGCACCAGAGGCACTGGAGAAAATGCCTAGAATAGAAGCTCGGTCCAGGGAAGCAGGAAGGTGTGTGACAGGAAGCTCATGCTGTGACCGCGCAGACACATTTCCTGTTGTGCCTGGTTGTGAACCAGTATACCTGAGGAGACTTCCAGAGGGGGGAGATTTATCTGGTCACCTTTGGGAGAAGGGACCACTTGTGAGAGGAGACAGATCTGCTGAGCTGATCTGCCAGGTGTTCTGGGCTCCTGGAAGATAGAAAGCCTTGCAGCGAATGGAGTGCTTCACACAGAAGTTCGACAGATGGCTGGCCTCTGGGTCCAGGGTGGAAGAATTCACTCCTCCCTATTTTTTCCATGTAAAACATGCTACCATGGTATCAGAAGATAGTGTTGGAACGGACCTCAGGAGGTCATCTAGTCCAACCCCCTGCTCAAAGCAGAACCAACCCCAACTAAATCATCCCAGCAGGGCTTTGTCAAGCTGCACCTTAAAAACCTCTAAAGATGGAGATTCCAGCACCTCCCTAGGTAACCTATTCCAATGCTTCACCACCCTCCTAGTGAAAAACTTTTTCCTAATGTCCAAACCTCCCCCGCTGCAACTGAAGACTGTTGCTCCTTGTTCTGTCATCTGCCACCACTGAGAACCGCCTAGCTCCATCCTCTCTGGAACCTCCTTTCAGGTAGTTGACGGCTTCTATCAAATCCCTCGTCATTCTTCTCTTCTGCAGACTAAACAAGCTTAGTTCCTGCAGCCTCTCTTCATGAGTCATATTCTCCAGCCCCCTAATAATTTTTGTTGCCCTCTATTGGACTTGTTCTATTTGACCATATCCTTTCTGTAGTGGGGGGCCCAAAATTGGGCACAGTACTCCCAATGAAGCTTCACCAGTGATGAATAGATGGGAATAATCACTTCCCTCAATCTGCTGGCAATGCTCCTACTAATGCAGCCCACTATGCTGTTAGCCTTCTTGGCAATAAAGGCACACTGTTGACTCATATCTAGCTTCTTGTCCACTGTAACCCCCAGTGTTGTTCGTAAGCACTCGTACTACTTTGCCTGTGACCTGGGGAAGGAACACGTGGCAAGCTAAGTAGACTGCTCTGAGCTCTCTGACATTTGTGTAGGGAGACACCACAGGCCCTGGGTCCTTAGGTGTTCGAGGTGGGCTCCCAAAATTAGAGATACTGTCGACTAAGGGATGACAGAGGGTACACCCACAACTACCGACTGGGGGGTCTCTTCCACCAGTTGAGGAAGGCGAGGACCACAGTGGGAACTGTAAGCACTGAACTCAAGTGGTGTCTGCTTGGTGAGTATACTGAGACCAACCACATCTGTAGGGGTCTGAGGCACAGCTTTTCAAGTCGTACCATGCAAGTGCATGCAGCCACATACTGTAAAACGTTGAGGCAAAACTGGGCTGTTGTGATGGGGTGTGTGTTGAATCTGAATATCAGATCCAACCTTGTCTGGAATCAAGCCTCTGGAAGAAAGACTCTAGCCTGGGTCAAGTCTAGCACTGCCCTGATGGGTGCTGCTGACGGACCAAAGGGGAG
>ML675705.1:0-125843 GCA_007922155.1 Mesoclemmys tuberculata
TTTTATAATGAATGGCATCATTTGAAATTCAGTGTTTCATTGCCACCCGCTGGCAGAACAAATGTATTCCTAAACAATCAGATCACATATTGGAAATTCAGTAATCGGTTAAATTTTGCCTTCTGAAAAAGTGTTCTTGTTTAGGTACAGATTAATTGGATCGGAATCTAGTCAATGTGTCATTACTGGAGAAAGCATTTCATGGAGTCACGAAATTCCTTTTTGTGAAGGTAAGAGTTTCATACATTTAAGTTGGTTCTAGTTATGTCAGTTCCAATTTGGTAAATTGTGCAGTCCAATGAATCCACTGGTACAGAAAAATACTGTTCATGTTCAGTCTTGGTTGTAGTTCATGATTTTTCAGAGCTAATGGAGGTACAATCTGAAGGAGGACTCTGTTAGGAATGCTCAAAGATTAGTGAGATAGCTAGCTCACAGCAGTCCAGTCCACTCACTCGCTGGATCAGGAGTAAGATTTACCTGCTGAATAACTGGTAAGGGGGAAAATGTTTCCATTCCAACCTCAGTATAGTTGGAAATGCTGTTACCTTGACATGTGAAGCTAATTACAGCTTGCCCAATCGTGCAAAATTCATGACTGAGTTCACAGTGGAGGAGACAATGAGATTGTCATGTTCCTGGTTCCTGATTCAGAGGCATGTGGCATTAACACAGATGATGCTTCTGCAGATTCTAGACACTAGGAAACATGACCTCTCCGAAAGTAAATAGCATTTAAATGTCAGCTGTTAAACTCCTTAGGGTTACAGCATTGAGGGAGGTTTCAATTTTTTTATCCTTAAACATACCAAGTGGTTGCTATTGTCTCCATTATTTTGCCAAGGAATAGGAAGTTTAAAGTTTTGGCTTCTTGAGGATTGTTTGTTTGCAGAGGAGACAATAGGTGGAATCCTCCTGTGCAGACTTGTCAAGGTAAGTCTAGATAAGATTATCATGTTCCTGCTTTAGAGGCACATGCATTAAACACAGATGTTGCTTTTGCAGAGGTTAGGCACAAGGGAACTTGTATAGCTTTTTATAAAAAGATAGCATTGAATGGTCATACTAGTGTTTGTGCAGTTGAACATTTTTATTTTACCTTTTAGTGGACTCTTACTGAGAGTCTAAAACCTCATGCATTTTGGTCTCAAGTCTGAGGCTAAGGGCACGTGTTCTCAGGAGCACTGCAGAGATATGGGTATTGTCTGCTTCACTAATGAAGCAGACCTTCATGGATATAGGTGCAGAAAAAGGGGTTACAGATTTTAATTTTAAAATGTGTTTGCATTTTAAATGGAGGGACACAGCATGCACAGAACAAGTTGTATGGTTTTAACTTTTGCTTTCATGTGGCTTTTATGTAAGATGACTAGCATACCAACAATGAATAGATGCCCTCTAAGTAAGTGGAGTATTCCATATGTGAGGCTTGACTTTCATTGACATAAACAGTCACACTAAGCTCTGGCTCTTGGCTACCTTTGTCTGATCTTAAAGCTGATGCCAAGGGCACCAAAGAATGCCCTCCCCAAAAGGGGATTTTCCAATTCTTCATATTGAAGGGGAACAAACACTTGCTGACATGACTTAAAGAACTTTGTTAATGCAGTTAGAACCTGTCTTAATACTTTAAATTTATTGATCAAGATGAGTGCCACACTCTGTATGAGGGGCTTACAGCCTGTTGGGTGGATGGCTTTTTAACTCATTCAGTGGAAACAGGTCATGATACCACAAGATTCCTGTCTACATAATGTGGCAGTCTTCCATTCTGTTAAACCAGTATCGAGTAGACACAAGAAAAATACCCTGAGTAATTGTTGAACAGATATGCTGAAATGGTCAGTTCTGACTTTAAAAGCAAAGATCCACTATGGTGTATGCATTTTTAAGTTGTTTAGAATGGGAATCTCTTTAAAATAGGAAGCCCACTCATTTGCATTTCAGTTAAAACAAGAAAATGCAAAACAAGTTTTCACATGTCTTTTTCCAGCTTCAGGAACCCCTGATGTTGGAATCCTGCACATCACAAATGGAAGAATAAAGTCTGGTGAAAAATCCAACTATTCTATTGGAGACATTGTAACAATTGAATGCAGTACAGGCTACACATTGCACGGTGAACCTCAGATTGAGTACACTGGTAGAAATAAATGGGAGCCTAACATTCCAGTATGTAAATTAAGTAAGTATAAATGGTTAAGTTCTATAACCACTTTCCATAGAATGCACGTTCCACATTGTGTGTAATTGATACCTAAATGCTATCTGGGGTTCAGGAAGTTCTGTCACTTGGGGGACCCATTTTCCCATTTAAGAAATTACTAATGCACATTGTTCATGGAGTTTTAGGGTGAGACATGGTTAATCTTTTTCTATTAGGACTTTTATATAATACCTATTATAGTGGTGCTAAATCTTTCCATACTGCTTACTGTACCCCTTTCAGGAATCTGATTCTTGTCTTGCATACCTCCAAGTTGCATCTCACTAAAAAGCAATTGCTTCCAAAATCTGACATACACACTATTTATCACAACACACTAAAACTACTCACTCATTTTTACCATACCATTTCAAAATCTATTAGAATATAAATATTGTACTTCTATTTCTGTGTATGGAGGACTATAAAGTTAGTCTAAGTTTGTACTGACTTGACTAGTGCTTTTTATGTAGCCTGTTGCAAAACTAGGCAAATACCTAGATGAGTAAATGTATCCTCTGGAAGATCTCTGCATACTTCCAGGGGTACACCTACCCCTGGTTGAAAACCACTGCTCTATTAGATTGCATTTTACCTAGACACAGTATCTGAAGGACTTCAGTATGTCTTAAATTATGACAAGCCTCAATTAAATGTAAGACTTTTCCTGAATTTTCTTGGCAATAATGCATAGAGGGAATACATGTAGGTTGTAAAATTATCTTACTCACTCTTCTGAAGCTTAATTCATGTTTTTTGTTTGCTCTAGGTACATATATCATCATCCTCATAGTCTTCGGTAAGTAATTTACTAACACCAAATGAGAGATAGCAAAGCTGCTTTTAGTACTGCATGAGTAGCGTCAGTTAGTTCTTTCAGTTCATTGTACAGGAGCCTACGGTGACTGGAGAGTAGTGCTCATGAATTGCTTGCATACTAATTTGAGATGCTGTAAAAAGTCTAACTGATCAGCTGTTAACAGTTATAAAGCATATTTTTTAATGTAAACTGGGGTTTTCCTTGTTTGTAGATGGAAGTGAAGGACTTTTTCTAAAGTCTGCAAAGAATTTGAAGTGCATTTTTGCTTTGCATTAAACTCTAGAACCTGTTGGATTTTGTTTCCACTATAATTAAGCAATAAGAGTGGTGCACAAGCAACCAGATCTGCATTCCCCACCTTCCAAAAGTTCCTTCCTCCCTAGCATTGGTTCTCAACCTCCTTAGAAATTGTGAGCTGCTTAAAACAAAGGTCCTCTTTGGAATGCTCTCCCCCATTTCCTCAAATTCCACCACTTTTGGGCAACCAAAGCATAGGTATTTTTTAAAAGTGGCATTAAGCATAGTCAGACTTCACTTACCATGATACACTCCCTTCTGGCTGCTTCTGGGGATTAGCTCTGTCCAGGCTAACATCTCCTTGCATTGCTCTCACTGCAGTCCCTTGGTCTCAGTGCGTCCTCTGTGGCTTAATCCTCAAGCCAGGTAATTCAGCTTTCCCATTTTAGGATAAGTCTCACTCGAGGCAGTTTTAGGATTGAAAATTGTGTTCATCTCCCAGTGGTTGGTAGGGAAATCAAGGCCTTCCTACTAATCCAGCTTCCAGGGATTCTCCTGTCAGGAGCCAAGAGCTGCACCATCACAGCTCTTGTTGCCATTTCCCTGGGCTGCTTCCTGTGCTGCCCTTTGCTGGTTTTGTTCTCCACCATCTTTCTGGGTGTAAATCCTTTCCTCTAGGGTCCAAAGCCTAGGGCTTGGGCTCAGGCTTCCACCTTCTGTCTTCACTAAGACCAGAGACTGACTACGAACTTCCACACTGCAACCCTCTTTCCTTGCCCTTCTGGGCTTTATACAAGCCCCACCTACACCTGCCCAGCTGGGGTCCATCTTCAATTAGTGACTCAAGCCACATGCAGCCTACCAGGGAAATTAGCCTGTTCTTTGCCAATGTCCCCCCTTTGTAGGTGGGGGTGCTGTGAACCTCTCAGCATAGACATTCTGAGCGGAGTCTGCTAATTTCCCTTTTGAGTAATGGGTTCAGCTGCTTTCTTAGTTTTGAGTCTGTGCTGTTTCCTCTCCTGTGAGATCAGTTCACTGGTTTAGTCTGTGCCTTTGAGTATTTAATGCTTATGATTAGAGTCAAAGGTGAGGGAGACAATTGCATGAGACTGTTCTGTGGGTTAACACTTGATGCCTTTTTGTACCATCATGAACTTTATTTCTAAACTTGTGAAGTTTAATTTTGTGTTCATGGGCTAACAATGACTTGTCACCAGATTAATATGGCTTTTTTTCTTTCAAGTAATTGCAGTCGCACTGGTGGCAGTTACTTGCATTTGTAAGAGATGTTTTTCACAGAGAGGGTAAGTCTAAACCTCTGTTCCCTGCACTTGCTTGGCAGCTTCATGATACCTTTTTTCATGAGCAAGTATTGTAGCTTCTTGAGCTTTACTAGCCTTTTGCATTTAAATTCGCTAACATGTATGGAAAGACTAGCTTTCATCTACTGTCCTTATACATTTTCAAAAAGGCTTTTTAACCTTCTCACTTGGCACTGATCATTCACAACATAAAAGCTGTGAACTAACCTTAGACTGCCTGACTATATGGTAAAATATGTGCATTTAGGCTCAATGCCTTACACAAATCAATGGTATAGCCACATCTTGAAGGCTGCATGCAGTTCTGGTCACATCTCAAGAGAACAGTAAAAAGTGTAGAGGAAAATCAACAAAAATGGTTAGGGGTATAGAACAGCTTCCATATGAGATTAAGAATGGGACTGTCTTAGAAAAGACATGATGGGGGGGGGGAGCAACATGATAGAAGTCTACAAAATCATGACTGGTCAGGCAAAAGTGAATCATCACTCCTTCACAACACAAGAATGAGGAGTCACCTGATGAAATTAATAGGCAGCAGGTTGAAAACTAACTGAAGGGAGTAAGTTTTATGAAGTGCACACAAGCTGTGCAACTCATTGCCAGGAGAGGTCATGAAGGCTAAAAGTATAACTGGGTTCCAGAAACAATTAGCTAAGCTCATGGAAGAGAAGTCCATCAAGGGCTATTGGCCACCATGGTCAGGACACCCCATGATCTGGGTGTGTCTGTTCCTTCAACTGCCAGAAGCTGGGACTGAACAACAGCAGGTGGCTCATCCAATTAAATTGTCCTGCTCTGTTCACCTGCCTTGAAGTATCTGACACTGGCCACTGTCAGACAGGACACTGGGTTAGCTCAACCTCTGGCCTGATGAAATATGGCCATTCTGAGGTAACCTAGCTCTGACACATAGGAATACAGTTTGTGTGGAAGGAATATGCCTATACCTGCTCAGAAGCACACTGTTTTCCCAGTAATGTTGATGGTAGCACAAGCTTGTAGCATACTCATCAGTTATTACTTTGCTGCCTCCAGGGCAGCTGACATTAATAGGGAAGAATCTGCTGTGTTCCACATGATGTAAGAGAATTATTGAGTATTTTTCATGTCTACTTCTCAAAAGTTTTCATCAAGAAGCCATTTGAATAAACATTGTAATATATCAAAGCCACACCCAACACGAACAAGGCAAACTAAAACAGCATGCCCCTGTATGTAATATGCAATTTTTATTTTATACAGATACTTGTGTAGTCAAGATACATAGTAGCTTTTAAATTTGAAACTAGCCAAATACAAATGTTTGACATTAGACCTTTAGCAAACCTGCATAGTGACAAGCATTTTTGTAAATCAGTGACTTAAAACCTTATCTTGCACTGATTACAGTAGACTCTGGATCCATGTAGTTCTCAGGGCAGGACTGGAGCCTAATTTGTTTCCTCCTTGTAGTATACTGTTTTCATGAGGCCAACTTTCAAGGACCAGTTTTCATTTGTTCTTTTATTATGGTGATAAACATTTGTCAATCTTGTACTCTTGCATTTCTTTATGGAAAAGAGTTGGGAACACTAACATTTTCAAAAATTTAGTGTAAAGAAATTCAAAGGATGTAAAGAACAAAACACAGGGTAGGCCTTCTTTCGGCCAAGCTCTGAAACACATGCCCAACTTCAAGCAGGTGATGAGTACAATTGACTTCAGAAGTTTAGCTTAACTGCTTTGTTGGATCCAGGGCATTAGCAGGCCATGTGGTTTGATTAAATATGCTTTCTGTGAACCTCTTGACAGTCACTCTTCTGTCCTTAATGCAAAGACCAGTTAAACCATTTCTGTATCACTGTTAAACCCCCCACTTGTCTTTTGGGAAAGGGGGGCCTTTTATTTAGCTCCAATGTTAGATGTATATTAGTTTAATTTAGAAATCTCTGCAGGCACCAAACTCTATATTCAGTTTCTAACCTACCTTAAGGCTAAAGTAAAAATAAATCCCCCCCCACCTATTTCTTTTTCACCTGCTGCCTGGGGTTTAACTCAGCATGCATTGAAAATTATTCAATTAGACTTCCTCCCCCCCACTGTTCAGCTCATACCAAACCCATGAAAATGGCAAAGCAGCATGCATTTTAAATACTGAAGTACCAAATGAAAATGAAGCATCTGCATTGAAGATTTAATTGAATCATTAAAAGGTATGTTTAAATTTCCTTTCCACTTGAAAATGTCCAAATTAGATCCCTTTTTCATATTTCAAAGGCAAATGTGGTGCATAACTGCTAATTGGGTTGACCAGTTATTTTCACAGATGTTCCTATATATGTATTCTTTGTTTCATTCCTTTTGATGAGAGATACTGCCACTTCAAACCAAATGGCTGTGACTTACAGTGGTCGTGTATCAGATGCAGTTTGGTTTTGTCTGGTTTTTAAAGGCATGCATGAAACAGTTCAGATTTTAATGTTGAAGCATTAGTGGCTTTTTTCTGTAAAATGACTTTGATTTGTGTAAAATGCTCTTTAGTTTACCATGAAGTAATCAGAGCGATGTAGGGCTGCAAGAGACCTGGTGGTCAACTAGTCCAGCCGCGTCAGAGGCAGGACCAAATGCACCTATACCACCCTTGGGAGTTTTGTCCAATCTATTCTCAGCCTCTAATGTTGGGGGGGATAGTGAGGGAGTCTACAACCTCCCTTGGAAGCCTATTCAAGTACTTAACTATCCTTATAGTAAGACAGTTTTTCCTAATAGCCAATCTAAATCTCTCTTGGTACAGATTAAGACCACTTACTTGTCCACCTTCAGCAGACAGAACAATGAATCATAATCCTCTTCGGTAACACTCCTCAATTATGTTGAGGGATATTCTAAATGTGGGGGTGTGACATGACACTGGTGAGCAACTTGGAGTTGCAAATTGATGTGTCCTTATCAGTAATTGGGGGGGGGGGGGCTTCATCAGCAGAGGCCAAGAATCAAATGGGTTTGGACATGACCTACGCTGTCACCCGCAGAGGCGGTCTGGGTCAGGCTTGATGTTCTTAGAAGTAATACACTATACCAGGTTCATGGTTACACATAAAGGGGATGCATCTCCACAGCCATCAGTCAGGCATCTTTCAAAACCACTACATTGGCAATTTGCTTCTTTAAATAAAAATGGTGGAAGTGGTTTGATTTGTCTTCTGGCCTTGTATGTAAAATCAAATTAAGTATACAAGGTTTGTTGAGGCAACCTGTAAACAGGTGTACATCAAATCCAAAGACTTGTAAAGTTCTGAGTATAGAACCTCAGTTACGAACACCAGAACTGTGAACTGACCAGTCAACCACACCCCTCCTTGGGAACCACAAGCATGTAATCAGGCAGCTGTAGAGACCAAAAAAGCACATACAGCACAGTGATGTATTTAACATGAACTACTAAAATACCAAGGCAACTTTTTAAAAAAAGTTGACAGGATAAAGTAAGTTTCTATGCTTTATTAAATGAAGATAGTTTAAAAGCAGCACTCCTCTGCATGGTCAAATTTCAAAGCTGTATTAAGTCAACGTTCAACTTTTGAAAGCACAACCACAATATTTTAAGGGTTCTGAACACTTCCATTACTAACAACCTCCATTCCTGAGGTTTCCATAATTGAGGTTCTACTGCACTTTAATTGATACACATGGCCACCAGTTTTGTAATTGGCAGTGTGCTCATTCTTACTACTCAGTGGAGTCCAAAAGTTGGTTTGAAAATTGAGTTTTCAGTTATTCAGTCAGAACAGATTGACTGCTGCTTTCACTGTACTCCGATAAAGTTCTGGCAGTGTTTGAACACTTGACATTCAGATATGACAAAACAGGAGAGTCTTTTGGGTTTCCCTTTATCCCAATTGCCAATCCTATAGTATGGCTTCCAAGAAGGTGGTGGTAAGGCTTACTGGAAGGACATAACATTTTTCAAAAATGTTAAGGTTTAAATGGTTTTTGGTACTGGTTTCAAGGTGGACAGACTGGGCTACAAATGACATCCCTTAGAGTGCATGTATCACTTTTAACAAGCTCTGACTTTAGAATGATTTCTCATTAAGACCATAGATTACCTTGTGCCTCTTGTGGGGAGAAGGTGCACTGGACACCTTTTGTTGTGACAAATATAGAAATAGATGGTAGTCTTAGTTCTATAACTCCTGAGCACCACACAGTGATCTTTTATTT
Source organism: Mesoclemmys tuberculata (assembly GCA_007922155.1). Classification (NCBI taxonomy): domain Eukaryota; kingdom Metazoa; phylum Chordata; order Testudines; family Chelidae; genus Mesoclemmys; species Mesoclemmys tuberculata. Next base: position 8,792 of record ML675705.1, read on the forward strand.
CTGGTGTTCACACTGGTAATTCCTGGATTCCAGCTTGTGGGGGCCAGGAGGAACTCCCCCTTGGAGTCAGGAACCTAGAGCAATTATACTTTATGGCCCTTACTTATTCTAACCCCCTCACAAAGGGGAGGGGGAACCAACCTATAGAGGAAGATCATTAACTTGAGTGCTCTGAAAGTCATTAAACTTAATTTAATCCTTTAAACATTGAATGAATCAGTTGTGGATCCCAACCATAACCTCCTTGGCCTGCAAAAATCAAGAATTTGCTAAACTTTTCTTAGAGCAGTTTTTGGTTCTTATTTATGCCACTGGTTCACATGCTCCTAATAGTCCTGAATATGCTTAAGGAAGTGACTTTTCAGGGGGCAGGGAATTGCTAGCAATTTAGAATTGGTTTATTTTACAATGTTTGTCACAAAATTGGTAATTGAAATCTATTCAGCAATAAATTATTTCTTCTGAAATAAAGATGTTAACTTGATAACTGTTTAAAAAAAGTCACAGGAGCCTATTGGCAGGTGCTACACATATATTTAAATTTTAACTTTTGTCTAAACTAATTTTACCAGCCTTCATTTACAAAGGAAGGCATGCTAAGTTAACTAACTTGGATGAGATTGGGGAAAAAAACATTAAAATTCTCTTTTTTTTCTTTGCAGGAAACATGTTTCCACTTCACCTACAGCTACATACAGCTCATGTAAAGCGTGATTGATTGCTGGGAATAATGGGCAGTGGCGAAAGAATTCCAGTTAAATGAATCTCACAGGTGGAAAAGGGACTGCACTGAATTTCTGTAGTAGAATATTCAGCTCTACTCTCACCAGAGTTGAATGTACTTTAATCTTAAATTTTCTCTTGTAATTGACTGCTGTAGGTATGTGTCTTAGTATAATAAGGCACAAAGCCAGAATGTATACCAGTGTCATCCCTTTTTAGGTCACATGCTGTCTCTGTATGAAGTTAACTAATAAAAAGCTTTGTGCCCATAGCCTTCTCAAGGCAGCCTGGAGTACTAAGACCCTAGGCATACCACTATGCCAGCTGCTGCCTTTCTCTGCCTTGCAGTGTCCTCTTGCTTACAGAAGAGATTCTCCAAGGAGTGCTTGGTAGGGTCTTGATATGGCTGCCAAGGTAACATACAAATCATTGTTTAAATTATCAAAGTACCCTTATTTATGAAGATGACTATTGAAAGATACTTTGTCTACTTGAATGTTTGTAACTTAAGACTTGCACGTTATTCCCTTTGTCTGCTGTAGGTAGTAAGTAGAACTAAATCTGTTCTTGCTGTCTGCTTTTGGCATCAAAATTAGGTTTGAGACATTCCTGCTGCTAAGGCAATTAATTGTTCTTGGTGCCAGTGTTAGGGAGCCCCAGATGGTAGTTTTGTTCCAGTTAAGATGGCAAAGGACCACCTCCATGGGGAAGCAGGAGAACCTCCACCTGAAGAATCCTTGTTGTCTCCCAGGGGAAGAGATTTAAGTGGAGAAAGTGCTGGCAGATACTGTAGTTCTCTTTTAGAACTTGAATCTTGAGGTGGCTGGATAGATGAGATCTAGTTTCCTATCCAACAATTTCACATGTGGCTCTCAACACTGGATGTAGGTCAAGAGGTGTATACATGTTTATGGGGAAATGCTAAAATGTTGGATGGGGAATGCTTTTTTCCTTGAAGGACCAGCTCACACTAGTCAGCTGAAGCAGCTCTTAAACTTATTAGATGAGGGATCTTGAACAGAGCTTTCCTACTGGAGGAAGGTCCTTGATGCATATTTCAGTCCTATTTAAAATCTGTTCTTTTCCAAGAGAATTTGCTGTGAATTAAGGCTTGGACTGAATTTGATGGCTGTGACTTGAAATGTTGGTGGTTGCTGTGACAATTGTCGTCATATACATTACAGCAACTGGTGGCCAAGCTAATGAACAAACTTTCCCCTTATTCTTTACCAAACTCAATATAGGCAGTTGAGTTACAGGTTCATTTTAACATAAGTGGAAGACTTTGTTTTTATTTGACTTCCATTGGTCTGTGTGATATGCATGTATATATTTGTATTAGCATGTAAATATTTCTGGTCAAACATTTTTGAATTAATAAATCCTCTAGAATGAGGATTAGTGGTGGAAGGGACCTTCATAGGTCATCCAGTTCAACCCCCTGCTCAAAGCAGGACCCACCCCCAACTAAATCATCCCACCCAGGACTTTGTCAAGCCAGCCCTTAATCTCAAAGGCTGGAGATGCCACCCTCCCTACCCCTTCCAGTGCTTTATTCACCACTCTCCCAGTGAAAAGTTTTTCTTAATATCCAACCACAATCTCCCCCCTGCTGTGAGAGACTATATTGCCCTTGTTTTGTTATCTGCCACCCTTGAGAATAAGCCTAGCTCTATCCTTTCCCTCTCTAGCCCAACAGGTCAAACCATTGATCTTCTTACTTATCCCAGTAGCTTGAACAGCTAAAAGCCTGCTCTTCCAAAGACTTACATCATGGACTGTTCACCATGTGTACAGTTAAGAACACACCTTTGCAGACTTGGTCTAGTTCATTTCAGGAATGGCTATCAAGATATGGAATATGTTAGGAATCCCTGTATCCATCAGTGGGTAGTTGGATTTCTGTTTAGTGCCTTCTGTTAACTGAAAAAAGCTATTTTAAAATACTAGGTAATCTGTAATATGTTACAGCTTGATTTTAATCACATGGCTTATTTAATCCTAATGTTCAGTTTATAAATACAAGCAGTATATGTCTATGTAAAGCTTACTATACACAACCTGTCACAAATAAAGTGACTTTATTTTAGTAGTGTTTCCTTTTTCACTCCTGTTACAGCTGATTCATACAATGCAGCTGACCATATATGTTGGACTTTTCATTTCAGAAAGATGTACTAGGGTTCCTTCTGCAATTTGACTTTTTTAAACAAAGGCTAAAGTAAGGTTTTACTGAAACAAAGTAGGGCAAAAGTACCATTTTGCTGGAAAAATCAGTCTAGCTGGGGGTAAACTGAAAAACCAGTTACTTGCAGAGTTCTCCTTACATATTTTATACTGCACTCATTTCAGACTTACACCACAGTATCACCATGCTCTAGCACAAAGAATATTTCAAATGACTAAAGTGAAATAACTTCATGCTGTTTTAATCATCTAAACACAAATGAAGGCACACATTAACCACTATGAAAATGTTTAATTCAGATATAAGTAACTGTTGAATACTGAAAGTGGATGTAGGGAGCAAAAACAGATTTGAAAGACAATGGTTTTTACTAGCTTACAAAACGTAAGTCACCCAGAAGGTAGGTAGATGTGTATTTTAATATACATACACAGCTGCATCTCCTGTACCACTGAATATAAGGAATCTGAAGTATTACATGACTTAGCAAAGCAAAACCATACTTTGTTTTCCTCTATTCCCACACAGAACCCTTCCCTAAAATGATTCCTACCAGTTCAACCAAACAATATTATATTAGAGATGTAGCACTGCATAGCAAAGTGACTATTTTTGCTAATAGCATTCTGGAACCCCCATAATATGAATATAGGTGCTTGACAAGAGGGGGGAAAAGTGGAAGTTTCCATTGCTGTTGCTTTTCCCCATACATCATAACCGATTTCAAATGGTGCTAGACAAAAACAGACTCTGAACACCAAGAGAGATCGGTCAGCCTGTGTAAGAGATGTTTTCCGGACTCAAGGCGGGTCCCATGTCTGTTTGAGGAAGACTACTACTACACACACCACAAAAGTCTATGAAAAATGGTTGATTTGAAGAAATCAGCCTCCCTTAGAAGTCAGTATCTTCAGGGCTGTGGGTTAATCAGTATTTTTGGCTTTGTTAATAATAGGAATTACTGGAAAGAAGCAATCCTTTAAACAGTAAATTCACACTCTAACATCTTTTTCTCAAGAACATACCTTGATATTTCAAACATGAGCTTCCACCTTTCTTTGCTCAGCAAAGGGGTCTGATTTTCAGAGGGGTGGAGTACCTACAGTTCCAGATAAAGTAAGGGGGAGCAACAGATGCTTATCACTACTGAAAAGCAGTCTTTCCCTAAAACTCCATGATTTACCACAGCAGAGGTTGACATCATATGAAGTTACCAATCAAGCCTATCACACAAGCTCCCCATAGTTTTAAAATGAATGATAAGCCATATTGCTGATCTAGATCTAGTACTAATACCACTTCAGCACTCAGGCAACCAGCTCACTATGTGTGTTTTCACTATGGACACTTAGGGGATCCCCAAAGATAATTAAGCACTTAACTCCTATTGAAATCAATGGGAGTTAGGGATCCCACCCATTCTAATCCTCACTTGTATTTTTACCTAATAAAACTTTTCTAAAAAGTTGTTCTAACAAAGCTAAATGTGATTAACTTACAAATGCAATAGATATACCTAAAATGCCACATACATAAGATGCTTTGAAGCCTGCCATTCAGGCTAATACGAAAAGAAATCTAATCAATTTGATTTATGAGGCCCAAACTAACCTGAAGAATTGACCCATCTGGTGCCGTTCGCAAGTTGCTTCTTGGATCTTCTTTTCCCATGTTGTAATTCTTGCTCCTAGAACACTGATTTCAAATGGTGCTAGATACAAAGATGGGAAAATCTAAGCCACCATGTGAAACCAGCTTCCAGAGGAAGACGCATCTCCTTGCATGGCTACCATCAAAGACCAAAAATAGCTTTCTTCAAAGTCTCTAGAGGAAAAAATGCTGTGTTTGTTTAAATGACATCAGTAAACCAGCTGCCGCTATGGGAACAAACTGTCAGGTGCTGACAGATGTAATAGCATGAGTCTATACCTATCATCTAAAGTCTGGACATCCTCCCTAGATGATGAAAAGTATTATCAAAATGGTAAGATAATTGGTTTAAGAAAATCAAAGTGGAATTATAGCAAATACTTTTTCTATTAGAAAGAACATAGTAGGCAGTAAAAAAAAATTAAATACTAACATAGCAAGCTAATACTGCTGCCATGCTAATGTTAAATATCAACATTTCTTTTACTCTGAACATTACAGGAGTCTTGTTCCGCTTTAGACACCACCAAACTCGGAGGAGTTAGAATGCCTCCGCCCAACTGCCTTTGTTGCTACTTTAAAGCTGAGGTTTGGTCTACATCAGTCAAGCATGTGAAAAATCCACCCCTCTGACAAATGTAGTTAAGTAGATAGTTGTCTGTAGAGAGGCTTTGATCTAAGGACTTAACCTCAGTCTCACAGATTTGTGGACAGCCACACCATGCTCCTTTCAGTAATAGTAGAGATATGCAAATGAAAATAGATGTTCTAAGCTTTTGGTTTTTTACCTGTGATCACACCTTGCACAGCATATTTTTCTTTAACCAATGTACTTATAAAGGCAGAGATGTTTGATTCTAATCTTAGTACATGTGACGTGTAGATTTTTGTAAAACACCAGCCATAGGTTTTACCAAAAATTCAATTCCATTTTTCCAAGTATACATAGAGACAATGCATCTCATCTTGCTGGCTAGATGGCTGCAGCTCAAAGGACTGGATTTCTGGAAGGAAAAAAACACATTAAAAAAAGAAAAAGCTCTGCATTGTCAATAAAAGATGAACAGGATTTATGGGAAAGATGATCAGAAGCAGAATGATAATTCAGGGTTATGAGAAGAGCACTAAAAATACCATAGTACTAACCACTCTTTGCCCTAAATCTTAATGTTGCTCAGTTAAGATGGTATCTTCTGTTAAACCACACACTATATATATATTTTTTTGCGCTAAAAGGGTCAAAATGTAGGTTCATAAATAGGCTAGTCATAGAAGCGTCTGGATAATGTTGTGCCCCTACTTGAGCTGGAAGCTGCAAAGAGCCCAACAGCCTTCTCTGAACAACCTGCAGGCGTCTACACTAGAAGCACTACAGCAGCTCAGGAAAAAGCCACTTTGTCGGCATAACACCACCTCTGCGAGCAGCAGCAGCTTATCAGCGGAAGTTCTCCTGCCAACACAGTGCTGTGCACATCAGCACCTAGGTCGCTGCAAGTCATGTCACTCACGAGGATGGCTTTTTCACACCTCCAAGAGACATAACTTATACCCAACTAAGGCCTATCGGGTACAAGCCCTGAGAAACGGGAGGAATAGATAAGCGTTAAAATATAAAAGGAGCAGGATCTAGAAAGTGGTCTCCTGATGCAGTTCATGGTACACTTAAAACTTCATGCAGCAACTAAATAATAATGTAACAACACGTCCTATAGAAATGCTCATAGACGAGGTGGCTGGCTGCAGATTTTAAAAGTTTAAACCACTTACCCATGAAAACTAAAATCTAATTTTAAGGAAAAAAGTGTCAAAGGGTTAAACAACATACTCTGGATATTCCAGGAAGATGGTTGATATCAGGTACATACAGGAGAGAATATACCAAGTATGTCAGTAATCACTCAGTCAGCAGGTTTCTGTAGGGCAGAATGAGATAGGAATTTTCATTATCTGATGCACAAGTTACTGTATGTTCAACTGATACATTCCACTGAAATGGGAAGACCAAAATTAAAAAGGAGGCTGTTTAAAACAACCCCCAACCCCAACTTCTCTCTCAATGACTTTTATTTTTCATGAAGATCACCACTAGAGAAAATAATCAGCAGCAGCCAGGAGAAAACTGAAAAAGTTCTCTATCAGCTGGGCTGATTAAAAAATGTAATCAGAAAAATATTAATGGTATTTGCAAATTGTTTAAAAATACTTTACTAGATGCTCAAAAAGCCACAATACCATAATTGAGGAAGAAGGCGGTATTGGTTAAAAATAGCCTGGTTTAGAAAGGACAGCAGCTATAAAAATTTTTAAAAGTTAACTATAACAAACGGATAACAGGTGATGTTGATAGTAATCAAATCAGAAGCTAGGAATTGTAGGAAACTGATAATGAAAGCAAAGGGACACAAGGAGAAGTCTATGGCCAGAAAATGTAAGGACAATAAGAAACAGTTTAGAAGTACATTAGGAACAAACAGAATCCTAACAATGGTACTGGTCCATTACTAGATGGAAATGGTAGAACTGTCAATAATAAGGCAAAACAAGCATAAGTGTTCAATAAGTATTTCTGTTCTGTATTTGGAAAAAAAACATGACATCTTTCCATTCCAGTAGTATCTCAGGAGGATGTTAAATGGCAACTACTAAAATTAAACATTTTTAAATCAGCAGGTCCAGATAACTGGCATAAAAGAGTTTTAAAAGAGCTGGCTTAGGAGATCACTGGACCATTAATATTTTTGATAAGTTTTGGAACACCAGGAAGTTTCAAAAGAAAGCTAATGTTGTGCCATTATTTAAAAAAGGTAAAACAGGATGACCCTGAATAATAAAGGCCTGTCTGTCTGACATCAATGCCAGGCAAGATAATGGAGCGGCTGACACGGGACTTGATTAATAGAGAATTAAAGAAGGGTAATGTAATTAATGCAAACCAACATGGATTTATGGAAAATAGATTCTGTAAATTTAATTTGGTATTTTTTCTGATGAGATTAGAAATTTGGTCAATAAAGTTAATAGTATTGATGTACTATACTTAGACTTCTGTAAGGCATTTGATTTGGTACTGCATGACATTTTAATTAAAAACTATAAAGATGTAAAATTAACATGGCCCATGTTAAATGGATTAAAAGCTGGCTAACTGATAGGTCTATGGAATATAATTGTAAATAGGGAATTGTTATCGAGTGTGCACGTTGCTAGTGATGTCCTGCAGACATGGCTTCTTGGTCATACACTGGTTAACATTTTTATTAAACTGAAAGAAAATATAAAATCATCACTGATAAAGTTTTCAGATGACACAAGAACCAAAGGAATGGTAAATAATGAAGAGGCTAGGCCACTAATACAGAGTGATCTGGATCACTGGGTAAGCTGGGCACATGTAAACAACACATTTTAAAATGGGTAAGTGTAACTGAGTTCATCCAGAAACAAATAATGTAGGCTATTCTTACAGGATGGAGGATACTACTCTGGGAAGCAATGCCTGAAAACATTTGGGAATCACAGTGCATGATCAGCTGAACATGAGTGCCCAGTGTAAGGATGTGGCCAAAAGGGGTAAGGTGATCCTGAAATGTATAAACAGGGAACTCTTGAGTAGGAGCAGGGAGGTTATTTCACCTCTGTATTTGGTGCTGGTGTGACCACTGCTGGAATCCCCTGTCCAGTTCTGGTGTCCACAGTGCAAGACAGTATGTTGGTAAATTAGCAAATTGGAGAGGGTTCAGAGAAGAGCCAGGAGAATGATTCAAGGATTTCAAAGGTACTGACCACCCACAGTGCCTACTGACTTCAATGGGACTTGATTAGCGCCTCTGAAATGTCAGGCCACTAATTTGAGTGTTTAATTTTCAGTGATTTAGGATCCTAGGGTCTGTTTTCAGCACGGCCTAAGTCACTGAGGAACCCAATGAGATCGAACTTTCAACCACATTTGGAAATTTTGTCCAAGCATCTCACCCTAGTTCTCAGGAAGCGTTCAATCGCAAAGATAGAACTTCACATGCCCAGTCACACAGCCACTGAAATCAAAGAGAAGAGTCATATCGCCTTCCATAAGGAGTTAGAGCAGATCCTTAATGAGGGCTCATCTTACTAACACTTCAGTACTTTTACAAATTACAGTCAAGTGCATATTCACGTGTGCTAAAAAGCATTATAAATAAATAAAACCAAAACACCCAATCATACCTCTACAGAAGGGACATGGATTGCCTTTAAGAACATCTACCGTTAGAACTGATTGACTATTTTATTACAAGGAACTGCACCTTTGAAGATAAATGGCTGCAAGTTCTATATTTCTTTAAGAACCAAAAAATAAATTATAGTATCCTATTCTATATAACAGACAGTGAGGTACTACAGTTTATTTGTAACTAAATTCATAACTCTTATTCATAACATGCAGACACACAACTTCTTTAAACCTCAAACTCGTATTTGTCAAAATAAATTAAGGAAAATATAAATTCTGTGATACAGTATGTTGGATTGTCTTTTTATATATAAAATGCAGTTACTAGCTAAGTCACAAAATTCAATGGTCGACAACAGGAATCCCAATTAGTGAGTTTTTACTGTTTATTACACACAATTTGCATTTCTTTCAGAGAATTATCATGTCTTTCAAATAGTATATATTTTTCTGTTTATTAAATCATCCCTACACCCTTCCCAGAGACTTGACAAAATCCTTTCACTAATTTTTCCCATTCCAAATAGTAGTTTGGTTCTCATATGTAAAAAAAACCCTCAGCAATTAAACCACGGTATTGCTTTACATTTGTTTGATATTTTTGACTAACCAAAACCAAAAGGATTTTGGTTATGATACTAACATAGTAACTTCCTATTTCACCTAATCACCATCTTTAATCCCTGCATATATTTCTTGTCTTGACTTTAATGTTATTGAAATGAAAAGCCAAAATCTGACAGACAAACATAAAATGTTTTCTAAAACTGTCTTCTTTTCAGCATTCCTTACCTAAAAAGTTGAGTTCTTACAATTACTTTGCTTTAAAATTGGAAACCAAGACATTACATCTCTGCTGGAACTTAAGCAAACAAAAATAAAATAAAAAAGTTTCACTGTTCAACCACTGTTTGTGAAAAGCTCCAGAATAGCAGAAGGACATACTGATCTCTCTGTCTCTCCCTCCTTTTTTGTAACAGATATAATGCTCAGATCGGTGAGGTTTTTACCCATGTTTTATTCAAGTTGAACGTGCAGTTATTAAGGCTTGGCAAAGACCAGCAGAGATTGCCCAGAGTTCCTCTCCAACCGGCAGGTAATCATTGCCTCCTCCCTCCCCATTTCAAAGGTTTGACACAATGGTATTACTTGTTGTGGGGCTAGTTAAATAATTAAACAAAATAAAAGTCAGATTCAACGTATTGCTTTGTGAACACACTTTCCCTTTTCTTTTTTTCCCAAGGAGAGAAACATAGGAGAAATGTTGACTATATTCACCTTTTCTAAACATCTGATCAGGTTAGAGAATATGGTGGACAAGACATTCACCACCTTTGCAATTTTTATTTTCTTTTATGAATTTTAAATGGGAGTCGTCTAAAGTTTGGTTGAAGAGTGAAACCACTGTACCTTGTTGGTGCTACTATGGCAGGCAGTACACAGCAGGCAGCTGACGGGATTAGTGAGCACGTAACAGGATAGATGGCTGCAGATCAAAACAGTACATTTAAATTTCGGGTTAATCTAAGATGATGGTGTTTCCTTTTATGTTCTTCAAATTAGAGAATATCTATTTAAAAGTGCATAAATTAACTGGCCTGTCGGCAAATGGATATAAAATGATAAAGCTATATATATATATATTAACGTATCAGACAGAGACTGTAAAAACCATCACCTGTCATAGAGTTAATCATTATGGTATCAAATTTACTCTCCTTACCCACCCAAAGCTCCCACTGAACTCTCAGAGTTGTTTGTTCTGGTGTATGCCAGCCACCAACCACACAGAAATATGCACTGGTGGTAAAACTGCCCTGAAAAGGAGGCTCTGTCCAGCAAGCACTTGAATATAGCTGTGTCACAACAAGCCATGTGGATTGCCCAAATGAGAAAGCAAACCTGCATCTGATTTAAGAGCAAGACACAAAGGGCCACATCTATCACAATGGCTGACGTTTTGGGCAGCTGGAGATCTTGGATTTGCGAGAACCCCGCCAGTTACAACATGTCAAATGCTGTAAGGGGCTGGAAACATCACCTCTCTCTCACATCTTGATTTGTGGACTTCTGTAGCAGAGCAGACACAGGAGCACGCCGTTACGACTGGGTTGTGGATGGATCAGAACTGGGAGCCAGATTAGGGTCCGAGGGTCCAAGTCCGAGACAGGCCAGAGGGCAAACCAAGAGTCAGGAGGCAGGCAGGGTCAGAAGCCGGAGTCTGGGATCTCTCATGCACAAGGTCTGAAGCAAGACAGGCGATCTTGTATTGTTGCTCAAACAACTTCCTGTCATGGCTTCCTGACTTAAGTACTAGTGCCAGCCAAACAGTGGCCTGCGAGGAGCTGCCACTCAGGTGCCGCTGGGCCCAGCCTCACAGGTTGCTCCTGTAGGAGCCAGTCTGAATCTCTGCTGGTGATGTGCAGGTACCACCAGCCCAGGACCTCTATGGTCCCAGGTCCTAGCCCTACAGGCTCGTACATGAACGGGAAGAAAATACAAATGACCAATAAAGAGGATGCCATCTTAAACCCTCCGCACTGACGCCTACGATTACAAGCTGTCTGCTTTTGCTAAATGGTTTCTGGAGGAAAAGGACAAGCGATCCATTTCCAAGCGGGCTACGCTATTAACCAACCGGCATGTCATTACCTTGCTTAGACATTCAGAAACCACGTGTGATAGAAGAACCTGGAAGGTTGGACAGAACCAGCCCCGTAAGATTCTATAGACTAGTGGCTTTAACCCATACAATGTAGGTAGCTACTAATCAATGCTACAGAAGTATATGAAGTTTGACTTGCTTTTCAAAGACATGAGATGTAGCTGCACTGACTTCAGTGGGATTTATGGGCATTGAGCACTTCTGAAAAAGCAGCTGTAGTATGGGAGAGAGAGACATAAGTTAGTCTGAGCAGTGGAGCGAACATGAAATCTTTTGAGTTCTAGCCCCAGCTCTGCCACTGACCCTTCTGTGACCTCAAACAAGCCTCTTAATTTCCATGCTTGAGTTTTTCCCTTTACTGATCTTACCAAGGGGTTGTGAGGATCAGCAAATTAGCATCTGTAAAATGGGTTGAAGAAAATGAGAGGGTTAAATATAAAGAGGCACAGCTGCAGAGTACTGTGCAATGAAAATACCAATAAAACCCTGCATTGGAACTAACACCCATGTCTGTACTAGATTTGCACTAACAAGTATGGATAAGTGTACATATTTGTTGGCTCGAACACTGCACCCTATTTGGAAATATCACCAAAGGCTCTGTGGAGTGAACCTATCATTCGTTCCCTTTCTTACTCCGCCCACACAGACAGTTCAGCGGGAACACAGACAGGGGCTTGATTTAGCACATGCTAATTCTAAAAGACCACTGTGAAATTCAGTTCCTGGGTTAGAGTCTGATGCTCCTTCTCATTTTGGTGGGGGTAGCAGGGAAGAGAGGGTGTTGGTTCCAGTGTTTTGGATCAAACCACTCTCTAATTATACTTGATGCTGCCAAAGCCAAATAACATGCCCTTTGTCAAGCCAGTCTTCTCTGAACAGGTGGAGGAGATATATATTGCACATATACTCACACCTACATATATAATATAGGCATACATAATCTCCTTTCCTGTGCTAAACAGTGTGCCATATCTACAATGATCACCCATTCTTCTCAGGTATTTACCCCATGTCTATGCCTGCCTTCATCCTTCCTTAATCCCTTCCTAACTAGCTATTTGCATTGTTTCAATAGAAGTCAGTAGTAACATGTGCAGGCCTGGTCCTTCACGCAAGAGAAAGAAGTTTCTAACCTAATTTTCAAATCAAGCTGAAAGACAGATCTGAAACAGACAGCTTTTCATTCTGGCACTGGTGTTTGTCTGACATCATTGCCTTGGATTTTGTTGTCTCGGTTTTATTTCTGTTAAGCACCCAGAGTGGGATTTTCAAGAGCTCTTTAGGGCACTTGCATCCAGCTCTGAGAGAAAGTCAATGTAGCTACATGCCGTGCCCACTCCAGGAGACCTTAGGTAATGGGATGCCAAAATGAAGAACAAACAAGAATTATACACAGGAATGACAGAGTAGGTTGCACTGGCAGGAGAGGGGCACTATCTGTAAAAGAAAGCACAAAGTCAAATAAAGTAAAAATCTTGAATCAAATCTTACACTCTCGTTGAAAAGAAATTCATGCCTGAATGATACAAGTATAGCAGTTGGCATAGCTGGAATAGAACTACTCACCCCCAGACTAGGGTGGTGACAGTGATTGTGGAATGTTCAGGGAGATTAGAGAGGCTACAAAGGCAGAAAACGCAATAAAAATGGGGGATTTCAACTATCCCCATATTGACTGGGTACATGTCACCTCAGGAAGGTCTGCAGAGATAAAACTGCTAAACATATTAAAAGACAGCTTCATGGAGCAGCTTGTTCTGGAACCCAGAAGGGGAGAGGCAATTCTTGATTTAATCCTAAATGGAATGTAGGATCTGGTCCAAGAGGTGAATATGGCTGAACCACTCAGTAATAGAAACCATAATGTAATTGAATATAATGTCCGGAGGGGTGGGGGGGGGGCGCAGAATGCCAAAGAAACCCCATTAGAGTAGCATTTAACTTCAAAAAGAGAACTACACAAAAATGAGGAAATGAGTTAAATGGAAATTAAAAGGATCACAAGGATGAAATGCCTGCAAACTGCATGGAGAATACTTAAAAACATCACAATCAAGGCTCAAACTAAATGTATACCCAAACAAAAAACCTCTTCAAAACAGTAAGAGTACCAAAAAAACACCACCATGACTTAAGCCATGGTCTACACTTACTTGGAGCTTTGGCAACAGTCAACAGGAGTTACACAAACTACGCAGAGTAGCTTCCGTAACTCCCATCGACTGCTGTGTTTCCTTTCTGCACGCCGTCTTCACCACACTCCTGTTCACGCAGCACTACGCTACTTGAGGGGAAGTTGATTGAGCAGGTCTACACTGATGGCTCAATCGATCCATAAAGATCTGGCGGCGGCAACTTTGCCGCCATCAGTATAGACATACTCTAAGATGCAATGAGAAGCAAAAAGACGTCTTTTAAAAACCGGAAGTCAAATTCTTGTGAGGAAAACAGAAAAACATAAAAATCTCTGGCAAGTCAAGAGTAAAAAGTATAATAAGGCAGGCCAAGAAAGAAGTTGAAGAGCAACTAGCAAAGGACACAAAAACTAACAGAAAAAAATGTAAGTACATCAGAAGCAACAGAGCCTGCCAAACAGTTAATGAGCCACTGGATGACCACAGTGCTGAAGGAGCACTCAAGGAAGACAACGCTGTTGCAGAGAAGCTAAATTAATTTTTTTGCAGTGCTCTCCATAGCAGAGGATGTGGGGGAGATATATCCCTGCAAATGAGTCATTCTTTTTAGGCTACAAGTCTGAGAAACTGTCCCATACTGACGTGTCAATACAAAAGATTTGCAACACATTGATAAATTAAACATTAATAAGTCACCAGGACTAGATGGTATTCACCTAAGAGTTCTGAAAGAACTCATATGAAATTGCAGAACTACTAACTGTGGTATGTAACATCTATCTCAAATCAGACTCTGTACCAGGTGACTGGAGGATAGGTAATGTGACACCTATTATTTTAATGAAGGCTCCAGAGGTGATCCTGGCAATTACAGGCCAGTACGCTTAAATTCAGTACCAGGCAAAATGATTGAAACAATGGTAAAGAACAAAATTGTCAGATACATAAGAAACATGATAGGTTGGAAAAGAGTCAACCTGGTTTTTGGTGAGGCATGATTTCCTTTTACAATCTACTAGAATTCTTTGAGCAAGTCAATAAGCAAGTGAACAAGGGTGATCTAGTTGATATAGTGTACCTGGACTTTCAGAAAGCCTTTGACAAGGTCCCTCATCAAAGGCTCTTATGCAAACTAAGCAGTCATGGGTTCTGAAGGAAGTTCCTCTCATGGATCAGTGACCAATTAAAAGACATCCATAGCTCTCTTCATGCTCCCCACTAACAGCACAAAGGTTAGTGTGAGCCTGTACCTCTCCAGTTTCCCATTCCTACCACAGCGTAATGAACCTGTAGCAGAGGGGATAGAGGGCATGTAGTGGAATACAGACAGGGGCCCCACATGTCAAAAAACCTCCAGTTACAAGTAAGTAACCTCTATTTCTTCTTTGAGTGATGGTCGCTAAGTGTACTCCACATATGAAAGATCAACAAGCAATAGTCGAACAGATGGTGGGTGCAAGCACACAGAAATGATAGCTGACTGCAGTACTGCCATCCCCACAGCCGTATGCACAGTTGATGACTGTACCAGGGTGTAATGACTTATGAAGGTATGCAAAGAGCTCCAAGTAGCTGCTGTACATATCTCTAGAATGGATACCTCTCTCAAAATGGATCTATGATGGCCTTGTTTATAGGGAGTGCCACTTGGACCAGAGGGCTGCAGAATATCTAGAAAGCTGTGCTGAGTTTCCTCTAGCTAGATTTGTGTTTCTGCCAATACTGTGTGCATGAGCTGTTGGTACGTTTCAAGTCATCAGGCAGAGAAGGAGAAGACGGAGTGACCACCTCATCTGTAGATGAGATTGCTCCTGGAACCATCGGAACTGGGTCACCTTCTTCCTGCGAATACTCTGATGGGGCTGGTTGGGTATGGCCAGGCAATGGCAAGCAGGTCTGATGCACTGATCCTGGGTGTCTGAGTTAGAATTCCCACAGTCCCTAATATTGCCCATAAGATGGATCCACTGGCAGAAGGGACCCCATGGCACTACGTACCACCAAATCCTTGGCCATTTGTGTTTGGCTGCAGGTCGGAACCCTGATCTTCTAAGCTTTCTGTCCGAGGCTGCCTCTCCTCAGTGCCACAGAGACTCCTGTGGAGTCTCTGACTCATCAGACGAGTAGGCCGGATCCCTGATCACTGGTGGGACTGATGGTACCAACGGCTGCACTTCAAACGAATAACTCTGTCTCCTTGTGACAGACTCCTCACCTGATGTAACAACATCCTGGAATAGAGACAGACCCAACAAGAACTGTGAATGCAAACAGAGAAAGGCAAAGATGTCTTCTGGGGAAGATGTCTATCTCTGGCTATCCTAGCATATAAGGAGAACCCAATGGGGAGAGCTGAAGCATCTCTGATCACTGTGGCTGTTGGCTCCCTTCAGGGCTGCCTCACTATCAGTATCAGCTTGGTTCTCAAAGCACAAAGCTCTCTCATGCCTTCACCATATGAGCCAGTGTCAGAACTGTACTTTTATATGCCTCCTTCTCGTCGAGAAGATTTAGTTAGGCCTAAGACATTAGCTACCCTTGCGTGCTGGCTCTCCCATCTTTGATGGGGTCACAGAGGGATCCTATCTTTTCAGGACAATCTAGATATAGATGACTTGTCCATATGTCTAGGAGAGTACCCCTTACTTTCCTGTGAAGACTTCACTTTAGGCTTAACTGGTTTAGCCACCATTCCTGGGCTGGTGCTCAGAGGGACACTGACCACTTGTTGAGGCTGAAGTACAGAGGCAGTCCTCAACCTGGATCTGATTGGGGCTTCGTTACCTTCTCCATGAGATGTTTTCTGAGTCTCAGTTCCTGACCTTCATATGTTCTGAGGAAAAAGAGTGGCAAATACTGCACAGGGCAGAAATGGGAACCATGCCTCACCAATGCAGCAGAGTAATGCTGATGTTCGTCGCTCACAGAAAAGGAATGAGGGCATGAAACACTTTTTGAACTCCAGGACCCTAGGGATAAGCCCAGACATTTTAGAGAGGAAATCCCTGGATAGGGGAAAAAATGCTATCTGACTATCTAAGCTATACTAGCATGAAAACTACTAAAAACAATTCTTGCAGAAATGACACAGTAAAATGGAGTAGAGGCAGTCCCCCACAGGACTCTCAGCAGCGGAGTAATAGTGACGTGGCAATACTGTGTATCGTTAACTGTGAATTTTCAGATGCTGGGCAAATTTGAAGTCAGAGTTGACATACTGCAAAAGTTCACCATTATGAATGGCAAGAACACTCTGAAAGTTCTCTCTCTGTACCTATATTGAGACTGTTGAAAGTTCAGTTCTTCCTGTTAATTTCCTCCTTTTTCAGACATTAAAAAGTAATTCTATGATTCCTCAAATGAAAAATAGAAACTACTGGCTTTTAAATATTTTGTTATGCTTCTGTTCTCCAGCACAAAATGATGATCCATCAAGTTTAAATCATATAAGTGAAAAAATGATGGAAGTAAGGAATTAGAAACTAAGGCCTCATCCAGCAGAACACTTATTAAAGTACTTAACTTTAAGCCAAATCCTGTGTTTGTAGTTAAGCACATGTAACACGACGCCGAGCCAATTCTTCCCGTGCAGAATCCAAATGTATGGAACATTTTATGTTAACAGATAATGTATTTCACTGCCTCTTTGAAACTCCTGTTTGCAGATTGCCTGTTCGCAAACAGGTTTGAACAACAGTAAGAATATACAGCAGCACTGCTTTTGCATTTACCAAAAGCTTGTTCACCCACCCTCTTTTCCTTCAACCAAAAAAGAAAAAACATGGTTGGTTCTCTCTTGCAGAGATTTATGCTAGTGGGAAACATCAAGCTTGTCCGACACGCAGCAATTTCATAAACCTGCACAAGGACAGAAAAATAGTCCTCCAAAATGTCTATATTGGTTTTGGCCTCCTCCTCCTCATAATTCTCCAGCCTTGAGCACCAACACAAACCAAAACCACACCAAGTGAGTGAAAGGCCAGGATAAACATGCACTGTTGAGATCATTCTTAACGCAATAGACATTTGCGCTTGAAAATTAAAAACTGAAGATCAAACAAAAATTTTAAAATAGCTTCCTGTGAAAAATAAATTATTAAAAATAGAATTGTGCATAATATATTTACATTAACGGATAATGGTTCCTAACTTGGAGGTATGCTTAAGGGCTAAGCATTCAGGTTTAAACATCTCATTTCCTTGGAACTGGGGGTTCAAATCCCGTCAAGGTCAATTTAGTCTATCTTCATACACTATAAGCTCGGAAGGGACCATTATAATAATCTAGTCCGACTTCCTACACAACACAGGCCACAGAACTTCACCCACCCACTCCTGTAACAGACCCCTAACCTAAGACTGAGTTATTGAAGTCCTCAAATAATGATTTAAAGAATTTAAGGTACAGAGAATCCATGAGCAGGTGAGCTGTGCCCCATGCTACAGAGGAAGGCAAAAAACCCCCAGGGCCTCTGCCAATCTGCCTTAGGGAAAAGTCCTTCCAGGCCTCAGATATGGCAATCAGTTAAACCCAGACACCCAGAAAGAATTCTCTGTAGTAACTCAGAACCCACCCCATCTAACATCCCTTCACAGGCCATTGGGCATATTTACCACTAGTTGTCTAAGATCAGTCAATTGCCAAATTACACTGTCCCATCATACCATCTCTTCCATAAATTTATCAAGCTCAGTTTTGAAACCAGCTAGGTTACTTGCCCCAACTGCTCCCTTTGGAAGGCTGTTCCAGAACTTCAGATGATTAGAAACCTTCATCAAATTTCAAGTCTAAACTTCCTGATGGCCAGTTTATATCCACTGGTTCTTGTGTCTACATTGGCACTGAACTTAAATAATTATTAATTAAATAATAATCCCTCCCTGATATTTATCCCTCTGATGTATTTATAGAGAGCCATCTTACCTCCCCACAGCCTTCTTTTGGTTAGGCTAAACAAGCCTCCTCTCATAAAGGCAGGTTTTCCATTCCTCGGATCATCCTAGGAGTCCTTCACTCACCTGTTCCAGTTTGAATTCATCTTTCTTAAACATGGGAGACAAGAATTGCATACAGTATTCCAGATGAGGTCTGACCAACATGTATAATGGTACTAACACCTCCCTATCTCTACTGGAAATTCCTAGCCTTCTGCATCCTAGGACCACATTAGCTTTATTCATGGCCACATCACATTGATCACAGGATGACTATGAGCTGACAATCAATACGCCCAGGTCCCTCTCTTCCTCTGTCACTTCCAAATGATGTGTCCCCAGCTTATATCAAAAGTTCTTGTTATTAGTCCCTAAATGCATGACTTTGCACTTTCCACTATTAAATTTCATCCTATTTCTATTACTCCAGTTTCCAAGATCATCCTGATCTTGTTGTATGATACCCCGGTCTTTCTCTGTATTTGCAATACCTCCCAACTTTGTATCAGCTGCACACTCCCATTTTCTGTGCAACATCTGTAATTAAAAGGTTAAATAAGATTGATCCCAACACTGATCCCTGGGGAACTCCACTAGTAACCTCTCTCCAGCCTGACAGTTCACCTTTCAGTGTGACCCGTTGTAGTCTCTCTTTTAACCAGTTACTTATCCATCTTTCAATTTTCCTATTAATCCCCATCTTTTCCATTTTAACTATTAATTCCCCATGTGGAACGGTATCAAATGCATTACTGAAATCTAGGTAAATAGATCCACTGCATTCCCTTTGTCTAAAAAATCTGTTATCTTGTCAAAAAAGGAGATGAGGCTGGTCTAGCATGGTCTACCTTTAGAAAAGCCATGTTGTACTGTGTCCCAATTATCGTTAACCTCCATGTCCTTAACTACTTTCTCTTTCAAATGTTTTCCAACACTTTGCATACTACTGAGGTCAAATTAACAGGTCTGTAATTACCCGGATCGCTTTTTTCCCATTTCTTAAAATAGGAACTATGTTAGCAATTCTCTAGTTTTATGGTACAGCCCGTGTTTACAGATTCATTAAAAATCCTTGCTAATGGGCTTGCAATTTCATGTGCCAGTTCCTTTGATATCCTTGGATGGAGATTATCCAGGCCTTCTGATTTAGTCCCATTAAGCAGTTCTAGTTTAACTTCTACCTTGGATGTGGTAATTTCTACCTCCATATCCTTAAACCCATTAGCCCTCCTGTCACTATCCCTAAGTTCTTCATTAGCCTCACTAAAAACTGAGGCAACATATTTGTTTAGATATTGGGACATGCCTAGATTTTCCTTAACCGCCACCACATCCTCAGTGCTTAGCGGTCCCATTCTTTTTATATTTTCTTCCTCTGTATATGGCTACTGAACCTTTTACTATTGCTTTGAATTCCCTTTGTAAGGTCCAATTCTATTTGGCATTTCTTGCTTTTTCTCTACATGTTCTGACCTCCAAGAGATATCTTTCCTTTCCTTTCCCATCTTCCACTCCTTGTAGGCTTTCTATTTTTCTCTTAATCACCTGTCTGAGATGCTTGTTCATCCAGCTTGGTGTACAACCCTTGTCTATGAATTTTTCCCTCTTCCTTTGGATGAAGTCTTCAGATAGTTCCTGCAACTTTGATTTGAAGTAATGCCAAGCCTCTCCACCTTTAGATCCGTGAGCTCTTCAGTCCAGTCCACTTCCCTAACTAAATTCCCGTAATTTTTTTGAAATTAGCCCTTTTGAAATCAAAGACCCTAGTCACAGGTCGATTTTTGTTTATCCTTCCATTTCGTTTTAACTGAATTAGCTCATGGTTGCGCAAACTAAGGTTGTTCCCCTACAACCAATTCTTCTACGAGATCCTCACTACTCAACAATACGAAATCTAAACGGGCATCCCCTCTTGTTGGTTCAGCAACTAACTGATGAAGGAATCTGTCAGTTATCACATCCAGGAAAATATAAGCCCTATTACTACTACTAGCACTAATCTTCCAGTTCCCAGCAGTATTTACTTCATGAAAAACATTAAGGAGGTCTCTATCCATATCCAAAGTGGGTCCCGGTGGTCTGTAGCACAACCCAAGCACTGTCCTACTCACTGCTATATTCTTTCTTATTTCATTTTCCCCCCTCTCAATGTTAAAATCAGGTGTGGAGATCACCCAGGCATCTCCCAACCACCTCCCCCAGATTTCTAGTTTAACGCTCTCTTAATTAGTTGTGCCAGCCTCCATCTTAGAAGTCTATTTCCCTCCCTGTTCAGGTGAAGTCCATCCCAAGAGAACAGTCCTCTGTCCATGAATGCCTCCTAGTGGCCATACATCCCAAAGCCCTTCTTATAGCACCACTGCCTCCAATCACCATATAGGGCGGGTTCAGTTGCCTAGCAACAGTCCAGTCTAACTGAACTCAGAACTTAGTCAGGAGTTTGGGTTTTTTTCAGTTGCATACATCACACTACAACTACCTCTGTACCTAACAGTGAAACATGGACAGACGATGCCTCAAGACAGGAAAGGTTAAGAAGAACATAAAGTATCAGTGATGAGAAGGGTAGAGACATGCAGGCAGCTGATAGATCTGGAAGAGGGTATGCATTAAGAAAAGCTTGGAAATCTCTGCTTTAGATGAATACTAAAAGGAGGGTAATAGATTTGTGTTTGTTTTCAGGTACAAAACGTCTAGGTATGCAATGCACGGGTTACTTCATGCAAGTCAGCTGTAATTATTCCTCTTTCATATCAAGTGAATTAGTACAGGGTATTTTAGCATATCCTACAGCTAAATAAATAGTTTCAAATGCAACAAATACATATTTTACAAATGACTTGACAATAAATTTTGCTGAATACCGCTCAGCTAGGGAACTACAGGAATAAACACAAACCCCAGCGCAGGCATCCATCTGTATTAATTTGGCTGAACTGTCCCCCATCCATTGTGCAGAGTAAGACAATAAGATAAGCCAAACTCATTCTCCTATCTGCCGCCAATGACCTACAATATTAACTACGTAACAGTAAGAGGCAGTACCTAGTCATGGAAGGAGGAAACAGGGTGTCAGAAGACCGGGGTTCTGTTACTCATTCTGAAACTGAGTAGCCCAAGTCACACAGGACATTGTGGTGCCTCAGTTGCACCATCTTTAAATATGGATAACCCTTACTTACCTTAATAAAGCACTTCTTGATTCTTGGACAAGACAGACGTGCAGAGCATAGTAGAATCCTTATAAGCTAATTTCCTATAAATAATGAAGCATTCAAATCCATCCTTGCTACAATATGCCCATCTCATAGGCAACAAAAATGTTAATGGTTCAGCTGGAATGAAGAAAGTCAACGAGCAGATGTAAAGGCGACAGCAGAAAGTGCAGGCCATCATAACTAGGGGGCACACATTTTTTTTTGCTTCTGTCAGCCAAGCTCACTGCACACACCTTGCATCCCTCCACCCTCCCCCACCCATGCCACCCTTCCATCCTCCTCTATTTCAGGGACTTGCTGCAACCCCTCACACCAATGTTGAGACACCGCGTCCCTCGTTTTCTCTTCCATGTGAGGGAATATGTGCACCCCCAGGCCTCCCCATGCTCTGTGTGTACCCCTTTTTCCCTCTGCCATGGGTTCTGTGCCCCCCCTTTTCTTTCTCTTTCAGGGTGTAGGTATTGTTATGCTTGAATGTGTTAATGGCTGCCATCAACCAATCACCTGATCATTAAATGATTACAGAGGGGGCTGACACTGCTAGCTCTGCTAACCAGATGCCAGGGGTTCCATGTGTCTCCAATTTCCATCTGCTGACTTCACCAAAATCAATCGGGCTCATCCCATTCATGCCTAGAACATCCCCTGAAATTTTGCAATCAATCTGACATGGAATTCCAGAGTTACCACATTACATCCAAACAGAGACATGCCATCAAGCTGGGTTTTTATAGTCCCTTTCAGACATAACAGCACTTTACAAATGTTAATTAAATGTAGCAACCCCTCTGTGAGGTAGGTATGAATTACTCATCATATAGCTGTATGAACTGAGGCACAGTGATTTTCCCGAGGTCACACAGCAAGTGAGTGCGGAGTCCAGATTCTTAGTGACCAGCTCTAATCATTAGATCACATTGGAATTCTCCTACAAGATATAGCCACCTAAAGTAGAGGTTTTTGTTGTGTTTTGTTGTACAGTAGCACTTAGAAGTTCAACAAGGACTATGTGAAGACTACTGCTATTTTGTAGTGTTTCAGAGTACACTGGGTTTAATTGGTTCTGCTGAAAGGAATTAATGGCCCAAGTCAGTTTGAAGACAAGCATGGACAGAAAACAGCTCAGTGTGTCTTGGAACAGAAAAGAAAAAGAATTCCAGTTTTATTCTCTGCAAAATGATTGTGTTAATTAGTAGGAAGTGAGTGTGATTCATGCGCTACAAATGACAAGGCGTATTATTCAAAGGCATTCAGATGAACAAGCAGCCATTTTGTCTTGTCAGGCTGAAACTTGAGGAAGGTGAGAGCCAAATTCTGCTCAATCAGCAACGTGGGGGAATCGTTGCACTGCTTCAGTGACGGCACCTCCAGCACTCAGACAGAAGCTGTCTCCTGCGACAGCAGGCAGGTAGGGGGATGCATGCACATGTGTTTACACCAGCTGAAGGGTAAAGGTGTGTGTGTGTGAGTGAGTGAAGAAACCAATACAGCTTTTTTGCCATCAGTGTTGAAAGTTTGGCCTCGATACCCCCCACCACCAGCGATGCCCTCCCAAGGAGCCAGAAATCAGCATACTTCAGTTAAAGCCATTTCAGTTAAACACGGACATTAAAAAGCAGAGTATCAGTGATGTTTCCCCATCTCTGCTTTCAAGGCCGTAGACTGCAGCCACTTTCAAATGAACAGAGTTCCTGCTCTTGGAGCACTTGGAACAATGCTGGGAGTGGCCACAGAGGCCTGCCTTCTGATGAGAGCCCTACAGATAACACAGGAAATCAGGCTGGAAATACACATGCATGGATTAAGGCAACAGCAAGCTAATCAGTGAGATAGAGGAACCTTCCCATAACCATTACGGTCCTCTCTTTACTCTTCTCCTACTGCTTAAATGCCCTGTTGATTGGAGACTGCTCAAGACCTTTCAGAAACGTACACAATCGTATGTCTCTCAGACTTTTACTGGGTCACTATCTACACTGTACATTTGTAGCATCAGGGCTGGAACTCAAGATTTTTGGCTACAACAGATATAACTTGACTATTTGAGCCCAATAAGGTCTCCTCTAACTAACAGCAGAAGTAGGTCCCTTCTATTCTCTTTGGTCCCAGCCATGAGAATGGTCACAAACTGGGCTGCCTCAATCTGCATCAAAGCCAGGAACCATCCCCTACTATGGCAGGATGGAGTGGGAGCAACTATACAGACTGGGTGGGGAGAGAGGACACCATCTTATCTGGTTCATTCTCTTGCCTCTCAGCTGTGTGTCTGTTTGTAGATGTTCCAGATCAGAGCTCGCTTCAAAAGAGGCGAGGGAAGATCAGGCTTGACCTACCTACCCTACTTAGAAATTCTAAACCAACAGGGTCAAAATAAACTCTGTCTTTCATCCTTTCTAGTCTGGGTTCCACACAGCTCCCTGGTGTTGGGGGTCTTTCATGGAAGTTAAGAAACAGTCTGTGTGTGCTCTTCCTGCAAACCAATGATCCCATAACACTTTTGGTAAGAGCAGGGTGATTTACCTTTGTGTCTTTGGTCAAAGTCTCTTATCTTAAGTGTGGGCCAGTGGTGTGCTGCCTCCATCCCAGAAGTGTCTGCATTTCAAGGACAAAATGCCTTGGAATCCCTTGCTGGTGAAACAGAATTTTTACATCCTTCCCATTATTCCTAATCTAAATCACGCACTGCAAACTGATAATCTCTATGGTGCAAAGAAGTGCTCTTTGGCAACAGCCTGATTCATATTTGCCTTTGATAAGAGGCTCAAGTAATAGAACCACATGGATATGCTATGGTTTAACCACAATCTCAGCCATAATTAGCCAGACCTTTTGCAGAACGCTATCATGGAGCATTTTCTGATTAGCCTGCACTCAGAAAGACAATAGGCATAGCATCCAGGATTCCATGCATCTCACAGCCCATTCCCCAAAACCTTCCGGAAATAACACACATTCCATATTCAAGGTTCTCTCTGAAGGAGTAAGAAAAACCTTGCGCAAACATCAGCACCATCAAATTATTCTTTTGCTTTCCAGCAATCATTTTGTTTCAGACACTGGATTTAGAAACAAAAACAGGTGTGGGGGAATTACTTGACATTCTGTAGTTTGCTTACCTATGAGAGTGCATCTTGCAAGCAAATAGACTCCATGACTTCTGTTCTGCCCTGTTGGCACTCTTCATCCGCACCAGCTATGGTCTTCTCTTGGACTTCTTCCAGGGGCGATACTGGGTCTGCTGATTAGACTAGAGGCTGACTGGCTGGGCCAGTGAGGACATGGACTTTCAGCAGTGCAAACTGGAGAATCCTTTAGGTCTCCGGAATCCTAATTTCAGTGGGAGAAATAATTATATCATGTCAATATGATATCATCTGATTACAGGCATTCTTCCAAAAGTGCAAAACATTCTGCCAACCAAAACAATTTTTAAATATTTCCCATCATGCTCATTCACTTCTCACAAAGCTAATCCACATAGTTTACAGGTGCAACTTAGACTGTATTTGAAAATGTGGTTCTGCATACACACATATGGTAAGCAAACTTCAGAAACTGGATTACTTCCAACATCTGGAATACATTTAGTATCTTGGCCAGGATTGGCTACTTGACCAGAACGTTAATTATATTTTTGGCATCACAAACCACCTGCCACACTACAGAATTGTTTCCTAGTGGCACTAGTTAGAAATGTCATTTCATCTTAGTACAGTGGAGAAATGCAGCAATTGCACAGAAATTTTCAGTGCAATTCAGTGGATCTCTGTCCTTGTTGGCTGCCAATGGACGCTTCACTCTTCAGTAGCGTGGGCTCCAGGTGTTAATAACACACTTGGATAAGGAAGGACAGTTCATATGAATAATTTCCCTGCTACTCATATCTATTACTGAAAGAACCTTCTGTAGGGCAGGAAGGAAATGCACTTTGTGGGACTTTGCAATGGAGTGTACGTGCTGGAGAGTGGTTAAAGGCAAAGCTCCAAACTGGCACTCTCCTGTGGAAGTGCTGGTGGTATTGCTCACCTTCAATTCCCAGTTAGAACCCAACCACTTCCGCTGGCTGGAAAAGGGGAAGGATGCAGTGTTGGACAACTCGCCTATGAGAACTATCCCAATTCAAATCACGCAATTACAGCGTAAACCTCAACACACCCTTAAATTACTCTGCTGGAAAACATCTCATTGCCCTTGTAACACTACTTCCCTAGCTCCTCACCCCATCCCTGGGGAGCCGGCAGCACGGGACCGGACTGCAGGAGCTTTCTGGCTGACACGGGCTGGTGGGGAAGAGCTAACAGGAGGCTTGGAGGTAGACAAGGGAAGGGATAAGATTTGTCTTTGAATTCAAAACTCCTGGCAGCAATGTTTTATTCTTCCTACATTCTATGTTTGCAAAGCACCGCTATACACCTAGGGTCACTACAGCAGCAAATCATTTTTAAACACTGATTCTCCAAGGAAAGGAGCAAGCTTCAAAACGACCAAAGAGAAGAACTGTGCACTTGAGTTCTTGCAATATTCAACATTTACAGCCCCAAAAGCCAGACAGGAAGTGGGCAGGGAGACAAACAGTGGGTGTGACTCTGAACCAGTGAACCTATGTTGACAGTGAAGAGAAATGGAAAGCCCCAAACTGTTGCAATGCGTCACAACATGCAAATCACATTCCTGGTTCCAGCCAAGCCTTTGCTCAAAGGGAAGTTATTTTATTAAACAAACAATAGGACTAGCAGCGGTTTCCACTGCACTGACTCAATTATTATTTGCTTTATTTAAATGTTCAGGGGTAATTTATTGACATCTCTTTGCTCACTCTCACTGACCAATCCTGGAACCTGAATTCTTATCACTTATCTCCTTTAGAACTATTCTGATCTATTTTCTCTCCACACACACGGCAGCTTGCAGAAATTCTACATTTTAAAGGCTTCATCCTCATTTGTTGACAAGTTGCAGCTGACTTCTAGTTGATAGCTGTTCAAAGCTGCTGCAACAAAAAGAGGGAACAAAAAAACCCAACTTCCCTGGATAGGCAGCAGCTAGCCGCAGCTAAGTGGAGTGAGACTAGTGTAAAATCAGAATCAAGGAAGAGAAGCAGCCCACTCAGCTTTCCCATGGCTGGTGCGGGATGGACTTATTCAATTCATCTTGGGCTTCAGAGCGTGAGCAGCCCACCTGACCAAACCGCAGAACCTCGCTGGCCTGAACTGCTCAGAGCACAAGTATAATGAGCACAAGGAGGAAGAAAAAAACCAAACAAACTCTGAACTGAATTTTCAAGGGAGCTGAACATCAGAACAAAAGAGGAAGCAATGGGTGTGGGTATGAACAAATAGGGACATTTGACACATCGTAATTTTAAAAGCTACACATCCTCTTTTTCAAAAACAGAAGCTTCTTGTGTTGAGAAGAATCACTAACATTTACAGTGAAACCAACCTCTTCTCCTCCAAACCCTTACAGCTGGTTTTAGCTACGTTAAAGTATTTTTTATGGTAAAAAACCATACCACATACAAATGGCTGCTTCTGCTCTCTGTGTCACAGCTGCTGATCTTTAATCCTGCTAATGCCCTGAGGAGCTCATGCAGCTATGGGAGAGACACCTCACTTTTATCCCCCTTTCTGAAACTACAAGCACCAATGGTGCACATTTGTCCACCTCAAGAACTTTTTGTGGCTGAGACCCTCAGTGATTTTGCCTACATCCATCTTGGCCCAAAACGGTCACATTGCTGAAAGTCTAAAACCCACCAGATATCACCTACATACAATGTTTTCCTTCTTATATGGCGACAGCACGCCCCAGGACAAATTTGTGTCAACAACTTTACTGATGATTGATACGCATAAGCTGATTAGCTGCATGACTGTTATGGCCATCAGTTCTTTAGGTCGTAAGAATAATTTGCATCTCGCCTAGCAAAAAATTATTGCCCACTAATCCAGAAAATTGCCAGAGAAAAGGTTGGGTCAATATCAAACGCTGCCTACGAGTCCAAGCAACACACTTCTAAAGTGAGCTGAGGTTTCATACTGTGGGCCTCAGTTATACTTGGCCTGGGCTGCCAATTCTACTGCCAGGCTTTGTAAGAGGTATTCAGAAGGCTGCTCAAGCTGTGTTCAAATGACGAGAGGGCTGGCACGTTATTTATTTTATTTTTTTAAAACCCCACAATAACCAGCCCAAAACGACAAACTAATTTTTCCAACAAATCTCAAATTCTGTGCATCCACAAAGGAACAGGGAGGGTGGCTGCACCTAGGACTGCCTCATCAGATCATCACTGACAAGTTTTACGTTAATATCTAAATAAGCAGCAGATGAAAAGCAGGAAAATACATATTTGAACTTGCCTGGCAGGTTCTGACTGAGAGCAGTTACCATCTTAAGTAACCCATGAAAAAGGAATTCAGTGGCCGAGGTCCATTTCCCAAAGAACAAGGGACAAATTCTCTCTGCTGATCGTCTCCGTTTGATCCAGGAGAGCGTAGGGGAAAGTGGGGTCACAGCCGAGAGTCTGTTATGCCTCCCGGATTCTGTGGACTGGCCTGTGCCAGCTCCAGTGTGAGATAGAGATTTATGCCCCTGGAGAATTAGCTGAGCTCCATCTTGCCTCTGGCACATCCCCTATGCCACAGGAGCTATGGGCAGCTGGCCTTTTCTGCTAGCTTTATGCAAGCAGATATTTCCCCAACACCACAGGAATTCTCAGCTGGATAATTACAGCCAGAATCCATCTTACAATCTTAATGTTTTCCTAACCACTGCGTGCAACATTTACTACTACAAGTAGTCCCATCAAAGCCAACGGGGATCCTCAAAAGAAATAAGATCGAAGGACAAGCCTGCATTTTCAAACGAGACTAATTTTTGGGTGCCCAACTTAAGATATCTTAAAGGGGCCTGGTTTTCAGAGGGCAAGCACTCAGCACTTACTGAAATTCAGGCCCTTTTCAAAGCATCTCAGGTTGGGCATCCAAAAAAACAGCCACCCAAAATCACTACCCATTTGAAAAAATTTAGGTCAAATTTAGTATCTGCAGGATCAGACCTGACGTCACAAAAACAACCCTACACCCTGCTCTCATTGACACCCAGCAGAAAAGCCAAGCCTAGGAATGAACCGTGAAGATTGACCTCCCCTCTAACTAACAGAGGGAGATGCCATCCACCCTGCGCTAGAGCATGGGGAGCTTGTGCCTATACCTGTTCCTTTTCTATAGCCTGCCAGCTCTGCGCCTTTCATTAACACTAAATTACATATTTGCTATACAAAACACAGGGGACAAAAAATTACTGTTATCAGAAGCAAAACATCTTCAATAAAAGGAAATTATAATGTACTATAGCAGAGTACTGACTGTTTTCTAAGTAAGAAAGAGTTAACTGAAACAGTCACATTAAACTTTGGAAACTTGGCGTTACTCTTTTTTTTCCTACTCACTTATTCCGAAGAGCCCTCCTTCTCCTCCTCCGCAGCGCTACTCATGTCTCATTAAGTTCATAGCTACTAACTGTCACACCTAGCAACCGTTCCTCTGGCATGAACGAGTATGCCTTTCAGATTTTTCATCTCTTTCCCCATCACCAAATTTAAGGAAAAAAGAAGATCCCTTTTATAATGGGTATGTCGCCCCGAGATTTTCAAGTCATTGTTTCAGAAGACAATTTCTTGATAAAACAGATGCACCAAAGTGGTACAGTGTAAGGCAGTCTTTTAAAGCGGGAACCATGTAGTACATTCTAGTCTTTAAGATGGGAACTAGTCTAGGGAACTGCTATTGATGGGAAAGCATAATTACTGAAGGTTAACATTGCAGCACACGGCGTTTCAAGTCTCCATGGCATGCAATAAAATGACCTCTCACCACTTCTCAATGCCATCAGATTTATTTTGCTCTCAAACTTCCTGTTCTTGATACTTTAACTAATTGTGTTTTCTCACCAATCACAACCCAGGGGACTGATTCTTATTGCCTTGCACCTTGAACAGTCATTTCTATCAGTGCAAAGTGCATGGCATCAGAACAATAGTGCCTCACTATGCACAGAATAAATAATGACACATGGGGAAGGGAAGGGAAAAAAATCAATCTCAAGGCTTTTTAGAAAGCTGACAAAAATGCAACCTTCTTTTCTTATCTTCAGCCCTTCTTGCTTCTCTTAACTCTGAGTTCCTTGTTTGTTTTACCTAATGTATCCCATTATCAAACTGCACCTAAAAGCACGAGGGGAACAGAAACAGACGACAAAAAGAGGCGCAGCAGGAGCAGGAAGAGATCATATCAGGACAACCCTTGTGAACAAATAGATGACGACAGGAAAATGAAAAGAGGAATTATAAGTAAGATTTGCATGTTGGCTTGAGACCATGTTCTAATTTAGACATCTAAGTAATTCAGTGTCTGCAAATCTTTGCCTGATTTTTTCACTCCAAGGCTTTCATCAAAAGAAATCCATCTCTCCCACAAAATGTGGGAAGGTCAAGAATTATTCCTTACACTCTTAAGTGCCATAGCTTTGGCAGAGTCCTTTTGTTACCTCATTAAATCTTGCTTCTGAAATACAAGAGGGGAAACCGAGCTGAATGAAATATGGGCTGAAGCCTTTTAGGAAAACAGAAGCTGCACACTCACACATTAAAGATTAGAGGGTACTTTAATCAGTCTTGTACTGTTCATGCTCCAAGGTCTCTGACTGCAACCAACGATAGAGCCACAGAAAAGGAGCAGAGCCAGAATGATTTCATAAAACAGCAACTTCAGTTAGTTAACGTATTAATCAAAAATGTATCCAGTGCAGTAGGCAGAGAAGGGACAGGACGGGGGGAAGAGGAACATCAACAAAGTGGACTAACGTTTACAAAAATATAATGAGGCTGCAGAAAAATGTAATGGCTCATTTGTGTTCAGTCTCAGTTGAATTACCACAATCATTTATTTTACCGCATGTCAGTAGGAATTTGCAGTCAACTGTTTTAAAGCAGAATTCAACTCAATACAGCATAGATGCTGTTCCATATCAGAGGCCTATATGCATTTCAGCATCTTACCCAGTTTCCTTTCCTGAGAGATGAGTCTCTGATGGCAGATGCTGTTCTTTCCAAACTCTGTGCCTTGCTGGCACCTCATGCATGACGTCCATGAAGTCAGGCCGCACTGGGGAAAGGGAAACGTAAAAAAAAAGAAAAAAAAAATCACAACAATTCATGATTCTGCAATAGGTTAGCAGTTGCCCGGGAAACAGAAACCACATGTGGGCAGAACTCACCCTAACCAAGTGAGTATGTGCACGCACACATGCACAGTATCTACCCACCCTTCCCTGAGAAATAAATAACCAGTTAGATCCATCTGGAACATTTCTGCTGAAAAGTTTTCAGCGAAAAACAGAGGGTGGGTGTGGAACCTCCACAATTTTTTTTTTTCACGCTTCTCAGCCAGCTCCAGCACCAGTAACGCTCTGCACATACACAGCCTCTTTCAGCACCGAAGGGCTTCATGGACACTGAAACCCCTTTACAACACTCTGATCGCATGAAGGAGCCTTAAATCGGGCAGAAGCCACCCCTGAGAATCAACCCCTGCACAGGGGGCCTTCCTAGCTGGCATAAAGATTCTGTACTGGCCCAGTGTTGACAGCTGACTAAAGGCAGGGCCACAGTCCACTGTGTTAGTTATTTTCGTCTTCCCAGGGCCCACAGGGGGACACGGAAAGCAGAGTGTATGTCAAAGTAGCCCTGAGGCTGCTGTAATTTACATTGGGATCCATATAGACTCCTGAATGATCCCAAAATACAGAGGCAAAGGTGGGTTTAAGTGCCCCCCACCCTCCATCCATTCGCAGAAACAATGTTAACTGAGAATTAGACCCTAATTCTCCCAACACCTCTGTGAGGAAATACTCCCATTTCACAGGGGGGAGTCAATGACACAGAGAAAATGTGAATTACACCCACAGTAATATAATGAGTCAATAGTACAGCCAGGCATAGGACCCGGTGGCCTGGTGTTACAAGTAGCGGCATGTAGAGAGAATGGAATTGGGTGAACTTCTGAAGCTTGGGGGAGATTTCCACATGGGGGAGAGGGGCAGAGGAGTAACACTGTTCCCCTCTGGTAGCTAGGACGCAACCACTCTGTGGCCTGACTCCCGGTCGTCTCCTCCGCTACAGTCACTAGATCACACTGCCTCTCTTTGTGAACAGCCTCATAAACCAAGGCTGAATATGAAAAGAGAGAGGATAGCCATTGCTATTTTCGTTTCAGTGAACTTAATGCTGGCGAAAGGCGACAGACAGCATTTGATACTCCAGCATCATCTATCCACAAGCCAGGAACAGACTGAGACAATGAAATCTTCCCACCTAGTTCCAAAGTTTCCAGTTGGAGTTTTGCTTGAGTAAGGACTGAATAAAAACAAGAGAGAATTACCTTAATTATACTACAGCCCAAACAGGGCCCCTACACGTATATTCATAGCCCTACTACTGGGATATAGCTAATGAATTAAAACAACATAGACCTCTGTTCCTGCAAAGCCTACTCAGAGTAGTAATCCGAGAAGCCAGTAAGACCTCCCATGAATAGGGTGACCGGACATCCCACTTTTATAGGGACAGTCCCGATATTTGGGGCTTTGTCTTATATGGGTGCTTACTGCCCCCCACCCCGTCCAGATTTTTCACACTTGCTATCCGGTCACCCTATCTGTGAGCAAGGGTTGTAGGGCTTTTTGTCCCATTGTATGCTAGCACAACAGGAGAGCCAGCATTTCCATTCCAAGAGGCCATCAATCTCTACTCCTGTTCTCCAAGATGCCAGCACATCTACACATTTACCTTGGAAACATCTAACTGGACAGAAAGATCAAGGTGCAGATTTTTTTTTTTAAAACTAAGTGGCAGACAAGTATGCAGTTTGGCCAGGCACTAGTTTTGTGGTGGTGTTTTGTTGGGGTGTTTTTTGGTTTTGTTTTTGGGGGTGGAGGGGTGTTTTAAAGACAAAATTTTCGGTTTTTTTAAAGAATCATGGAGAGAATTGAATGAAGTTTGGTATTTTGAGGCAGAGGGGGACGGACAGATTTTTTGAAATGATGTAGATATTTGAAGAGATGGTTGCTGCACAAGTGTTGGAATCACATTTCAAAGTAATCTCCCTCATGCGTAACTGCTGCACTGAACCCACGTTTGTGCATGATTAACCTGTGCTTGCCAAGTGGTTCAAAAAGGGCTAGTGGTTTCAGTTCACGTCCATTTTTGTTAGGGAAGGTGAATTTTAAACAAGCAAGCAGCTCCTGAATGATCAAAGCCGTATTAGAACCTTGTCAAATGGAGTCGTTAGCTTGTATAGCCTCATCCCCTACAAATAAAAGGTCGATTCCCTTGACCAGGCCAAGAACATGTAGCTTAGTGCAGAGGCGCCTTGAGTGGGTCAGAATCCCACTGCCCGGGTTGCAGATCAGCAGTAGGGTTGCCTAGGCCAGCACAGTGGAAAATCTGGGGGAGCCACGTGGTTGCAGCTGTATTCGTGCCTGCTCCTCCTCCTCTCTGCAGCAACCTGGAAGGAGCGCCCACGGAGCACGGCTCTGCAGCATATCCATCTGCAGCCTCCTAACGCCCTGCCAGCCCTCCCGTACAGGAGTCAAATGAGGAATGAATATGACCCAATATGCTTTTCATTGGGCAGGACGACCAAGTAGGAAACTACAATCCACTGGTCACTGATCATAACAGCATCATTCACATTTGTTTCATACCACGCCTAGAAAGAATAAATGACATAGTATGCAATAGCAAGCCAAAGCTACCGCATTTCACTGCGTTGAGATACATCAACTCATACGACATGCAAGTTCACCCTACATTTTATAGCCTTGCCACAGGGAGCCACATTACCTCCTACATTGAGATGAAATAGAGTGGGCTAAAGGCGGCTGGAATAATTTGCCTTACTAGGTGAAAGTCTAAGGGGTCAAATTCAGAGCTGATTTGCGAGGATGAATTTCCACTAAAGACAATGTCTCATCACAGGACTGAATTTGATCCTGAATCTTTCATGTTGTGGATTGTTAATTAAAATATATTTGCTGCCATCTCCTCTCCGGGCTCCTGATCACAAAGCCGGGGGGAACTCAAGGATGCAGTTTTAACAAGTTGATATTTCCGGATGTGTCAGTTACCGGGGCAATATTTTCTTATAGTTTCCTGTTTGCATGTTGATTTGAAAGCTGCTGCAACTCTTAGGGATAATAATACTGCTATACAGTTTTCTTTTACCATTATTTATAGGGTGCTAAACTTAAGAATTCCTGGGCAGAAAAGTAAATCATTTGATGGGCATAGGCACCCAGACAGGAAAAGACCGTTTAAGGTGGCACATGTATCTGTCTGAGGATGGGGAACCAAGCCGCTAACGTCCAAATGTCAGTCTAACATACATGCCATTGGTTCAATGGCACCTCTGACATGAATGAATGTCAATCAAATATGAAGCCACCGGCTGTATGAGGAGAAAACTTCTAACCTATTTGCACCGTACAAAAGGTGTTGTGCTTGGAGATGAAAGGATGTATTTAACTAGGAACTATCTACTTCTTGGAAAGCTTTAGGTCTGAATCATGCTGTGTTGGCTTGTTTTTTTAGCAGACAAACTACCACGTAGGTTTCCCTGTGGGTGGAGAGGCAGCACAGCCATCAGAATTAGCAGCTGGATTCCTCTCCCATGAAAACGAAGTAAAAACGACAACACACATGAGATTCGTGGGGCCCAGTTACTTGGAAATAGCAGTGGCTTGTGCAAATGGAAATATCTGCACAAAATCAGGGATCAGCCTGCTGAGACAGGAGAGCGGTAAGGGACAGGGTAACTAGCACTACGAATTCACAAGTCTCTGTGCTAACGAGATGGTCACTGGCAGAAGCACGATCAGTAACCCGAGGAATTCAAGCGATAACAAATATGTGAGCACATATGCAAATATGAATGTTTTATTTATTTATTTATTTGCTTGCTTGCACGGGTGCAACTTGGGAGTCTATGTTTGAAAGTTTGCTCCCTATCACCTACGAGTCCAGGAAAATGGATTTTTTTTTTTTTTTTTACCAATTTTGAATATCAGCTCAGGGGATTTTAAAACATTCCCAAGTCTAAGGGTTACTTAGATTTAGGGTTTTGGTTTGGCCCATAATAAACATAAGGGTCATTTGCAAAACTTAGAGACAGATGCAGAGCTTGAACATCATCAAAATGCAAGGACGTGGTTCTGGTACCTGTGAGTGACTGACGGTGAAACAGCAAAATGACCTTGCAGGAGGTGATCGGATGGTCCACCCTGCTGTGGAAGGTCTCTCTCGCAAAGCATGAGCACAGTTACTCCAAGATCTATCTCTGCATAAATTATATAAACACAATCAGCATTTCTTAATACTAGTAAAACAATCCCATGAGCCAACATTTAAGTATACATTGCTCTTTTCTTTTTACAGCAAAAGCTGTAGGAATAAGGGAGGGCGAGAGAAATAATGGAGTACATTTCCACATCTATAAACTAGGGCATCTCTGCAACTCAGAATTAGCATTTTATATGGGAACCCTATAATCAGTCACATCTCCATCCATAAAGGTCAGCTATAGCTGGCCACTGCGGCATACGTCCCAACCCCAGGCACCAAAAATTGGTAATCACTGGCCAAACCCATACAAACTACAAACGAACACCATGCATAGGGTTAAAAAAAATCCCAAGGCAAGATTTAGTTTTCTCGATGGTTTGGGGGTGATTTCTGGTGGGTCGGAAAGGGGAAAAAATCTAGCATGTGCACGTTTTTAATAAATGTACCCAAGTAAGTAAAAAAACAAAACATTTTCTCAAAGAATTTAACCTCCTCACAGCATCAGCAAAGCTCCGGACACAGAGCCCAATGCTGTATTTATACCACATGGAAATTAACAGCAGCAGCACTGCAGGCTCAGAATCTCCTCTGCAAGCAACAAAATGGCGAGGGGCACTGTGGCCTCCATTTGGATT
Organism: Mesoclemmys tuberculata; assembly: GCA_007922155.1. NCBI lineage: Eukaryota > Metazoa > Chordata > Testudines > Chelidae > Mesoclemmys > Mesoclemmys tuberculata. The sequence goes on from ML675705.1 coordinate 44,553, forward strand.
CTTTTGCTGCTCAAGGGGGTGGAAACGACAGATGCTGATACGATTGCTGCTCTGATTACAGTTAGACCTTACTGTCAAATTTGTCTCGTCTCTATGCATTTCCATTCAAGCCCTCACCATTCCACTCCAGAAAACACATACCACCACCACCACCAAAACGGAATGCGTCACAGATGTAACACGACCATCGGCAAAAGACGTGCAGGAAGAAATCATGGCCGCCTCTTCAGTCGGAGCCCTGCTCAGACGCTAAAGGACGACACAGGAAGTTCTGTGGCCTGTGTTATACAGGAGATCAGACTGGATGATCTCAATGGTCCCTTCTGGCCTTGGAATCCAAGGGAAACATTACGGTAATGCTTTCAAGTTCCACTGGAGGGTCAGAACATGTTTTACAACAGGGTCCCAAATTGTGACTCCGTGCCAGTGAATACTCCTAAGGAAATCAGTAGGGGTTTTGCTTAAGTTAAAACAAAATGATTCAGTTAATTAATGAACAAAGCCTCACAATAGCCCACCAAGGCAAATCTGATAAATCCCATTTTACATAGGAGGAAGCCAAAGCACAAAAAAATTAAGTGACATGACCAAGGTTACGCAAGCAAGCGGCGAAGCCAAGAATAGGAACCAGAATTCCTGACTCCCGTTCAGTGCTTCATCACTAGACCACTTTTGACCAATCACTTTTTCATCCTCTAATACACTTACATTAGTAACGCAAGTCACCTGATCCAAATGAGTATGTTTTCCTCATCATCCTCCACAAAAACGTCATGTCTTTATAACTGCCTTATTTCAGATGATCTCTTGAACCCCATAGATTTAGCTGCTGCAGGTAACCTCAATTCCCACATGAACAGGTGTTTAGCAATGCAGTTAAATTAAAGGTTAAAATAAGACAACAAAAATGAATCACAGATGCAAACATCTCCGTAAGCAGGTGGGTGCTGAGAACAGGAATAAAAATGAAACGATCTCCAGGCCTGAATATGGGTGCTCAGAAAGGATGCTTGCTTTTTGTTGAGTGGATGGGCTGCCAACCGTACCTCCTTCTATAAATCCAATCCTCAATGGGAGACCCCCATAGCACGATAAACATCATTAATAGGCACTGTACATTGCAAGTGAATATAGAGCCCCTGTATGATAGGTGGCAAATACAAGGGGCACCCACATAGACGACATACAGCAAAATGGACTTAACCCACCATCCTCCCAAGCAGCCGCTCTTCGTCAAGCTGCTGCCTGTATACAACTCTCTCGACTGCTGCCTTGTACAAGTGCACCTGCGGTACTGTGCCTATATATGTATGTATCTGTGTCTGTTTGTCTCACTGCAGGGACCACCATTGTTGCTGCTGTTGCTGCCATTCTGCTGCTCTGCAGAATTGGCACTGCAGGAAGCACAGACTCCCAGGGAGCCAAATCCACAGGGCAAGGGATCAGCGACTCAGCAGGGGCAGCGGCAACTGCAGTAAGAGAATTTTAAATTCACTGTGAACCCTGGCAGAGGGGGAGAGGCAAAGGAAGTAGAAATGGGCACGAGGACGGAAAGGGGGAGCAGAGCTGTTATCCCCTCCTGCCTGCAGTTGTCCCTTCTCCTGTCTCCTACCACATTCCCCTCTTTGGAAATGATCTCCTCCCTCCTTTTTACTGCCCCCATGCATTGAGCTGGAGGTAAGAAAGCAAGGCAGATGCCCTTTAAGACCTGATGAAATCAGTGCTGGGAGCGTATGTGTGTGTGTATCTATGTCATGTAAAAAAATCAGAAGGCACTTTAGGAGACAAATGACTATAAAAGAAATCAAGAAAGCGAACACAATATACTTGATCTAGTTCTAAAAACAGTGATTGCGCTAAATCACCGTACTTGAGCCTTTCAACTTTGGTGAGTGAGTTATACATTAACTGCTTATACTCCCGCATCTTTGAAGTCACTTCACGGTGAAAAAAGGGTAAGGAATAACTCTCCCTGCTGAATGATCAAGCAAGTTACTACTCCTCTTCAGAAACTGGATGGCTTCCTAAGCCAGGAGACACAAGCTCAAGTGGTTTGTCAGCCTCAGCAGAATTTCAAAGCAGAACTGAAATCTTCATTGTTGATCACTTCAGGGAGGTAGGGGAGGGTGAAAAGATAGCAAAATTGGTTAAGAAAAAAATATACTCCTGTTTGTCTTGGCCTCCTTACCGTCTCTTCCAGGTCCCTCCCAGACCTGTGCTGTTCGTCTTTAACAAGAACTTAATATCCTTAGAAGGAAGGGAAAGATACATAAAAGTCTATCACGTTCCTCTGGCCTGTGGCCTGTAATAGCGACACGTCACTGTGGCTTATTTTACAGCAACAGGAAACTCACTTGTCACTGAAGTAATTCAAGCTATGAAATATTTGGTTCTGGCTGTGTTATTTGCATAAGTAATATAACAAACCACCTCTGAGAGTTTGTCACGCTGCATAACTGCCACATTGCAAGAGAGAGAGAGATTTCAAATGCCTGCCTCAAATAAAAAAGGAAAAGAGAAAACCCAGCTGATTTTAGTCACAAAGTATCTGGAACTGCTTTGAAGCAAATGAAATCAACATTTAGATTTGATACCCTGCCCTCAGCCAATCCAAGAGAGCTTTTCACCTGCCATCACCCTTTCTACCAATAGGATCAAGTGTTTAGGCTCAGAACCCACCCCAGCCAATCGTGTGCAAGCTCAGCCACTTAGTTAATGATGCAGCAGTACAGGGAAGACTATCACATGTGAGCTGGAAGGCTGCCAACATGGAGACACGGAGAGAGCAAGGTAAACAACTTTCCAACGCCAAAATGATGACATTTAATCCCTAAACCCTAGCTTCCCTTCTCGACTCATCCTTAACCCCTTTCAGCTGGTCTGGAAGCCTCTGAAAGGCACTGTGTACCTGTCCCCCTGATGCTTTTAAAAACTGGACAACATACCCTGCAATGATCACTGCGTCACCATTTACCACTTTCTGAACTACGCAGTGACAAACCTCCAAGCTTTAAAATGCAGAGTGTCTGTTAATCCCTGCACCAAACCCTTGCCGATGTGCCAGTTTTTAAATAGGTGGGAGGGAGGATTTAAAAGAAATGTAACGGCAGCCTCTGCAAAGTTGTCATCGCCCTCCACGACCACCACCCCCATCTGCATAACAGCAGCACAGGCAAGAGTGACATTTGTGCCACCTGTGCCATCGTTTCATTCAGAAAACGGCTCTGACACAGAATAGTGCAGTAACATCCAGCCAAAATAATAATAAAACCATGCCGGGGTTTGAACTTAGGAGTGGGGGGAAGAACCTGTGAATAAATAAAAGAAGATGCAGTTCGAACCCGAACCCAATCCCGATCAAACGGTACGTACGTGGGGAAGACGGACCCTGAGCCAAAGACCTCTGCCCATTCGACATCTACGCAGTCCTTAGCCCTTCGCTTGCTCACGGTGCAGCGCCGCAGAATAGAATGTTCCAGAATTTTCCTCCCGTTAACCCTTTCGACGCCTGCCCACCCTCCCTCCCCGCGGGATTAAACGCGTCGTGTCTCCAGCATCGTCAATGGGCGAACCCTCCAATATCAATTAAGCCCAAATATATTTTTAAAAAATTAAGCTGGCCAGTTGCAGGAACCCGGTCCATGATGTTGTTATTACTTCTCGCTCTCTCTTGCTGCCTCTCTCTCTCCCCCCTCTTGCTGCAGCAGGGCTGTTGCTAGTAGACCTATCGAGGCAGCTTGCTCTCTCTCTCTCTCTCTCACACTCACTCTCTCTCTCTCTCAGAGCTCTGTGACGCAGCTCAAAATTCTCCAGGCTGCTCCCTGTGTTATAACAGCGGAACTGCAGCTTTCCCTGGAGAGCTGATGCCAACAATGCTAGGGCCAGTCAAATCAAGAAAGTAAGTCGTTGCTGGACTCGGCACCTATGCCTATTTCTTTTTTTTATTATTTTTATTCATGTTCCTCACCTCAGTTTCTTTGCTTTGGTTCCAAGACACTCACGCTTGCATCTTTTTCTCTGCTGCTTAGTCACACCTACTAGGTTAACTCTTTTGGGCTCGGTCGTCAGCAATACAAATCTTGAACAAGTGCAACTGACTTCATGGCCGACTTTGGGGTGGTTTTTCTTTTTAAAATCAAGGTGAATCCTCTTCCGTTCCTAAAAATAAAAACCAACAACAACATTCCAATGGCATATTAATGCTGTTTGATTAACTCTTTCAGGGGTAGGAGACACTGTTTGACTTTGGGGAAGTAACACCCTTAGGCCCAGCTCCTGCACTTGCTTACCCATACGTTTAACTTTACACACAAAGGGACTACTCACCTGAGCAAAGCTGTGTGTAAGCATTTGTAAAATGGGGATATAACTGGATGTCCCTCAATGGGTTTTTTGGCAGCAGGGATGAAACCTGGGTCCTCTGGATCTGAAAACATGAGCCTCAACTGTTTTAACTAAAAGACCCAGCTGCATCAGCCTAAACGCTGTAGCAGACTTATGAACCTCTGTGTTATAACAGCAGAACTCCTAGCCACTAGAGGGCGACAGAGATACACTACGTAAGTGTGGGTTACGGTAAATACTGGAAAGTTGTAAGCTCTTCCCGTTCCATCCAAACAGACTTAAAAAATCTGTTAATGAGATTAAGTAAGGACTTGTGCTCCAAGCGAAGATTTTGAGACTGCCTGCGTCATCAGCACTGCTAGTCACAGGCCAAGAATCTTCATAACATCTAAAAACATCAGCACAGCCGTGCATGAGTTAGGCAAGCAAAACATTCCAGAGGCTTGGACACAGCTCTGCAGGCAGCAGGCGGAAGGTTAACCCTAGCGAGTCATAGCTAGAGCCAGTGTTCAGCCAAGAAAGCTGGGCTCTCAGATTATTTATCTTCAAGAATTCGGGAAACTTGGAGGAGGAGCAAAAGCAGGCATAGCATTTGAGCAACCAGGCAGCTGCGTGGAGGCCAGTGAAAAGCCAATAGCATATGAAAGAATCTATGTACAAGAAAGAGCAACTGTGTGGAAAGAAAGAAGTACAAAAGATCATCACAAAATCGATATACCTGCCATATTAATTAATACAAGATTTCAGAACTGGTTGTAAGCTTTGAGTTTTCAGTATAGCTGAGGCTGAAATAACCAGTATTTTTTCCTTCAGAGTCTGAGCTATTTTGGGATTCCTCTATACTACACTGAAAGTGACACCTGTTGCACACAGGCATGAACAAGAATAATTGCAAGTTCCCAATTTATAAAATAAAACTCTGTACAAAAGATGCAAGTCACAGAAGAAGCAAGCCATCTTACACTGGGGGAAAAGGCATTGGCCTGGGGTGAGGAGCCTGGCCACCCCAGATCATCAAACAGCCAGAATCCAATACTAGAAATATAGGAGGTGTGTTGTAACTGCTGTCAAGAAAAACTGAGCATCCAGATCTTTGTGTGACCAAGAATGGTCACTTTTTTCCATCAACTGGATGCAATGAAACATACTTGCATACAGAGACAGACACATGGTCACCTGTGAGGACTGAACCTAGGACATTCATCACCAAAGACATAGGTTTCTGCTGCTTGAGCTAAAGCAGATGAAAGAAAGTAGCATGGTATTTCAGCTGCTGGAACCAGCCATTCGAAGGAGCCATTGTCCCATGGACATTATCACCAGTGACATACATGATGTTACACAGAAAACACTTAATGCAGTTTGCCAGGCTGGTTCCAACTACCCTTCTGTGTCTCATGAACCACACTATCTTCCACGGTCAGACCCTGATTTCTCCATTCCCTCTGCATCCCACTAGCACCAGTAGTGTGCCACGTGCTGTACAGATGTGTATGAAGACAAAGTCCCTGTCCTCAAAATCTTATAATTACTATTTGTTCTATGGTAATGCCTAGTGCCCCCACCACCAAACTACAGATCCCATTGGGCTAGGAGCTGTATTGAACAGATCAAGGAAAAGGGCAGGACAACAGCAGAAAGCAGGGCAATATTGTACTACTCTTCGCACACACTAGGTCAGTGCCACAACGTGAAAGAGCTGGGGATTGGGGGACGGGAGGGGAGTGGCACTTTGGTATATTTCTTATGGTTTATTTGGGGTGGAGGGAGAGGTTGATTTATTTACATTTTTGTCTCCATGGGGAAAAACCTTTCATTTTAAAATAACCAAACATGGAACATTTCTGGCACCGTGACAGAACGTGATTATTTATATTCTGGCAGCAACAGAGGCCCCAAGCAGGGGTCAAGGACCCATTGTGCTGGGTGCTGTACAGACACTGATAAACAAACCCTGAAGAGCTTGCCATTCCACTAAAATTAAAAGCAACATGGGGCTGGAGTGATCCAAAGAAACAAGGCGGGATGAAGAGGATACAGTCACCAGATCACGTTGTTATGTATGTTAGCTATCACACTACTGGACACATTCAAGCTTGCAATTTTCTACAGGCATCATGGTAGAAGTAGAGTGATGCCTCTTATCAGTAAATGTGGCAGGATTAAAGTTCTTCATATGCTAATTAATCAAAAACATTTCTGGCATTTTAATTTCTCCCCCACCTCTCCCATGTCATTTCTCTCCCACCCCCAACCACAGCAGCAGTGGGCTTCCATAACTCTAGATTTCACATACCAGCCCTTAAGGATCTCACATCAGACTTCCGCCACATTATAGCGGTATTATGGGTGATGTAAGAACCTAAATATGCCTGCTGTGCATTCAATAAGAGAGGCCTTGGTCTGATTTAACAAGACCGTGACTTCAGTGGTACAGTCCAGTTCAGTGCATAGGACTTTCATTTGCCCACTAGTACAGCCTTAAATCATATTACAATTTACATCTCTCTCGAGTACAGGAAACTACAATTATTAAAATCAGGGCAAGTCCTGTTTAACTGAAAGCCCAGAATCAAATAATCCAAGGCCTAAGCAGTGCCAAATAAATTCCTGCCCAAGAATAAATGGAGAGGTGCAGCTGTTGAGTACGTATAACCTCATGACCTCAATCTCTGTGTCAATGATGTTGCAGCATGGTGCCTTGGGGAACAGGAGGTTGTAAACTGAAAAAGCCAGAGATCAAAAGAGAATGGGAAAAAAGTGTAACTTAATAACAATGCTTAGTAGTGTTATGGTTCTTCCACTCTGCAGAGTGCTTTCCAAACACAAACATCGTTAAAGTGTTGTGCCAAGTTAGGGCTACATAGTCATTTCCAGACTATATCAAACCAAGGATCCCTCTTGTCCAGTAGCCTATCTTTGACAATGGCCAGTACCAGCTGCTTCAGAGGGAGGAAGACACAAGAAGAAAGCTGGGAGGGAAGCAGTTTTGTATACCACGAATATTTTTGAGCGTTCAAAAAAACGTTCCCATCTGGAATCAGGACAAAAAAGTAAAAAAAAAATAAAATCACAAAAATTTTCATGAACCAAAAATCCAAAAACAATTTCAGTTCAGTTTAGAACAACTGAAACATTTCATTTTGATTTCAACCCCCCTTCCTTTTTTAAAAATTATAGATGAACATCGAATCAGGTAAAGTGAGCTTTCTTCACTTGAAACAGAAGCTGCCAGAACAATGTAGCTTTTAAAGGAAACGGATAGGAAATTACACACACAGTCTTAAGATGCTATAGTAATGACCACAGAGGCATGGAGATGACCATGGAAACATGCTATTCCAAAACATGGATGGATATTTACTTGAGCATAAAGAGTAGTCTACAAGGAAATATTTTACAATGGACCAGATTATATTGTATTTTATTCCAAGGTGATGGTAGCCTAAACTCCATTTGACAAGTTACCTGCAGGGACTAGTAATGGGCCAACATCTAAATCGATTCTGAGAAGTTCATCTTATCAAACTTAGTTTGAACTGGAAATGTCGGAGAAACTGGTTCCTGTAAGATTTACAGTTCCTCCCAGTTTGATGTAAGATACATCAAAAGCAGTAACAATACCCACCTATCTAGTCATCCCCATCCCAAGGCACATACACTCTTCTCCATTATACTCACAATATTTTATTTCTGCTCATGGTCATGGCTAACACCAGGAAGAGCAGTCACATACGCAAATGATAAAAAAAAAAAAACACACAACCCAAAGAACCCCAAACAGACACACTTGCAAATACTCTTAAAAGGTTTTGATTTCGTGCATCTGCTTGTGAGCACACAACTAACTACAACCACAAGATTGACCCTTGCCATTTTGCTACTTGTGCACTCACTGTTCAATGTGTTTTATGCATTGCCCTCTGTTCCTGATTCACAGAGATATGCTATGGTCCCTAGTTAGAAGATTAGATCCTGAAGGTTAAAATTTGACCCTAGTTTAGAGAAAACACAGTTTTACAATTTACTCTATTTTAAAGTCTGAGCAACACAAGCTGAAAGCACTACTCTGTCCCCCTCCCTTTCAAAGAGATGGCAATGAATTAACATGCAGGTACTTCAGGGAAGAGCCCACTTCCCATGCTGGTGTTACGTCCAATGGCACTTAGCATCTCAGGATAACAGCCCTGTTCATCATTCCACTTTACACCTTGCAGTGTTTGCACAGGGTGGTGTCAGTAAAGGAGGCTCTGCCAAGAGGCTGGCATGTGTGGCCCTAGGGTAGCCAGGACAAGGAACGGAAGCAGACAGCCTCCTGGAACAGGACGGCATTCTAACTCCCAGATCTAGAGAACCAAAAATGCTGAAACAAACCATTATTTTGGCTATTAGCTGCCAAGAACAGAGCCCCCGGGGTGCTCTCTGCAACTGAGCTGGAGGTAACAGGGGTTGCAGTGGAAGCAGAAATAGCCATTCACCACACTCAGCACTTTGCAGTTTCACGAGTCACTGACATACACAAGGGATTTGCATATAGGAGACAGCATGTGCCCCCAGGCCTGTACTCTGTGGTGAGGCTTGAGGGTCAGTGAGGCAGCACGTTTCATGAGCTCCTGTTGATTTCACAGAATTGTTCATTTCAAAATTTTCCCCCCAAACATCAAAGCATTTCCTTTTCTCAGTTCGAAGCATTTCAAAATTTCCTTTAATTTTGTATTTTAAAAAATTTTAAAGAACCATTTAAGAATGCTCAAAATCAAAGTGCTGACTAGCTGAAAAAAATTTAAAATTTCATTTTTGATCCAACCTGAAATTAATTTTCCTCTCAACTTTTCACAATTGCCAACAAGCTGAAAAATCCATTAGCCTAAGTCTACTTACTACTCATGTCTGTAACATGCTTATGACATCTATTAACCATGTATAAATGGAAATTTAATATAAAGCATGTCCCTTCAGGGCTCAATTTTCAGAAGTGCTGAGCGAGCCAACAAACACAATTAAAGTCAATGAGAGTTCCCAGCACTCCAGGGGCTGGGGAGCAGATTCCACATTTCCTTATCTGTCTAAAAAACCTAACCTGCTTCACTGCTATATACGGTGTTAATAATGTATGTATTGCTCCTGTAGGTTATAACCCATAGCCTTATCTACACTGGAAAAGTTCCACTGATGTCACTAGATTGGTTTTAAACTGATTTAACAGCCGTGCAGCTTTTCTAATACACACAAGCTCTATGTTACTCGACTGCTGTAAAGTAGGATTCCTATTTTACGTATGTAAAGCCAATTCTTATGTAAAAACAAACTTTAAGGACAAGGCAATCCTCACGCTTGCTGGTGCATCTGCAGACAGACAGAATCAAACTAGACAGATATAAAACAACACCTCAGCTGGGACTTGGACAGGGTACCAGACGGCTTGCTGATATACTAAAAATAAATTAATCCCAATTACAGCCACACTTCTACCTTTTCAAGACTTCCTGTTTCGCATCCGCAGATGAAAGCCTGTGAGTGGATAGGGTGGGATTATCAACCCATTGTGGCAGAAGGCGGGGCCTCAGTAGACTCGGCTGTGTTGCATAACTGCGGGAACACACAGTCCTTTAACTGAGCTAAACAGAATGACTGCACACTTCCCTTGATCCGGCTGCCCCTAGGTACTGTAAGAATTCTGATCTGAATGGACAGAATTCGCTTAATTCAATAACCAGGCTTCCAAATCCAGCTTTCCCTAATACTGAAAAACAAAAAAGGTACAAAATAAACCCACTGGAAAGTAAGTTTCGGATGAGTGTCTTTCTGTTTGGCTAGCCCTCAGAAAATAACCATCTTCCTATCGAGCTTTTTGAACCGTCGTAGAGACTTTATTCTACCTCTGCTACAGAAGTCTAACATTTATACCCCTGACTGAAAACCACTGGGTGAGAAAGTTTCAATATTAATTTTTATGCTCTATGGGATTAATTAGACCTTTTGACATTTTTCCTGAGGAAAAAAACAAAACAAAGAACCAGAAACCCCCAACACAGCACAGCCAACAGCCTGGTTATTAGGGTACTCACAAGGCATATGGGAGACCCAGGTATATAGAGTACTTGCTCTGAATTATAATCCTATATCCCAGGCAAGTGCCACTGGGCTACTGGCTAATCTGGGAGTCTCTTTATCTGGACCTGAGAACCTTTACCTGGGTCCACTAAACCGGTGTATCTCAACGGCCAGTCTGCGATCTCCCTAACACAGTTTAGGAATGCAACAAGCCGATCCCCGGTAACAAAAAGGCTGAGAAACATTGACCACAGAGGCTCAACAAGGCAAGCCCCAGGAAGCTGCCATTTGGATTATTCCTCAGAGTCTGTGTGGGAGGGGGGAGAAGGGGGCAAAGACCAGGAGCAAACAAGACAGGGACTTTGTTCCTCTATACTACTTAACAGATGGCACTGTAATAACTTAGCAAATATGTATCCTTTACCTTCTGGACCAGGAGGCCACTCTTCATTGAGAGAGAGATGCAAATTTAAGTACCTGATTTGGAACTAGGATTTTTTGTTTGTTTTTTAAATCTGCAGCAGCTGGTTTGGAGACAAGGTAGGATGTACAAAATGATTTCAGAGTTAATCAATTATTGCTACTATAGAATTCACTGTAAGGCCTTGATCCTATAAAGGCTTATCAATGAGCTTGACTTTATGGACATGCATAGACCCAGAGTTAAGCATGTGTGTTAGTCTACCCTTAACTATTAAAACCTTGGTATCTTGGGCAACTAAGTCACCCGCTCAATATGAGACCACACTGTAGAAAATAGGGAGGGAAACTGTTATACAATCTCATCCACATAAACTAGTCCTTGTGAAAAAATGGGCATTTTTATTTTTGGTGCACAAAAATTTCACAAAATCACTCTTCTTGTTGGAAAACTTCAAATTTGGAAAGGCTTCTCCCCAGCTGTAGCATCAGTGAAGTGAACCCATTCTTTGTCACTGACTCCAGCCTATGTGTCCTATGCACCTGTTGTCTCACCTTAAGCTTTGATTGCTAATTCTTTTGGGAAGAGACAGGGCCTTTTTTATTATCCATTTGTACAGGACTTAGCAGAAGGGGCCTACAGATGCTCCCAAAATACAAATATTTATAATAAATCGTTTTTAAAGGATGCTCATATAAAATGGGGATGAGAGAAGCCTTCCCCTCAATCCCTCTCAAAAAATTATTTCTGATCAAGTCTTTCCATTTGTGAAAATACAGGCAGCTAATGTACAACTACAGGGATATAGCTAGTGCTAAAAGGCACGATAGAAGAATATGTGGTACTTCCATAGCATCGTTCATTTGAGGACCTCATAACAGACGGTGAACCAGACATGACAACTAAGCGGGATGCTGAATATTAAGCTGCAGCTCGTAAACAATAATTATTATATAAAAAAAAAGTTTTCTGTTGGCAAGATTTGGTCATTTATCAAGACCAGAATCTGTTGCAAATATACTTCAGTTTGTTTTGAATCTTTTCCTTTCTCAAAATTCAATGGAAAATTAGAAAATATAAATATAAAAGAAAAAAATTAGCCTGTTGTCATGCTTCAAAATATTTTGTTTCTCTGTCTCTGTTTCACACATTTTGTTTGGTCAATTTGATCGCATGGATTTTTTTTCTCTTTCCAAAATGGAAAGCTTATTTTAAACAATCTCCTTGGAAAATTCAGAAAATGAAAAACCCTACATATTTCAAAATAAAATAGACTGGAAAATGCTTTTAGATCAGCCAGTATTTCTGCCAGCTATGTTTCTGTTTTGTTTTTAAACTAGCTCTCTCTTACAGTGAGCATGACTCAGCATCCCCTTGCCACAGGCTGAGTGAGCAGCAGATCACATTTCAGCCTGATGGAATGCTGACAGCCAGGTCCTACACAAAGATCTCGCTGGAATCCCCCAAATCAGAATCCAGTATTTCTGCCAGTGCAAGAATAGAGAACAAAACATTTACTGAGGCGGGGGCGGGACAGAGGGAGAGTCCATCCTCTCACAGCATAAAAGAACAAGTAAATGGCACTGTTTTTTTAATATTTGTTGCAGATCACCTTTAAGAATATACACCACAGAGGACACAATTTTTCCATACAATAAAACAATGGTGTGAGCATTATTTGATTTCTCCAGTAGAGTTCACTGAACACAAAACATTGCTGTTTAAAGTTAAATTGGCCTCATCAGTCAGCTTTCTTATTGTCTACTGGCAAAGCAGGGAAAGTAAGAATTTACTGACAGTGGGATTTGTAACACTTGCACCTACAAATCTCTGTGCCCAGACCTCAATGCACAGATATCTTTCTATCATAGGGTTTATACTGCCACTGATTTGTACTAGCTTCAGTGACGCTGTCTGGATTAGGGGGACCATTTATAATATGATTTTACATCAATATTTCAAAATTAAAATAATTCATATAAGATAGACCATGTCAGGTACCATTAGAAAGGTTATAATTTGCTAAGTATGATGATGTTGTTTATGTGTATGTGTCATATTTGTATGGGACGTTATGGATATGTTTGATGTATCTGCATTTCAATTTGTGCTGTGTTTCTGGGCGACACCCCAGACAGAATGGCAGCAGCAATAAGCTTGCTTAATGATCCATTAAGGGAACTCAAAAGGTACAATGAACTCAGGGAAAGAACCCAGGGGCTACCCCTTATGAGTCATCAGGACTTGCCCAGGTGACCCTGGACTCCATCTTGTTTCTGTGAATTTCCACAAGCCTCATGGCCAAGGCATACTAAAGGCAACTGAACCTGTGAAACAAAGGACTGAGACCCATCCAGATACTGGATGTACACCAGAGGGGCTATACAAGCCTTCAAACTCCACAATTTTACTGAGAACTTGATATATAGGGACTTTACCATCCTTTGTATGCATTTGATTGCTTTGACCATTTAACATTTCTCATTTATTTTTTTCCTTTTATAAATAAACCTTTTGTTTTAGTTACTGAAGGATTGGCTGGCAGAGTGTTATCTTTGGGTAAGATCCAAACTCATATTGATCTGGCAAATGTGGCTGATCTTTTGGAGTCAGGAGAATGTTTTTGGTAAAGAGCACAGAGTTTTAATAACTTATCTATTTACTGGACCTAGTGGCTGATTGGGAGCCTGAGACTGAAATGCAGTAAAAAGAGGCTGTGTAGCTTCTTGCTTTCAGCTTCTTGATAACCAGTGCGGGGGATCAGAAGCACCATTTTTGACTGGTTGGTGAATCTAACTGCAGTATTAGCCATCAGTCTGGGAGCATCTGCACTCCTTCTGCAGCCTGCCCTGACCTTGGCATTTTCAGGTGGGCTAACCTAGGCACGGCTGGGTCACACCTTTATATAAATTCAATAGCAAAGTCTCTAGTGGACTTCATGGAGTCTCTGGCACCTTTCAGGGTGAAAACCTGCTTGAGGCAGGGAGTTGATTTTTCCTTTTTAGATTTTACTTATTTCCCTCTCCCTTTGTTTGGGTGAATGGTAGAGGTGTTTTTTGGGTAGAGGAGGGTGTTATTGTTATTCTTATTTTTCAAAAAGGAAGATTTTGTAGTATTTAACACACCTTGGATTCACCTGACCTCATCTGGATGCTTGTTCCATAGCTCAATCTCCTCAACAGAGGATGCTTAGTCCCCTACTCTTGCTTGCTTTGTCCTGGGCTTTTAGATCTGCATTATTCCAAAGGAATGCAGCTTCTGTGGTCATTCAGAGATTTAAAATTTGGTCTTTCATGCAGCTGATCAAGTAATTGCTTTGAAAATTAGAACCAAGGCTGTAAACTGGCATCATAAGCTGACAGAAAACCAGTGGAGGGGCTTGAGCATGGTCCTGATGTGCTCATGGGGGCCTAAGCCACGGAGAAGTTGGGAAGCCAGATGGAGTCTGCAAATCCTCTTCACACACAGTGCTGGACTCAGCAAGTTACAGTAATCCACCCAGGAAGTGACAAACACAGGGATCAATGTGGCCAGGTCCTTTCCAGAAGGAAGGAACAAAGGTTTTGGTGAACTGGAGGTGAAAGTAGGTTATTTTAGATACTGATGTTACCCGTTCATCCGAGTTTAACAAGGAATCAAATGGGACCCTGAGGCTTCCTGCCATTCTGATGAGTAGGGACTGTGCACCTTCAATGGAAGGTAGAGAAAACATCTTGGCTAGTTCTTCAGAATGTTTCCCCTTGCTGACCAGCATCACTTCAGGCTTACTTATGTTCAGTTTGAGCCGGCTGCCCTTCATCCAAGACTTGATTTCTTGGAGTCATTCTGGCATTTCAGTAGCAGCAGGGCTTGCATCTATTGAGAATGAGATGTGTAACCAGATGAGATGTGTTATCAGCATGCTGTGTTGGTAGCAGAGCCCAGGATGCCTTACTCTCTCTCCTAGTTGTCTCATAGATATTGAAGAGAAGCGGTGACAGTATGGATCCTTGGGGAATTTTGCAAATGAGTAGATTCCTTTGGAGCAGAGGGGAAAATAGTTGGAACCACTGTACTGCTGAGCCATCTGCTTCTGCTACATCATGTAGATATGTTAGTTTCTTTATGGTCCGCTGTGTCAAAGACTGCAGAGAGGTCCAGCCGTATAAGTGTGGCGATTTCACCTGTATCCATAACCATAAAGAGGTTTTATTTTAATTCCGCTAGAGCCATCACTGTGCTGTGTCCTGGTCCCTTACCATGAGTTTCCAGGATCGTCTCTGATGTCATGTGTTGGTACTATGTCAATTATTTTGTCCAAGAATGGGAGGTTGGAGATAGGACAGCAGATGGAAATATCTTCGGGGCAAGTGAGGGTTTCTTGAGAACTGGGAAATATTGAGCTTTTGAAAGGGTTTGGGAGTTGTGCTTCTCTGAAGGAGGTACTGATTATTTCCATTAGTAATGGGCATAGTTGTTCTTCACTGACTTTTACCAGCCAGAGGGATCATGGATTTGTTTCGCAGGCTGTTGCTCTAGTATTTTTCAGGGCTTCTTGAGCTTCGATGTGGAGTGCACAGATTTCAGTGCACGCATACACAGGTCTCAGCATACAGACATTGCACAGACATGCAAAACCGTAAGCAAACAAGAGGCAACCAAAATCTGAAAACGCAGGCTTGTGTTTCACACAGTCTCATTCTTCAATATTCAGAACATGACTAATCCAAAAAATGGAGGCTGCATAAGGAATTAAGATTTTGGGCACATCAATGGGTAATAATAGGTCGGATAACAGCAGCAGGATCTTTCCTGCTGCATTCTTTTGGTAGATTAATTTCTAATGACCTCAGTTCCATTTTTCAGACAGTTGCACAGAATGATTCCTGTTTAGTAAGTTTCAGGAAGTAAACCTACAAATGATTTGGGTGGGAATTCAGGGATTTATGGCAGCCACCATAAATGATTGTGTCAGGTGTGCGTAAAATGACACGAGACACTGTGTTTCATGTGACAATGGCCTGGATTACCCCGAAGCCCTCGTTTCTATAAAGAATTCAGTTTACCTTGGTTACATAACAGAACTGCACAATCAGTCAACAGTGACTACACCACGCCGTTTGTTACTGCTGAACCTGGAACCCTAACGTCTGGCAGTACTTGCACCTTTGAAACACGCCCACCAGAGTCACACTCCCTTGCAAAAGACGGGTCCTGTTTGGGGCATTATCATCTCTAATTTAAATTAGAAAAAAAAAAGAAAGAAAGAAAGAAAGAAAAGAAAAAAAGAGTTGGGGTGGAAGGGAAGAGGATGAAATCAGAATGCCATTACAGTTCATACACAATACTAGCTCTCAGGAACACGATTAGTTACTTGGCAACCAGAGAAAGGTGTGCCAGAGTAAACGGGACACAAACACATGCATGCTAGCCTTAGCTATGGTTAGAAAATGGAGAAGAGGAAGGTGAGAGTTAATCTGACTCATCCAGTTTTGTTGTGGAATGGTTTTTAGAAGAACGCACCTGGCAACAGCCTCCCATGGATTTTAATGCAAAGCAGGGTCCTTCCACACCACCATTTCTGTGCATTTCCAAACATTCACTTCATGTGACACTGTCATTCCAAGCAGCTAATGCAAAAACTGTATGCCACAAGTCAGCAAGTCATGTGCATAGTGACCCTCCACATAGACGGAAGCTTTCCTGATCATGAAAGAAAGATTATCTGATACCACGCTGATGAGTGCAATACAAATTCCTAGACATATTAGACTAGTTTGATAGAGTTTACTTTAGAAAGAGATTCAAGAGACACTGTCAATTCAATTTGTTGAGCCCAACAAGTAATGTTTTGTAAATAAACAAAGCCCTTAGCTTTTACTAAATCTAAATCCTTAGAAACATGTTACAGGATTCAATGTTATTGTTTAATTCCACCAAAGAAAGTTAAAAAGCAAAACAAAAATTTTCTTCTGCTATCCTTCAACCCCAAAAATCTCAGCACAGAGGACCTGAAAGCAAAAGCAACTTAGTTCATTCTCATAATCCAAATGTAAAGAAAATGCAAAAAATAAACAGCACAAATAGTGAAAAGGGAATTGGACTTTTAAAATTTTTAGTTTTATTAATCTAAGGTATTATTAGTAACATAGGTGAAGAAATTTCACTTGTTTGTCAGATTTTAAAAAATCATTTACCACAATCTCCTTTTCACTATAATCAGCTTTGTAATTTTCAGTGTGATGCGCTAAGACAACAAGACTTTCATTCCACTTCAATATTAATGGAGTCCTGCTACATATTGACTCCCCTGGATGACTGAGTAGAACAGACTCACTATCTGCATCAGAGATGCAACATCCTCCACGCTGTAGCTGCCATCATTGGGAATGCTGTTACTTCTTACCTTCGCAACAATGAAAAAGTTCATATAAGCCAATATCACTATTGGTGCAAACATGATATTGTTGCACTAAAAAAATATCATTTTAAGAACCCTACTGCTCAACCCAAAGTAAAGCACAGCAATTCTGAAAAACTGATCTCCAAAACAATTTTCTATATCCTAATGATAACCTTAACTTCTGTAGCAGATTTCATTCAAGGATCACAAACAAACAAACTAAAGTCTATGCAATCATTTATAAATCTCAGAACACCTCTGTTAAATAAATGCTTCTCTAATCACTTTACTGGAGCATTAAGGCAAAGAGAGAGAAGACCGGCTTCCCCGAGGTCACATAGGAAGTCAGTAGCAGAGCCAGAAATCAAAGCCACTAGTTCGGACTCTGAGTCCACCAGCTCTAACCAGAGGCAACACTCCCCCCTTCTTACTAGATGGGGGAAGTAGCTGATTCCTACTGGGCCCATCCCCCCAATCTTGTTTTTCAACAAGTTACTAAAATAGATTTCATGGAATCAGAGAAGCAGTAATAGCCGAAAAAGAGTTGGCTGTACCAGAGCAGAGAGGTCAGTCAGCAACCAGCAAAAGCTCTGATGGGTGGCAACACACAGTGTTTGCTGGACCTCCCAGAGACGCAGCATCATCATTTGCCTACTGAGATTTGTCCTGCTGCCCGTCCAATTGTCGCAGTTTTTTCCCTTAGGATAATGCATACCCCAGGACTTCCTGTCCTGTCAAGAAACAAAGAAAATGTTTAAAGCAGAGCTATAGGAACCTTCTAATCAGAACTTAAATCTCTGATGTTTTTACTTATCAACATTAATACTTCATACAATATTGTACATGGTTCCCTGTAAACCACGGACTGTGTGTGTGAGGTAGCTCAGCACAGGTTATGAAGTATGGAATTTTAGGCTATGATTTGAAATTCCGTGGGAGATGGGCACGTAACTCCCTTAGGACATTTAGGGTGGGATTTTCAAAGGAGCCTATTACGTTACAGCGCCACAGCCTTGCATTGGATCCTCATAAGACGGTTGGCTGAGCTTGGACTGATAGCAGGCCATGGGCCCAATTGTCATTGTCAGGAAGGCCCCTTTATACCACCTTGCTAGTGTCATGCGGACTGCATTGGGGGGGGCATTTGTGTTATATGACATTAATATGTCAAAATCATATTAATTCATGTAAGACATGCCATGTCAGGTGCTGTTAGAAAGGTTATAATGTGCTGAGTAAAAAGATAATATTTGTGTTCATGTGTGATATATGTGAAGAAAGTTATGGAGATCTTTGATATCCCTGTATTTCAAACTGCGCTGTAGAAGACACACCCCAGACAGAGAAGCCGCAGGACAATAGCCCGCTTAATGGCCCATCAAGACCTTTTCAGAAGCCAAAGGCCCAGGAAGAAACTAAAGGCATACCTGAAGAGTTACCAGGATTGGCCCATGTGACTATGGACTCCATTTTGGTTCCTGTAAAGTTCCACAAGCCACATGGCCAGTAACAGAGGGTATATAAGATCAAACCACAGAAACCATTTTGTCTTTGTCTTTTGTCTGGTTCCTTGTTCCTGTCCAACTGCGGACACACCTCTGGATCAACACACTTTGCAACTGAACTGAAGGACTTAGACCCATCCAGATACTGGATGTATACCAGAGGAACTATACAAGCCTGCAACTCCACAATTGTTCTAGAAACCTGATGTATATGGACTTTTAAATCATTTGTATGATCTGATTGCTTTAAGCCTTTAAACACTTCTCTTATTGTTTGTTTTTCTGTTATTAATAAACCTTTAGTTTTAGTTACTAAAGGATTGGCTGGCAGCGTGGTATTTCGGGTAAGATCCAAACTTATAGTGAACTGGTACTGTGGCTGATCCTTTGGGATCAGAGGGAATCTTTTAGTAAAGAGAATTGAATTTAAATGGCTGGTCTCTTTACTGGACCTAGTGTCAGTTTGGGAGCCAGAGACTGAAGTGCAGTAAAGGGGGCTGTGTGAATTTGCACAGTGGCTTCTTGATAACCAGTGTGGGGGAATCCGAAGTGCTGTTTGTGGCTGGTTGGGAAGTCTGACTGCAGTGTCACCCACCAGTGCTGGGAGAATTTGCTCTCCTTTTGCAGCCTGCCCTGACCCTGGCATTATCAGTGGGCTACCCTGGGCACGGACGGGTTACAGCTAGTATAAAGGCGGCTTAAGGAATGTGCAGATATGACTCACACCCATCTTTAAACTCCTTCACAATGCCAGAGCACTATAAAGCGGCCTTAGTTTTGAGGAGAAATAAAGCCCATAAACAGAAACTTGTGCTAGAAAGTGGCTATCATTTAGCATCACCCACCACTAAAAGTAATCAATTATAAACCTAGGCTTTTTGGTGCAGCACTCATGGGGGGCAGGGCAAAGAGCTAGAGAAGCCGATGGGATGTAGCAGGTGAAAATGGTACTGTCAGATGCTCACGGTCCCAGCACAAAAATTACCCAGGATGTTTTTTTCCCCCACTGTTAAAACTAAGAACCACCAGTGTAATTATTCCCCTCGCCCCCTTCCACTTTTCCCAACAAATGCTTCTCAAAATGCCTTGTTTGACTCTGCAAATAGAATACCACATCATCCCACCAGGCTGACGTTGTACTCGTAAATATGCACTGGGTGAATGTAAGAGGTCATTTGCACTAGGAGCTTAAGTTTACTTAGCAAGCCCAAAGAGCATTTCCCTGCTCTCAAGCACACCCCGGAGGGCTCCCAAAGTTAGTTTTCAATCTTTAACCAAATCCAGGATTTCCCCAAAGAATTCAGGGATGATTCTAACAGATTCCACAGTGAATCCAGTGCATCCCCAACTCTCCCAATCACAGACTTGGGTAATAAGTAGTTTCTCTAGCAACCCAAGATTTTCAAACTTAGGTGCCTGAAGCTGGACTCAACCCCATTTTTAAATGGACTTACCTTCAGTGACACAAAGCACCCACAAGAGCTGCCAAATGCTCAGCGCCTCAGAAAATAAGGAAAAAAATTGATTTCAAGTGGGCAATGTAACTTTAACCTGCCTGATAGAGTACATGCTTAGGAGGTAAAAATAATCTGTCTCAGTGATCCTTGTACTTTCTTCTACTCTCTGGTCCTAATGGGGCTGAGCCCCCTTTGCATTAGCCTCAATAAGTGTGTGTCACTCAACTGTTACAGAACCAGCAGGGGAACTCACCCTGGTTTTAGGGGATTCACAGCACAGAGGGCTAATTTTTCTTGGTTGGGATTTATTTGAAAATTTCCTGATGATAAAACAGAAGTTTTGTTTTTCCTTAAAGCTTCAGTTTGGGCAGCTTGATCACTGAAAATAGTGGTGCACAGAAAAAGAGGAACAATGGAATAGCAGACAGCTGAATCAATAGACTTTGTCCCCTCTAGAAGCCATATCTAATAGATTATTGCACGTCAGAGTGTCCTAACTCCACAGGTGCTTACAGTGGAGGCTGGGGAGATGCGAAAAATCAAGATCACTCACTAAATCACCGTTAGAGATGAAGACCAAAATGTTCCAAGTGACTAGTGATGATGTGTGCCTCGATTTTTTCGTATCCACATCTGGATCTGTGTTCCAAGCTCTCCAGCACAGACACACCAGAACGAGAGCTGCTCTGACAATAGACCATCCAACCCTGCACGCTTCCACAGTGCGATTGCTGCTTGCTTCTTTATTGCTAGTTCCAGGGGGTAGCTGTGTTAGTCTGTTTTTAGCAAAACAGAGTACTGTGGCACCTTAAAGACTAACAAATTTATTTTGGCATAAGCTTGTGTAGGCAGAAACCCACTTTGTTGGATGCATGAAATGGAAACTTCAGTTTGGTAGGTATATATACACATGCAAAGATGGGGGAGTTACAGCACAGTGAGGAGGGCATGATCCAGGAATGTGGCCTTGTGCATCTGAAAGTTCTGCAGCCACTGTTCCCCATCCCAAGCCTGCCTTATGATGTGATCCCACCTATCAGTGCTCACTTCTTGGGCCCAGAAGTGGCACTCCACCATCTGCAACTGCTCTGTGAATGCCACCAACAACCTTGAATTGGTTTTTGCTCTGTCTCACAGCAATCTGTCCTCCAGGCAACAGTCATATTCCATGCTGATTCAGTTTTTTGTATGGCTCTGCAAATACAGGAGCATAGTGCATCTTGTGCGTGCAATGCTTATGACAATAGTGCAGAGCTGTGTATGCTCCGTGTTTCTGTCAGATATGGTAGACAGAAAGGAGGTCTGTGTGGGTTTGTGGGATTTTTTAAAAGGTACAAAAGTTATGCGATACAGGTGATGTTATAGGCTAGAGATAGGTAAACATTGGGAAGTTGGCCCCTTCCTCCCAATCCCCCCTGCATGACTCCTTTCTATCCCACCACCCATTACCAAAACTTCCTAAAAGACAATGTGCTAGACAGGAGTGCATTGCATCTACCCACCATGCTCCACAATATGCTTCAACACAAGCATGCTGGTGAGTACATGCAGCACTGATGTATGGAGCTAAGTATGCACACATACAAGTGATAGACTAACTGCAGCAGCTTGATGCTGACATAAGTGGTGTCAGCAAAAGGTTTTAGTGTAGACATGCCTTGAAGCACCCAAAGTTACTAGCTACTTTTCAATATCGTTCAATCCTTTTCAATTGGCTGAAGTACTTAGCTTGGCCAAGCTCTCGGCTGTAACCTAGGTCCTTTCTCAGTTGCAGGAAATGGAACTTGAAGTTGCAGAGAGTCTAATGCTACCACTAATAAATATTCAAATTATTTCACTATGAAGCAAAAACAGGTAAAGAAACTTACAAATGTTCACTATAAGAGAGATGGTGGAAGACTAATATAGATGGCTCAGCTGAGACAGGGATGATGACTCGAATGCTTGTAGCATAAGAAAATAAAGTCATTCACCCTTCTTGCCTTGGCGTAATAGACATGAAGATGAGGTCACACAAGAATGGTGTTGATTGCAGCACGGAATTGACTTCACTCTGGATGGTTTTGCTATTGCTGGCAGAGTCTTTGAGTCAAGTTGCTAACTCAGACTCGGTTTGCACTGACAAAAATATTATTCAGATATTCAGATATGTGCACAGGCCAAACTATTCAAACTTTGGTGTCCAACTTTTGGCACCTAAATAGGTGTTCTGATTTTCAGAGATGCTGAGCACTTCCAGTTCTCATGGGTCACATCTTGTAAATGTTGATGTGTCTAATTCCAGATCCAAAACACTGAAAATTTTGCCTTAAAAATATAAATTCTGACCAAAGGTCGGAGTTCAGGTACCTCTCTCACCATCCCTCAGTTCTCAGAAAATCTTCAGTCAGATCCCTAATCACATCTGGCATTTTGCTGTTAGCTCACACTGGGGTTATTAAAAGATGGTGACTATTAGTAGTGTGGTATATCTGGAGTGGAGCTGTTGTTGCAAGAGGGAAGTGACCCCATGGGATGAAGTATCTGTTAAAGACATCACTCATCCCAACCATGGAGTTTAAAACCTGCTATATTTGCCCAAGATCATAGAAAAATAATTCTACTGAAGCTGCAGGAAAACTATAGATGGTAAAAGTGGGATTTTCAAAAGCATTTACCTAATTTTTCAAAATACCACTGTTAAATGACCTATATGATTCACTGTAATCTGGATTTAGACATTGTTACATACACATCTACCTTGTCTTATTTATGCTGTAAACTCAACAGAGCATGGAACATGACTTAATCCATGTTTACAAAGCGCCATGTGATTTTATGATGCTGTATAAACACATTAGAGAGAAGTTTTGTGCCCTGCTAAACCAGAGTTCATATTCATTTCATAGTCTGATACAGCCAACACTGGACACTGGTTATCCATGACACTAATATGTTTTTAAAGAGCACAAAATACACATTATATAGTAAGTTTACCCTTAGTGGCCAACGCATTGTGAAAGCCTCATGCTGGTTGGTATGCAGGGGAAAGACAACTGTAAGAACTGGAACTAGATAAGAAAGGGCAGTATTGCAAAAAGAAACAACAAATCAGGCTTTAGAGACACATTTCTTCTTCCAAACAGTAACCTAACAACCCTTAGAACACAAGGAACAAAGCTGTCTTCTGAAAGTTGCTGTTTGCATTTAAAGCATTTAAACAGAATTATGTGGAATCAGTTCCATTTACCAAGGTGCACGAGATAGAGAAATCTGGCACATTCAAGAGACCAATGCATAAACCTTGGGCCAACAGCATTTATAGCAGCTTCGTCTAAAATGCAAGTGATGCATATATTGGAGTTTTAGTCACTCCCATCTGACTGCAGGACTGGAACAAATTGTGAAGGAAAAAATAATTAAATTCATAGAGGTACATGGAGAAGGGGTGTAATGCAATGTAGGTTTACCAAAGTTAGATCATGACAAACTAACCAGATTTTTTAGATAAGGGAAGGACAGAAAAACTAATATCCGGGATTTCAGGAAAGCACTTGACATAATACCATGTGGAAAATTATTAATTAGGGACCATGGGGATCAACACAAGTGGATAATTAACTGGCTAAAGTGGAGAAGGCAACCAGTTGTGCTGAAATGTGAATGATCAGAATGGAGGGAGATTAGCAGTGGAGTTCCTCAAGGATCAGTCTTGCAATCACATTCTTATTCAACCTTTTTATTAATGACCTTGGCACAAAAAGTAGGCATGCACCAATGAAATTTGCTGATGATACACAGTTGGGAGATACTGTAAATACAGAGGAGGATTGGAATATTATACAGGGAGATCTGGATGAACTTAAAGGCTGAAGTGACAGAAATGGGTTGAGATTCAATAGTACGAAGTGCAAGGTGATGCACTGGGTCTAATAATAAAAATTTCTGCTGGGAGTTCATCAGCTGGAAGCAAGAGAAGAGAGACCCGGGTGTGTGGGTCGATCACTGGATGACTGAGAGACACCAATGTGATGTGTTTGTGAAAAAGGCAAATGTGATCCTCGGATGTAACAGGCAAGGCATTTTCAACAGAGATAGAGAAGTATTAATGCCATTATACAAGGCACTGTTAAGACCTCATTTGGAATTCTCCATATAATTCTGGTCACTCATGTTCAAGAAAGATAAATTTAAATTAGAAGAGGTGCAGAGAGGAGCTACTAGGATGATCAGGGGAATGGAGGACCTGTTTTATCAGAGATGCCTGGAAGAGCTTAACTTGTTTAGTTGACCAGTGAGAAGGCTCAGAGAAAATAGGATTGCTCTCTACAAATATATTAGGGGTACATTCCAGGGAAGGTGAAGAGCTATTTAACTTATTAACTTATTGCAATATGTGGGGGTTGGAAAGTAATGTTCCCCCAAGTTGGACTGGCAGTGTCCTGGGGTTTATTTAACCTTGCTCTGCAGCAGGTGAATGTGGGTCACTTGACGGGTTATCTGGGCGTATCTCACTTAATCATTTCCCTGCCACTGTGGCGGCCTCAGGCGTTGGTGCACCTCAGTCCTTCCTATTCTCAGCTTGTGGCACACAGCCATCTAGTCTGCTGCAGACTGTAATATTTGGGTCTAATTTCAGTTCTCAGGTTTAGTGTGCATGGGCTGGCTGGTGTTGGTAGCGTGCAATATAGACGGGGTTAGATGGGATGACATGGTGATCTCTTTGGCTTTCAACTCTGTGGGTACACCACCCAACCCACAGCAGGGAGTCTCAGAGCTGGGGTTAAGAGACTCAGGCTTGTGCTCTCATGTTAAAAGTAGATGTGGGGATGTTGCAGCTCGGGGTGCAGCACGGGTTCTGAAGCTTAGGGAGTGGGATGGCCATCAGAGCCCTCACTCCAACCCCAACCGCAATGTCTACACATCTATTTTTAGCATGGTAGTGAGAGCCCAAGTCTGTCGAGCTGCCACTCAAAGTGTAGCTGTACCCTATGACTCTATGACACTACTACTTAGGTGAAAATTGTTGTAACAAAAATAAGTGAGATCAAACAAATTGATGCCGCGTAGCTTTGGAACACTGCAAAGAAGGAAGAGGGTGAAATCATCAAGAACACAGGAAAAACCTTGAGGCTTGTTTGAGAACTGAACACCACCACCTTCTAATAGCACATGAAAAAATACACTACTTGACTTTCCATCTCCATGGTAACCTCCTCCCTCAAATTGCTTTGAACATGATTTGTTTTTGACTCCTCTGGCTTCTTTGCTGGCCTTGGAACAGAGCAGCCAAGGCTAAAGTGCTGGTAGTCAAAGGAGAGAAGATGACAGGCTGCGCAACTGTTCTTTGTCTTCAGCAGCAAGTGACGAGGAGAGCTTGGCTTCCCCTTCCCCTCAAGGAAACGTCTGTGCCACCATCACCAAGCAGAATACATGTGTTTTCTGTACTTGGAAGTTTCCGTGAAGCAAGTCAAAGGCAAAGCACCTCAATAGGATGACGACAGGTGAGATGCATGGCTGCAAAATGAGTGAAAGGGCAGTAAACAATGGCTGAAGCTGTTTCTGGCAGCAGCCAGGTTTGGATAACTTCTTCCAGCAGACCTCCTGCTTCTGGAAGATTTATGTTGGCATCTGAAACTATACACACACTTACCCACTCCAACCACCTGCAGTTTTAAAGACTGAGCCTCCTAAGGGATGAGCAAGAGCCTGGAGATGGTGGAAAATAATAGATTGGTGGAATATGCAGGTTAGATACCATGGTGATAATTGCTATGTACAAAATTAAAATGCGTTAGGAGCTCCACATGCAGCTACACACAATTGCTCTATAATCTGTTCCAGAGACATGTACACATATGTGGGGGAGGGAGAGACAAACACACACACATATACACTACCCTGACACACTCAGGACTTTTTCTGTGGAGGGCCCTCAACTCTAGAACACTCAAGACTTCCTTATGTTTTTTTTAATTATTATTTACATAGCCCTCAAAAATCGTAATAAGGGCCCTACAGCCATAAGACAGGCCTCTGTCCCAGACAGTTACATATACAACTGTTTCTTGTTCCCTTTTCAGTTTGTGGTGTTTCACAGGGGGCTGTTTATATACTGTTACGTTCCACATGTGGTTGGACATTACTTTCACATGGTTTCAGACTTAAAGCATTTAGGCACATTGCCCTATTTACGACCTTACATTCACAGTGCTTTCGACCCAGATGGCTATCCAAACCTTCAGAAACTTTACTAACTGTACAAACGATGTACAGGAGTCAACCCACCCACTATCAACTGCAGCCGCTTCTGGCACAGAATGCAGCAACACCACTACATAGCAGCTTAGGACATGATAATGCAATAATAATGCATTCAAAAGAGGGAAATGCTTGGATGTGATATAAATAACAAAAAAACCTGAGGAAGTCTTGAATGTTTCAGAGTCGAGGCCCCTCCAAAGAGAAAGTCCTGAGCGTGTTAGGATGTCTCTCTCTCACACATGACACTCAGGTGGCTCTGAGTCTGCATACAAATGGCCAAGACATTGCTTCTGCTTTTTGTTTTTGCAAACCTAGCATCCTTTCCATCTACACAACTGCACTAGTAGCATGCAAGCCTTAGGATCATTGTGAGGACAGGAGAAGAGCAGCACACCTTACACCTTTCAAAGAGTGAAGCTGGAAGTGAAAATAGCAAAAAAAGGACTAAAGTAGATGGAATCACGAAACTGAGAAGCCATTCGGACAATGCCTGCAGAGGATATAGCCAGGGCAACAGCAAGGAGTGTTTACCTCACTGCAATCAAAAGCAAGCCCTTTCAGCTCAGCATGAGCCCAGAGATTTCTAAGAGAAGGTGGGTATAAATCATTGATTAGAAGGAAGCCTGTCCAGTGGTGAAGTTAAGAGTACTCTGCTCTATTTCTTGCACTCTCCTTGACGAAGTCATCGCAGCTCCATGACTCAGTCTCCCTACCTGGAAAATTGGGATAAAAAGACTTACCTTTAAAAGTGACCTGAAACTTTTGGGTGAAAAAGTGCCATCTATACATTGTTATTTATGATGACGGAGTAAATTCCAGTACCCAAGGCCCTTCACTGAGATTATCCTATGCTGCCATCAGGGCTTCATGATGTCAGTTTTCAGCCAACTACACATGGCAGGCCCCTTCCATTTCTGGTAAGTCTCTTTTTCCATCCAGTGCAGGATTGGCCCCTTCAATATATTCCCAAGAGCCTTGATTTGTAACAATAGCTGGGTATTTCAGGTAACAGTGATGCATAGGCCATGATCTTTGCATCAATGCTGCTATTATACTGCTATACTTCTCTTCCTCTGACAAAGCATGTGGGAAGAAACTAAGGGATGTAACATCCCTAACTCAGGAAGACTAGAACAACTGCTATTCTGTAGACTAATGCATCAGGATTCTCCGGTTTGAGGGAACAGCAATAAGAAAGAGAACCACATTTCACCTCCATTACAAAGTCCCAGTAAACTGGAAATGTTAGACCACCAATGTGGCAGGCTGTCGCCTGCAAGAGATATTTTATTAAATGTGCATCGTGTGAACAAATCTGGCAATGCAAGAGAACTTTGATATTCTTAAAGATTAAGGATCCTAAATGAAAAATCTACTGAGACAATATAATTAAGTTGCGCTACAGTACATGGGAGCATGCAGCACTACACCAAAAGATGCACCAAAAAAGTCAGATGCCTTTTTTTAAGGGAGTTTCTAATCTCCTACAACATCAGGCAATGGACAAGACGATCTGTTGCTGCCTGCAAGGTCTCTCTCATCACCTACGTCTCCTCCTCCACTCCATTAACATGCATACCTGCCATACCAGCTTGGCCTGCAGCCGTATCATCACGTGCAGTGATTCAGTCAGCTCCCAGCAGGGTCATGCTGCGTCAGTACGTGAATGGGGGAATTGCAACAAAATGCTTCTATGCAGCAGGGGATAGTTCTGGCTGTTTAACCAATGGCATTTTACCTTCTGTAAATGCACTGAACCATTGCCCTAATGGTGATATTAGGAATTTGAAAGTGCTATCTTTTGGATGAGTCGTAAAATCAAGTTCTGACTCCTGCTTATGAAAAGATCCCATGGGGTTTTTGTTTATTTGCTTGCTTTGCAAGAGCAGGGGGTATGAATAGTGGTCTCCCAATAAATGTAGCCCCACTAAAGTTCTCCTTGAAATTTAAGTTGAGCACAGCCACCTTCACCTCCTGTCTTATATCATTATATAATGTTAGCGAGGGGAGTTTTTCTAAGGCAAAGATCATCTAGATGCCCAATTCTCATTGGACCTCTCAGGGAGTTGGGTGCAAAACTCCTGGTTGTGCCTTTGAAAATCTGCTCCCCTCTTGCATTTATTCTGAATATGCCTGGGATAGGGATAGCATCTTCTTCTGTCATATCATGTACGTTGTTGATGTTTAACCAGTAATGCTTTTTCAGCCTAACACGATTCTATATTTTTATTTACATAAAAGTCAAATCCTTTTTCATGAAAAACTAAACTAATAATGAAGTCCACAATCACTCTAGATAAAACTGGAGTCACATGCAAGATTAAACAGGTTACAGTACGTGTGCGGAAAGAGAGAAAGCTATGAAACTGAAAGCAGCAACAGTATTTGACTAATAACTGATGATAAAAAGATGCAAAGAAATAAAGGAAATAATTTCACTGGGTTTTTCCTTCTAGTTTCTCTTGAGACAGAACCTGGTTTATTCTATTAATTCTTTCCAAAAAGCCTGTTATCACTAATGAAGTTAATCCAAATTAAATGTTTAATGAAACAGAACTTAACTAACAACTATGATGAGTAAACAGTACTGGTCCCAGGCTAATAATGCTGTTTATCTGGGCTAAAGCTACTAAAAGGGGAAAAGCCAGTTTACTGAAATAACTTTTGTCCCCACAACCTTTTCACAGAAATGATCTAAAAACTGAAAGTGCATCATGTACCCTGGGACAGAAACAATGCATACAAGGTAGAAAACAATCCACTGCTGTAAAGTTATTATTTAGTTCTATGAAGTGATTGCATATTCAGGAACAAAGCTTTCACACACGCAGCTTGTAAAGCACTGGCTCTCAATCTTCTCTATATCATAACTTGATGTTAAAATAGAAACAAGTTTTGAGACATTCCCCATCCCTTATCATCGGCTAACTTTAAAGAAAAAACACTCTCAAGTCCCTATAATGTAACAGCTACAAAAAAGGTAAGAGAAATTAAGGGGAGTGAGAAGTATTGCAAAGTCACCCCAAAATTTTTCATCATAAAATAATTCTAATTTTTTTTAAACCTTGCTTTTTCACACTGGGGGCACACTTAGCCTACATGGAAACATGCTCAAATTGGGCCAAATCCACAAAGCACTTACCCATGTGCTTAAGTGCTATGTTGGATGGGGGCCGCTGTTAAATTCACCTGCTGTGTTTTATGATTTTGTACCTTTGGGGGCAGGGATTTCTTTTTCATTATTACTATCCCATGTTTGTACAACACCCAGCACCATGTGGTCCTGCTGAGGCCTCTAGGTGCTTCCACAATACAGATAATAGACACTGAAATAATATTTAGCTCATCCGTCCATAGTGCCTTCAAGTCTGTTTCTCTGCTCCAAGGGCCTTGCACTCTCATCTTAGAGATAGCATAAGAAGAGAGGGCAAACCAGGCATAAGTGATGGGCAGGAAACAGAGCTGGGGGTCAGAGGATAAAGGTAATAAAAATCACAGGGTTATTTAAGTTTGCTTCACGCATGTCATTTATTTGTATCTTTTGCTCTCATTGTCTTTTACCGCTGCCCTTGTTTTTGGTGGCCTCACGAAAGCAGAGACCCTTTCAGATGGATGCAGGCATGGAGTGGGAGGGTGCTGGATGCAAAGGGATGATGAGAGTGTTCTGCCCAGAGGGGGTGGCCTGCAAGCAGGGATAAGAATGGAAACGCTTGGGGCACTGAGGCTGGCGTCACAAGAACAGACCCATGTTTCCAAGACAAGGTAGGCTGGATCAGAGCTCGAAATACGAACAGCATTTCAGCAGGCCCCCCACAAGCTGTTCTTAGCATCTTGGTAAACATCCAGCATCCTGTGACCCGCAGAGGATTTGGGGGAGGGAGAGAGCCAGGGCAGAAGAATCATTTTTTTAACCTTTCACGGAGTTATTAAGAGAACATTTGGCTGCTGGAATTACCAGCCAGCCCATATGGAAGCAAACAGCAGCCTCTGCTAATGCACAGGAGCTGGGCTGGAGAACCAGACCTCCTCCTGACACAGCACCACCCTGCAGCTAAGCTTCACAGCGAGGCAAGGCGGTGCTTCCTCCTCTGAACAGTGAGGCATGATTTGCATCACTATTTCATGGCGGCTGTTGCCTGAGTAACACCCCCCACCCCCCCCCACACACACACAATTCCCTCTCCCTATCAGATATGGGGCTGTTTAAAAAACAAACAACCCCAACAATCCAAAAACCAGGACAGCTCAGGCTGTTCCTGTTCTTTTAAGCAGCTCCATTCGTTCATCCCTTGTAACTGGGTCGCCGTTCACATGAGGTTAATGACCCCTAGCTGAAAACAAAACACATTCCTTGCTGTCACTGCACCCCAGTCTGCCACTACTTTATATTTCCTCCCAACTGCTTGGGTTATATTCCCAGCTCTTCTGTATTTGCAGAAGGACACGTAGTTGTCTTGGACACACCCAGGCCATTCAACTATTATTCCTACATTACTCTCCCTCCCTCCCCCCCCCGCCACCACACACAGAGTGCAAGTCACAGGGACACCGTTTCCGTAGACCTGTTTGCTTTCTGAAAGATGCTCTCAGCTCCCAGACTTATATCACAACAACCCTGTACACTCCCCTTGAGCCTCTCCTCCAAGGATCTCACAGTACTTCACAAACATTAAGCCCCTAGGCACCCCAGTGAAGCAAGGATAAGAAATTGGCACTAACAACATGTGACATATCGATGCTGAGGGTGCAAGGGTTTCTCTTACTAAATGCGGCACTGGAATTTTTTTTTTTTTTACTTGCCTTATTTTCGACCCCATTTTAGCCGTGCTGGTGATGGGATGTCTCCGTCAGTACTGCAGTGTCAATTTCTGCTACATCAGCTAATCTTTAGCACCAATACCTTTCTTTATCTGGTCTTCACCCTGGAAGATTTTCTAGGTAACAGTTAGTCTGTCTACTGGTGTCACAAGGGGCTTGCGCCTGCCTTTAGACATGTCGACACGTGAAGGTGAGGGGCAGATCATGATGAAATCTGCAGCAAGCATCTTCCGACCCAAGCACAGAGCTTCCTTCCTTCCTCCCACCACTCCCTGAGCGTGTTTGTTTCAGGAATGAAAAAGTGCTGCAGAAGCTCCCAGCCCTCCTATTGGTTCTGCCAGATACACCTCTGGATTATTATTGGCTGAGCCAAGAAAAGGAAAAGCAGGGAGATACCATCTCTAAATGTTCTTGGTTTCAAAACAAACCCAGGTTCCAAGGAGCAGACATTCCCAAAGGCATCCAGAGACAATCTGGAACTAAAAATAAAGATCGCACACACACTGCTGGGAAGGCATGCCACAAACTCACCGCACGGGCTGGCCTTTTTTTGTATTTTGAGCTTCAACTAAAAGGACAACAGAAAACAGTGGAAAGACATGAGCTGCCTTTCAGTGAATGTAGTTTAAATCACTGGTGTACAACAACAACACCATTTAGCTCTTTTCATTTGTATTACTTGAAGTGCTTTACAAAGAAAGCCAACTGTCATTACCACCTTTTATACATGGGGAAGCCAAGGCCCCACAAAATGAACAGACTTGCCCAAGGTCATGCAGCAGGTCAGCGAAAGAGGTGGGAACAGAGCCCAGGCACTCCTGGATTCCCATCCACTGAACTACTCTCTTTCCAGTACACACACATAGAGTACTGACGTGCACTCCAGGTATTTTCCACTTGAACGTGCACAAATTATAACACACACAATACCAAATGCGGATTTTTTCAAAGTCATAAACCATGGAAAACAGGGATTTAGAACAGGAAATCTTAGACAAGCTTAATATAGACATTGCTACCTCTCCAGCAATAATTATTAATGTTGACATTACAGTAGCACCACAGGCTCTGGTCAGGATTCCATCAGGATGAATGCTGTACAGACACATATTAAGATGTGGTCCCTGCCTCAAAGAGACTGCAATATAGGAATAGGCATATAACACTATTATAGAATTGATGTATATGCTGATTATAAATACTGTTTATCGTGGCCACCGATCTCTGTATTACATATATAAATGTGGACATAAGCTACTGTTCTATACAAGCTGCACGTGGATAGCACAGTACTTGCTGCAGCTAGAAATGACTACACAGTTTATTTATAACTATGCTTTCAGGGCCCATTTCAGGATTATCTGTAACTGCCTCCACCCTCCCATTTTGTTTTCCATGAGTGGAGCAGGAACTCATGATTTCGGAGAGGCAGGCAAATGGCAAAGAAGTTGGTCCAATAAAACACATTACTTCACCCACCTTCTCTCTCTAATATCCTGGGACGGCAGGGACATTGCATACAAAGACTGTCCCAGCAGGATTCACTTTGGGGAGCCTGCTTTACACACAAACACATCAGGCCTTGCTGCTTCTCCGTATTCCCTCAGGCTCACTCAAGCACCTCTTCCTGCCTCCCTGCTCATTTCTCCCGTGTTCTCCTCCCCAACCCTCTCCCATCACTTTCCATTCCCCTTCTCCCTCCCCCCTCCATTGCATAGTCTCTCCTCCATTCTTCCTATCCGAACTCTGGGAAAAATATTGATTTTGCCTAATAAATCTGATTTCTCTCTCTGGAATATTAAAATGATATCTTCATTTTGGGTTCAGCCAATATTGGTATATTTCATGTTTTTAATTCACAATCAGTCATGGAGTTTTTCCTCACAGTGCCCTATGGTAGGGAAGCGTTATCCCCTTTTTACAGAAGGGGAACTGAGGCACAAAGTAGATTCAGTGATTTGTCCAACAGCCACACAGAGTCTGTGACGGAGCTGGACAGTGAACTCAAGAGTGCCAGTCCAGTGCCCAGTCCATTAGACTAAGAGGAAGGATGGTCCAGTGGTTAGGGCACTAGCCTAGGACTTGGAAACCTGGATGCAATTCTCTGCTCTGCCACAGACTTCCCATTTAGTACTCCTGTGCCTCAGCTCAGCCATCCGTAAACACAGGGATAATGATGCTTCCAAATTTCACAGGGTGCTGTGAGGATAAATACATTGTGAAGAGCTCTGAGTTCTCCTGATCTATACAAGAGCTAAGTATTACTGTTATTCCTCCTGCATCATTTTCATCAGGGTGTCTATGTATTCACATACGGGTGTCTCACAAAACATTACACATGGACCCATGGTACTTGCTGGTCTCCAGACAGCTGGCATCACATACTGGTGTGGCCAAGCATGCACACCGACATTTATGACAAGTGTAGGTGCAGGCGCTGGCACAGCTGAGTCAGGGAGACATGCAGATGTGGCTGCATGCAGCTCTGCTCACGGATACAGTACAAGCTTTGCATATAGCAGCAATGAGCTCAATGGAAATTTCCCAGAAGAGTAGCATAGGCCTTTCAGAATGAATGAAGCCCCTGGGAAGCATCAGCTGCTAGCATTTCAGCTATGAGCGTTTGCAGAGGATAAACTGGAGGAAGGCGAGAGAATGTTCACAGCCAGTATGGCACTAGAGAGAGCATTGGGGAGACCATTGCACCTGCCCCCACCCTCCACTCTATGCCCTGAACTCCTTGCATGCACCATCAAGTAGCATGGCAATCATGTGCATGGGGCATTTTTCAGCCTGCCACGTACTAATCTGAACTGGTTCAGCCCGCCCGATGCAGTGACCTGCTGCTGAGCTGGACTTGGCATTGGATCCTTTCGGTTCTTATAAACACTGTAACAAAGTGAAGAATCAGAACGAACTAAAACAAAACAAAAAAATACAACCCAATCTAATTTACTGTATGTCATTTGTAATTCATTCCTTTCCATTTTCATGTTGCTTGGATGGTGAAATCAGAATAGTGACTTTTACCTGGTTGGCCCGCAAATGCAAAGGTGATACAGAAGGTTTGTTTATACTCAAGACTAGAAGTGAGATTTTTAAAAAAGTCTAATGAAGTCAGGCATGCATTCTAATGAATTCAGTGCAATCTGGGCCCTTAATTCCGCCCTTAGGCTTCTCTGAAAACTCCAGCCCTAGTTCCGGCTTGCCTGGCTCAATGGTATTGCCTACAACACAGGCAGCATCTTTTCTAAACCTGTTAACTTATGTTTCTTTAAAAACAAACATTTCTACTCATCTTACAACAAAATCCATAAGGCCATAGACCCTTAACATCCGTTCCCTTTAGCACAAGCAAAAAGATCATACATTATGTTGCACAACAGCAGCAGCAACAACAACAAAAAAACCACCAAAAACTACCTGAATGATTTTCCTGTAATTGGCTATTAAGAACTTGTACCACTAATTAATCTATTAATTAGACACCTTATCAGCATGGACATGTTAGCAAGTTGCCAAAGCAGGAACTAGCCTCTGGGGCAGGCAGGAGATAATAAAAGCAGGAAAATTAAAACAATTTAAAAAAAAAAAAGAGATTGAAAAGTAGAAAAAAAAGGCACCTCAAGTTAGAGCCCCAGAAATAGGTAAAAAATAAGTGAGATTCAAGAAACATCTCAAATTAATTTACAAGAAGGAAAAAAATAGAACCTACAAAGGAACGCATTAAGTGTCTATCCATCAGCAGGGGCCTGTAGGGCATCTTGCACTATGAAAACAAAAGGCGCACAGAGACATATCCTATAACCATTTCCATGATATGAGCACAAGGTTGCGTTTCTGTAACAACAACTAAGCACCTAATCCAATCCACATGAATGGGAGGTTTCTCCTCAGTGGGAAGACAACTGAGCGTCTAGTGAATTTCAGAAATGGCAACGTTTGACATCTCTGAATAAAGACACATTTTAGCCTGTGTTGGAATGTTTAAGAATAGAGGGAATTAAAATAGGAACTTTCCTTGGGTGACTTCTATAGCATTTCTCGGTCATGAAAGGAGCTGGTTTGATAATCCTCGTGAGGGAATTTCACTTTATCCATCCCACCACACTGGCTAAGAGTTAGTCTCTGTTCTTTGGTGGCTAGTCCACATAGAGTAAGAGCCTACTAGTGCTGCCAGCTAACAGAGTTACTTCTTATACATGGAAAGATTCCCATGGCCTTCAGTGAGAATTGGGTCAGGGCCCGTCAGAACAAAATTAAAATATATTTATTTAAGAACAGTTACAGGAGTTTGAGGAGGAGTTTTGAAAGTGGCTTTGGTAGGCATATGGAAGGGTTCATTGCCTTGCAACATACCAGTTTCGAGAGAATAGTCTCAGATGACAGAGACTGCCTAGGGAAAGTCATGTCCTCTGGGAAAAATCTAAGGAGCCACAGATAAATTAAATTCTGGGAAGTCAATAGGCCTAAATAACTTTGATATGCAAAGTCAAAACAACCTGATATTTGGGGGCTCTGGTTTACTTATGACTCTTTGTACTCTGCCTGCAAAAACACCTGTCTCAGATAACATTTGCCATCCAAAGATAGAATGTTATTAGTTTGCTGCATGATGGCTAAAGAACGTGTAGACATCAAGGATTTAATTCCTACCTGTAGGGTTTTATCCCTGATGTTTTAACTTAATCCTGGTTGAGCTCCTTGACAGCATCTATTTGCATACCTACCATATACCTATTCCTACAGGCTCCCTTTGGAAATCCTGCTGTAATTCTATCTCGTTCTGTTAGCCAGGCCAAATTCTATTACTATGGGTGTTTTATGTAACTGCCATTTTATTTTTAAATCTCCCATCAAGTTGCCTACTTATCCTTGAGAGCCCTAGGGGAATTTTTTCAAACATATTAGCGCCATTTCATCTCCACTGGTGCTAGAAAGACTGGAAGCCCTAATATATTTTGGCCAGGAAGTGCCAGCACCATGTTAAGCACCACAGTAACTATCTTTGCTCAGAGCAGGCCTAATTGACCACCCTCTGCCCCTTCAAAGGAAGGCTGAAATTTTTCATTCCAGTCTCTAGTCCACCAAGGAGTCATTAAAAAAAAAAAAAAAAAAAAAAGGGAAGGAGAGGCAAGGCATGTCTGATATTTCTAAGGTAAAGCGAAAAACCCACCTGAAAAAAATAATCCTTTTTAGGCTCCTTTTCTGTACAGTAAAGAAACAAAAAAGGACCACTTTTCTTTCTGTCTTTGTGGGTCACCTTTAAATAATTTCTCCAGAGGATCCAAAATGGGGAGGGAAGGAGATTGCAGAGACTGCCTAGCTAAGTTTAAGGGAAAAGGGTCAAATCCACTATAAGCAGAACAAAAGAAATTGCAATGCTAGAGAATCAGCCCCAAGGGACTTCAGGGAGGTTACATTTCAGATGAAATAACAAGTGATGGAGATCTATCTGCTAAGTCTCAAAGGCCTACCTTTACTAGGAAATTAGGTCAGCATAACTTCGTTGCTCAGGGGTGTAAAAAATCCACACAACTGAGTGACGCGGTTAAACTGACCTAAGCGCTGGTGCAGACAGCGCTAGGTTGACAGGAGAATTCTCCCATCAACCTAGCTACCACTACTACTTGGGGAGGTGGAAAACCACTACATACCCCTTACCCTCCACGAACAGTTTCCAGCCACCTGAACATGGCTACTTTTGACAAAAAAAACGTTGACTCTGGATGTAGTCTAATGCTGCTACAATGGACCTGTAACTGGATATTCTTCGAGATGTGTGATGCCTATCTGTATTCCAAACATGGAATAAAGATGTGCATCACATGCCCAAGTCCGGAATTTTTTGCAAGCAGTGTCCATTGGCCCACACATGTATCACAGCTCTCCTCATGCTCAGAACCAAGGGCTTAAAAAGTGGTGTGGGCTGACACCTCTTCAATTTGCCATTCTTACTACATTTCAAACAATCCACAGCAGAGAGGAAGGAGGGCAGATACTAGAAAACAGATAGGGACCGCATCTTGAAGAACCTCCAGTTATAGGTAAGTAACTTCTTTCTTCTTCAAGTGATGGTTTCTATGTTAATTCCACATGTGGGACATTAACAAACAGTTGTCAGACAGGAGATGAGTGCAAAGACACAGAGGGGATAGCTGACTGTAGTACTCTTGTCCCCACAGCTGTATCCACAGTCGACAACTGGACCAGAGCATAATATCCTGTGTAAGTATGCAAGGAGTTCCAAGTAGCTGTCCTATGTATCTCCAGAAGGGGTACATCTCTGAGATGCAGCCAAAGTAGCATGCCCTCTAATGTAATGAGCCCTCATCCCCTCCAGAGGGGGATTATTAGCTAGTTAGTAACAAAGGATAATATAACCAAGATCCATTTTGAAAGTCTCTGAGTCAATATAGCTTGATCTTTTGATTACTTTGCTATGGGAACAAATAGCTAGGTGTCTTTCTAAAATCCTTTGTAGATAAAAGCCTTTCAGACATCTAAAGAACGCAGCCATATCTCTTCATCTCAGACATGGAAACAATACTCTCCTGAAACTTGGAAATTACTTTAGGAATGAATCTAGGGTGGGACCTTTCCTTTATATGCCATGAGTGCGTCCAGCTCACTGACTCTTCTGACTGACATTATGGCTATTAGAAAAGGCCATCTTCATGGACAGATTGGCCATAGAGCCTTTGGGTGCTGCTACTTGGATGCTCTGTAGCCACCTGCACCACCAGGGAATTTGGCGGAGGGTGAGACAAAAAAAATTCTCCCCTCTTGGATGGAACAAAGTAGTGCTTCTTGGCCCCTCTTCGGGGTGGGAGAGCCACAAGCAGCACTGTGCCAAACTGGATGATGGCAAATAGGACTCCTGCACCGATCCTGGGTGTCTAGGGTAGGGTTCCCATGGTCCCCAGTATGCCAGTAAGATAGATAAACTGGCAAAAGTGAATCCCATGGCATAGGGTATCACCTTCTCTTGGCCAATTGTATCCAGTCAGAGGCCAGAACCCTGATTTTCTGGGCTCCTGTCTTGTGCCACCTCTGTCTGATGCTGCAGAGACTACTGCACACTGGACTACAGACTCATCCAAAGAGAAACCTGGACCCCTTATCTACAGTGGAACTGATAGTACAGATGGTTGTGCCTCAAGGCTAGCAAGGGGGTTGGGAGAATGACGGTCTCATCAGGATGGTCTCCTCCTCTGGTAAATCCATCTCCGGGAATAGAGAGGGTCCCTAGAGGAGGGATGAACGTGGATAGGGAAGAGCAAAGATTTCCTCAGGGGAGAGGGAGGTCTCTGATCACCCAGGGGTATGAGGAGAATCCACTGGCAAAGCCGCCGGAACCAGACCTTCCCTGATCACCATGATGGTCAGCTTCCTTCAGAAACATGTTGCTACTGGTATTGCATCAGCTCTAGAAGCGGATGGGAGCACCAGGAGCTGTTTATCCTGGACCTTCAGCACTGAAGCTGATGTCAGTTCTGTACCCTTGCGCATCTCCTCCTACTTTTGAGGAGATTACTTCACCTAAGTCCTTAGCACCCACATGTGCTGGTTCTCCCAACTTTGACAGGTTTGGGAAGGGATTCTCTCTCTTCAGAGCAGTTTTAGACAAAGATAGCTTGCCTGTGAGAACCTCTTTTCTCTCATGTGAAGCCATCCCCTTAGGCTTAGTAGTCTTAGCCTACCTTCCCAAACTTGTGTTTGGAGCTGCGTGCTGAGTGAGACTGATGTATGGGAGTAGGTCTCTGGCTGGGGTTTCATTGTCTTCTCCAGGAGGAGATGTTTTCTGAGTTCCACTGGGTGAGGAAGAAAATGGAGAAAACACTATCTATCTATATTATCAAGACTACGAACACTAACTATATACAATATCTGACAGCAGTGACACAGTAAAAAAGAAGCTGAGGACACAGAAGATTCTGATTCACCATCCAGCCATAAGAAGGAACTGGAAAGGCATCAGCCTGCAGCACCTTTTATGCCCTTGGTTTGGAGCACAAGGAGAGCTATGGCACATCTGTGGGTGAATGGACACTGCTTGCAAAAAGTTTCAGACACAGGTGCACATGGATATTCCACATGTAGAACACCCATGTGCAATTCACATATGGATCATCACTTGAAGAAAAATGAGCCTTTACGTGTGTTTCCATCCCCAGGTTTAAACTGAGACCATATTAACATATTTGTAGAACCCAGTTTCTCAGCTCATCTTTGACATTTTATCTCAAGAGACAGATCATATGATTTACCTCCGCTATCCTCAATCAAAGCACCTGCAAATGAAATAGATTTTCATTTAATCAGTCTAAGATTAAAGAGCTAGAATTAAAACTCTTGCAAAGGGCAGATAATGAAAACAATGTTAAATATCATATTTTAGAGGGGAAGCCCCCATACAAATGTTTTTGCCTTTATATGGAAAATAGAGGGGAAATACATAATTATAGGTAGACTGATTACATACACACTGCACGCTACTCACAATGCTTCTCCCACAGTTAAGAAAAGAAGAATAGGAAAGAAACCCATTTTTGAATGTTTCCCATTATCAACTATGGTAGACCCTCATTCTAGCCATTTAGATACTAAACAGGTTGTTGGCTGACTATATAAACACAATATCACACATCTAAGAATACTGTTGGATGGATAAAAGGGAATTCAATGAGAAAATTGTTCAAGTTTAAATTTATTTGCAGGCTTCCATACAAGGGGAAACACCCTCATCCCCCAAAATCAATGCTCTGCTTGCTTACCTTTTCTTTTCAGTACCGTTTCAGCTTCCATTCACCTTAGGTTTGTCTAATACGGAACGTATGTGTATTTCTTTATGGGAGTGTGTATTTCACTTAGATCAAAAAGCGCACAAGTCCCAGAGAGTATAGGACATATGCAAACATTCCATAATTGAAGGGTATACACACTGAGGGTATTCCTGGCCCTAATGAAGCCAGTAGGAAAAGTCCCACTGACTTCACTAGGGCCAGGATTTCACCCTAAGTAGTCAAGTAGACTCATTTTGTCCAAGAAGCATAAAACTCAATACCAGGCTGACACAAGTAAAGGGAGACAGGCTGACTATCTGGAAACCATGTGAGGCAGGTACTGCTATCTCTGAGGTTAAATGACTTGCCCAGTATCACACAGGATCAATCTCTATGAATAGAGAGGGGTAAAGTCAATGATTTCAGTATGATCAGGATTTGACCCCAGGAGTACCACTTCCTTTCTCCAGTTCTGGTATCCAGAATTGTACTCTCTCCCAACTCTCACACAAATTTTGGGAAAAGAGAAGCTTTATGATCAAACAAAAAGAGGACTGTTGCTTTAGTGAACCCCTCATTTTAAGGTTCCCAAATTCCTGTAGTGTTTCACTAAGACCCCTGCATTTACCACATATTTTAATGTTTCTGACCTTAGAGACATATCTGTTGGCTCGGTTGCCATGGTCATTGAAATTAACATCCTATGTCCCATCAGCAAGCACCATAGGGTCACAGCCCTATATGAATATTGCATCCTGAAGCAACATACTAAATCTGTATTAGCGAAATATAATCAGCAGGTGGCAGCACTATTACACAGATTCCATCCTGTGCTACTTACGCTTCAAGGGTACAAGGATATCTGAACCTCTGTCAGTCTTACTTTAGGTAGCTGATTATCTAAAGAAATTAATTCAACTGCATTTCTAAGCACAAAAAGACATGATGCACATGATACAGTGAATAAGTCTAATAACTTAGGTTGAGATTTCCAAGGCAGTCTTCGAGATCTAAACACATACCTGCCATTACAATTAACAAGATGTGGTGTGTATAAAATCCTAGACTACATCTGGTTGAAAAATGTATTGCATTTCCATTAAAAAAAATTCAAAGAAACAAGAAAGGCTTTGATTTTCACTGAAATCTTTCACAGAATTTTTGTGGGGGTTCATAAAAAGAAATAAAAATCAGAAACTTCTAATTTTCATAACTAACCAAAAATAGTTTTCTGCTGTTGAAAAGCAAAACTTTCGGGCAGTTTTCTAAAATGAAAACAGGCATTTTCTAATCAAAATTCCCATTTAGTCAAAACTTTTTTTGTCAAGAAAATGTTTTGACAAAGATTTTAAGCCAGCTGTACTCTAGACAGCTTTGAAAATCTGCATCTTCATATTTATACGCCCTCTTTTTTCTTTCTCATGCCTTACAAATTAATTTGGCACTGAATTAAAGTCCTGGTGCCTCGAGGAGATGTGTCCGCACTTCACTGGCCACCAGCATGACTGGGACTAAATGGCAGCTTCGTGAGTGTCATCAGAGGTGCAGGGGACTGAATGAACCATGGAGATTTGACTCCCCTCTGGTGACTTCCACCACAGTGGGGTTAAGGCACAAGGTAGGTGGATTTGGGGGTGGGGGATGGGCCAGATTTCCTATTAGGCACAGTAGGCATGTGCCTAAGGGCACCCCAACAGTGGCAGATCACTGCACGGGCCAATGGGAAAACGCGAAGATCAGCGCTAGGTGGGGGGAGGGGAGGGCACAGAAGATACCGCGCCCAATGTGGCGTAAGGTGTAAATCTGGCTCTGGGCGGGGGACAAGCTGCACAGCTGTTGTCTGTGTGTTGTCCAAGGCAAAGTTGCAAACCCTCAGATGCTTGCCTGTCATGAGTTGGCATGGTAAGGAAGGGTTAGCGTGAGAGACTCCATCTGGCCATAGCAGCTGCTATCCTGCCTTCCAGCTGAAGGACAAAACTTCTCACCAAGGCGACTGGAGTCTCTGACTCCGGCACTTAGACAGAGTGAAAGGTGCTACAGAAACTCAGCTTCTTTTCTATCTTCCAAACGTGCTCTCAAGCAACAAGCTAAATGTCAGCAATATGGGGAGCACCGCACAGCAGGCATTCTGTACTGAGCAGTGGCTTACTCAGAAGTTACTCAGGTCACAGAGAAGAAGTTGGCGCCACATTGTGAAAATTGCTGCCCTGGATCTAGCATACTCAATAGATAGCAAACTGGAGGTGCTGTTGTGGATAGCCTATTGCAGCTGTTTGAAGGCCACTGAAAAGTAGTCTGCAGTTAAACTAAAATGTGTAAATCCTATGTTTATACTGCACCCATCAGCAAGAGATATCCAAAAACACTGCATATAATTCAAGGTGATTTACAAGCAAATCCACAGATATCCTCTACTGAGGGAAGTTTGGCAACCCACCCTGTCTTTTCTCTGTAATAAGGGAACCTGTCTGGCTCCTCAAAAACTTTGAATCAGAACTCTAACCCACATTTGCACATTGTAATTCTCTCTTTGCAAGCTGTACACATTGATCACTTCACCCACTTCTAAAATGCAGCCACTTCAGGCTCGAACAAGGCAGTTGATTAACAGCTTATAGCTACAGTGCATTTTATAAAATTATTAAACCTCTCTGGCCCAGGTGATGGGGAGCGGGGGGTGGGGTGGGGAGGGAATTACAGCTACCTGATTGAAGCTGAACTAAAGACCTCCGGCTTCATACCTCAGTCACAACACACCCTTTGGTGTCAGAGTATCTGGTCATACCCTGAATTATTGCACCCCAATTTAGCACCTTAATTGCCTAGCAAACTAACTGGCATGTGGCTGAGGCAATAAATGAGCTTCAGTTCTCTAAAGTCACTATATTATTGCATCTGAAACCATCCACTCTGAAATTCACATCAAGCATCCCAGTGGTTTCAAATGCCCAAGTGCTTTTAACCGGACACTCACAGAAGGGATTGAGATTGGATCATCATATGAGAAACCAGCTGAGACAGGCAGGCCACCAGAGCATCTGCTGCAGGATAAGCTCTCATCCCACATAAGTGTCGGAAAGGAAAAAACAATGAGTACCAGTCACATGGATACTGCCACATAGCCTTCAGCTGCCAGGCAAAGGAACTGGTGCTTTCCATCCAGAGAAGAGGATGCTATTCAGCACTGAGACATCATCCGCATTGTGAGAGGCAGATCTGGGAAACACCTGGGGACTTCCAGGTGCAAAGTGAGAAGCCTGATCCTACTGTCACAGCTAAGCCGGATTCAAGACCCAATAGTTTATATCACATATCCCTAAGAGGTCCTGTACCTTGGTATCTGATGGAGCATAAACAAAGGTCCCATCCTCACATCTCATTCCCTCACTTTCCACTTGGACTGGCACAGGGAGAAGTTAGAACCATGGAAAATAGTACACAAAAACAGTCAAAAGTAGAGGAGCAGAGAAGCCACAGTGAGCTGAGGAACAAGGAGATCTACCCTGCTTTGAAGTCAGGTCAGCTCTTCTTGCCAAAAGGCAGTAAAAACCATCAGCTTACTTCAGCCATTCACTGTGGGTAGGCGGAACTGAATGGAGCCTTAAGATAAGGCCAGAACAATGATTGCAGGCAGCATGGAAACATTTACTATCAGCTTGTTATTTTCTTAAGGGAAACCTCATAACCCCGCACACACATCCCAGCAAGGGGAGAATTGTTTGTGGCTGCACTAATGAGTTCCAGGCTGGAGAGAACACGACACCCTTTCATCTGTCTCTCACCCATACACATAGTTCTTAACTTGCACTCTATCAGGGAACCCTTTTGCATATAACCTCCACTGCCCTTAATTGACAAAAGAATGGTATTATTTTGGCCATAGAGGGCCCAATCCGAAGCCCACTTAAGCCACTGGAAACCTATTGGCTCCAACAGAATTTAGATCGGACCCGTGTAACAGAAAGAATAGTCTACGTTTAATCCACTGGGGAGGGTATGTTCCAAGTTCCCCTTTGTGCCTGATCCACAGAGGACATGAATCTGTTACAGTGCCAGGGACTGCATGTTGCCTCTTTAGCACAAATTGCAGCAGCTCATGCTGTTAGCTCTGAAGAAGCCTGGTTCACACCCTAGTGTGTCAGCTGGGACAGTGGCCAGCTCATAAGAATAAA
Organism: Mesoclemmys tuberculata; assembly: GCA_007922155.1. NCBI lineage: Eukaryota > Metazoa > Chordata > Testudines > Chelidae > Mesoclemmys > Mesoclemmys tuberculata. Next base: position 88,735 of record ML675705.1, read on the forward strand.
ATTGGGTGCCAGGAACTCAGATGTCTAATCCCAGGCCCCCCCCCCAAGGCGCTCTGCAACTACAAGCAAATAATTTAAACGCTGCCTCAGTTAAAGTGGGAAGTAGTCATGCTTACTTAACCAAATCCTCCTTGCTCCATCCCGGTTAACACTGATGTGATACATTTATTAAATGTTTTATGTCCCACTTTAACGGTTGGTCCACAGAAGAGGATAGTGTCAAAATGACAGAGACCCAGGACACTGTGGGCAGGCTGACCGCACGACCGCAGCCCCACAGCCCTCAAGAGCTCAAAATCGTGACTCAGATCCCAAAAATCATGAGGCTGGCCCCACAAACGGTGAGATTTTAAAATCACCACTGAGCCTTATGCTTTGGTCGGGCTTTTGGCTTTCCACGCCACTCTTGTGGCAGTGCATGTGTGGGGCAATTTGGGGTGGAGATGTCGCCCTTTAATGCACTCAAAAAGGCATGCCTGTCCTCAGCTGCCCACAGACTCCACATGCCTTGTCCTCACCCCACAGAGAAGGGGCATGCCTCCCATTTCCCATTACTGTCCTGCCCCCCCTCCACACACACACGCACACTCCCCTGGCTGCTCCCCTTCCCCCCACACGGCAGCACTATCTCCCCAAGTCCCCCCCTCAGGCTGGGACAGCACCCACTCTATCGCCAACTCCTCCCCCACATCCCACTGCTTCCCCCACCAGCCTGCCCCCTCCGCCCTGCACCCCCCAGCCTCGTCCTCCTGCCTCCCCCATCCTCCAACCTGCCCCCTCAGCCGCCCTCCTCCCCTCCTCAGGCCCTGCACCCCCAGTCCCTTCTGCCCCCAGCCACCTTTCAGGGCCTCTGCTGCTCCTCACAGGCCCTGTGTCCTGTCCAGCCCCAAGCACATCGAGGGGGCAGCCAAGGGGGCGTGGCTTTCAATCACGTTGAGATGAGGGAAGGTGTCAGCCATCTTTATTAAGGGCAGCCTCCCCGTCCCTATGCCACAGACTACCAGAAAATGTCAGCCATCTTGCTGGCTTCAGCTGCCCTGCCATTAATGGCAGATGGTGGCCATTTTGAATAAGGGAAAATTCATGAGCTGCTGCCTTACCACGTTTACAGGAGAGAGAAGTGAAAACACACTCCAAACTTGCAGTACTGCGATGGGCACCACAGATGAGGGCACGCTCCTGCTGCCACCTGAGGGGCATGGCTCCTTAGGCTCAAGTAATTGAGGCCTGTGCTTTGGAGTAGGAGTGCCCACATCCAGTACCAGCCGACATCCAGGGGTGGGGATGTGTTCAAGTGCATTTAAGTTTCCCCATCCTAAAAAAGAGGCTAATGATACTGACCCCCTTTCTATGATGCCCTGAGATCCGCTGATGAAAAGCACTATACAAGACCTAGGCACTGTTGTTAAATTGTTAAGCAATGCGTAAGAGTCAAGTATTGCTGGAAATGCTGTCACTACCTAAGCTTTGCAAATACTGGAGCAAGCTGTCGTTCCAGCTAACTCTGTGTCCAGCCTCCAACTGCAGCCAACACCCACCTGCCGACGGGAAAGGCAAGAAATCCCATAAATTGTTCAACACTATAGGCCTGTGTGTATAAATAAACAGCACCACTATACTCAGCTGCTGCCCTGCGGCCTGCCATTCACCTGGCCTTATGATATGATATTTATAAATGCACATGCTGATCCTGGCCCTTTGATTAAGGGAAAGAACCTAGCTCTGGTATTTTAAACAGGGGAAGGTGATGACGTTAGTTTTAAAGGAGCTATGGGGGTTTGTCCATGACACACACTTTCAGGGAACAAAGGCTTGCTGGAGGTAGTTAAACTGTTATGGGAATGAGGCTCTCAAAAATAAGAGCTTGAGGTGGGACCTGCAAGGAAGGAACCTAGGTCATTTGATAAGGAAGACATAATAGAGTCTTTGTTTGGCCTGTGTGGGGCCTGCTTATGTTTACACACTCAGAAAAAACTTCCTGAAGCTCCAAGCACAGCCTTTTCCTGCCTGAACCTGACTGCAGATCTGCACCCCCACCTCCTTTGTGCTCTGCACTTCCTTTGGTCTGTTTTGCGGAAAGCTTTTCTTTTGCCAGTGCAACATACTCTACCATTTCATTGTCTCAGGTAGGCTCAGAACGCGTCTTGAGCTGTGAGAAATGCACCCTGCATAGGACTAGATCTCAGACACAGGGCATGCGGAACAGCTAGTTAAAAAAAAAAAAAAGCAACCATTTTATAACATATTATATCTATAGTGTCTATAGGAGAGGTTTCCTTGTGTCCGGGGGAAGACAGACCCCAGATCTGGGAAATCGATTTGGGTTTCCTGCATGTGTTTTATTTGCAGGATTCACTACTGCAGGAATCAGAGAACCAAGAATGGCAGAGGAGCTAAAAGGGAGTTATTAGTGGCAGTATTCATTATTAGAATTAAGATAGCAGCTACAGGCTCCAACCAAGATCAGAGTCCGATTGTGCTAAGCAGTGTACTTACACATAGCAAGAGACAGGTCCTGTCCTGGAGACAAACAAAGGGAAGTGGAACTGAGCCTCAGGGAAGATAAATGACTTGCCCAAGTCATACAGGAAGTCTGTGACAGAGCTGGGAATAGAACCTGACTTCCCGAGCCCCCGTCTTGTGTTTCAATGATAGGGCTAAGAAGAAGGAAGGGTGAGTCTTTTTTTACATTATGAATCTAACTCACCCATATTGGGGCAGGGGTGGGAGGTTAAAGTGAAGGAACAGGATCACAATAAATAATTTAAAAATAACTCCTATTGAGCCCCTCTTGTGTGCATGCAACTCCCACTCGAACACAAGGGTTGGAGATCAGGATTTATCTGATTAACCTTCTTAAGACCCATGTTAGTTGCTGAAAGGAAGTATTATTATTATTCCCATTTTACAGAGGAGCCTGAGAGAAATTACGTGAGTTACTTGCCCAAGGTCACAGTGCAAGCCAGTGGCAGAACTAGAGAGAGCCAATCAGAAGGCTGGACTGCCCTCCAAGTGTTCTGACCACTGGACAGCACTGCCTTGCAAGCAAATGCAAAGCTTTGGACAGTGAAGATTTTGGAGCTATACTACTATAAAAAGAGTGTATAATACTAAATATAATAACCTAACTCTTATATGGTGCTTTTAGTTAGTAGATCACAAAGAGGTCAGCATCATGGCCCCAGTTTTACTGAGAGGAAAAATGCGGAACAGATAGGGGAAGCGACTTGTGCAAGGTCGCCCAGCAGGCCTGCAAAGAGCTGGAAACAGACTCCAGATATTCCAAGTCCTGTCCAGTGCTCTGTGTTCCATCCACCAGGATGCACTGCCTCTCTGGACCTTTTCCGGTCTTCACTGAGAGACTGCAGCAGCATCTTTAGTGTTGAGGATTCACAGGCTCTCTCACAAAAAATATCCCTAACATTTACATTGGTATTTTTCCTGTCTAATCACATGTAAAAAGGAACTTTTTTTTTTTAATTATTTTCACCTTTCATGTTTAAAACATAGTCTATGCCCTAGCTAAGCCTGAGCAATGCAGCAGGTTGAGTGGATATAGGGGATCATTTAATTTTTCTCAGGCTCCTGCAGACAACTAGGCACCAGTGAGCAACTTAAGAACTGAGAGATGTCTTAACTCTGAAATACTTTGCTTTTGTTGGTTTGAGTCAAAGCCATAACCTATTTAGATAACGTTGTAATGTCTCAGCTCAACATTCCACCATTTATTCTGACCACAGAGACCAGGGTACAGAAAGGGGGAAACTTTTGTCAAGGGAAACCTGAGTTTTTAGCCAGTTGATCAGAAAAAAAAAAACAAAAAAAAAACTGGTTTGTGGGGGTTGTGGAATAAGAAAATTACTTAGCATCTGTAATTAACAGATATTTCAGCCCCTCAAGCAACTTTAGTACTGTCCATTAACCAGCATCTACATTAAATTCTTTAGACAAGTCTCTGTCCAACTCACCCCTTGGCTGTTGCCGCTACAGAATACAAAAGGTTGCCCATTCAAAAACTAGACAGGACACCAGGAATTGTGCAGCAGGGAGCAACAGCTCAATAGCAGGAAGACGGACTGGGTGGCTCTACAGGTGTTTTGAATCTTGGGCTTTCATAAGTCCATGTGGATGGTTTAAGTAATAACACCCTGTGCATTTCTGTAGTACCTTTGAGTCAAAGCATGTTACAGACACTCCTGGCATCCCTCCACTTTGGATATTATAGCATCCATGTCATAGATGAGCGACCAGGAAAGGAAAGATTCTGCAACTGAACCAAAGACTACAGTATATAGCAAGCTAGACGCATGACAACAAATGAAATCCTGGTGTCCTACTGGCAATTCTTTGCTCTAACCACCCATCCTCCACTGACAGTGAAGCACATGAACCACAAGAACTAGGCTATAGAAAGGCCAAGCTCCTAGGGCCTGGCAGAGAAAGCTGCTACAGTGTCATACCCATGCACTGATGCACAGTACTATTTGATCCACGCCCTTTGAGGAGATTTCAAATGTTACACTCACCCTCTAGGCACACTTATGCTGAGTGGTTATATTGGGCAAGAGGACCTGTGATTTGTTGCTACCCTGCTAGTTCAGCAACAGCAAGAGAGTCCCTCTAGCATAACACTCTGGGCTGGAGTACAGCCTGTTCTTACCTTTCCTTTGAAAGTCATCTTTTTGTGAGTAGAGACACCATCATTTTGGCCTTTTCTCTGTACTGTGCCCCAGTGCAGCAGAGAAAGAAAGAGAATTTCAGCTGTGGGGACGCTCACTGGGCTGGTAACCACCAACAGTTCTTCCTTTCTTAGACTGACTGTGTTGCTCCAGCCATACATTAGTACAGAGGAGCCATCTTCACTGCTGGTCAAAGCGGGATAAACTGGAACCAGTCTCAACAAAGCATCTGGCGCAGACACAACATGGGGAGTTTTAGACTCTGTTGGGCTGGGCTCATTGTTGTGTAAAGAGCAGAGGCGAGAAAGGAACACTTTGCACCTTACGCGCTGTGTGAGCTGCTGGCACCTCTTCTACAAGGAGAACCTGCCTGTACATTTTGTTATCAGGAGCCTCCGGGCGAACCGCTTCAGAAATAAACAGGAGTTGAATGTTTTAAACCAAAAGGCTTCTCTAGCCCTGCCCAGTTCCCTCAGGCAGCTTAACCTCGTTACCATAACCCATTCCACCTGTTCCTGAGTGGTCAGCAGCACAGCCTAACAGAGATTAACTGCTCGCCTGCCAGTGGTGGGGCAGGCTGCTGTATTCTAAATTACCTCAGAAAGCACCGTGCAGTTCATTAATTAGACTTTCCCTCAGCCCACAAGCGGGTGTTTCGGCATGGGAAAGCTTTAAAAATATAACCTGCCTCCTTATGCAGTTAAGGCCCCAATCCTTCAAATACTTAAACATGGACATTGCTTTATGCAAGTGAGCAGCTGAAGACAATGGGACATGCCTAATTTTATACAGGTCAGCAGATATTCAAGGTTTACAGGAATAGGGCCTGTGTCTTTGCTTTAGGCCAACCCATACTAAAATGCAGTTCACAGTTTATTGTAACTCGGCTGGAAGCCATATTCTTTTTTCCCCAAGCAGGGTAAGCAGCAAAGATTTCTGACTCACTCATCCATGCGTGCCCCTAGGACTGATGTTACAAAGGGTTTTTAGTAGCATTGCATTTCTCTCAAGGACAGGATTTCTCAGCACAGAAAGCATCCTATTAATTGTATCTGAAAAATGCACATAGGAGACCCCGGCTCATCATCACTTAAAATGCCCTCCTTGATCAAACCTCCATACACATTAGGTCCTAATATGCTGTTCTCAGAGAAAGGAATCTGACTGGTGGAGGTGGGTTCAAACCAAATCCCAGATCTAGACAACCTCAGATGACCGTGGAAGCAACTGGATTGGAATATGAACCTGAACTTGGATTCCAATTTCAGCCCAGATCCTAGCTTTGCAGTTCGGACCTCTCTCTCTCCATAGTACTGGCTCCCACTACAGCTGTCTTTCATACTTCTTCCCTGCTTCTGTAGCTCTCATTGAGTGTCCATTTCTTTTATGTAGGAATCAAAACACTCCTTTCTGTGGGATAAAATATACATTTAAGATAAACTTACACGTTTCTCATGCAGATCAGGGCAGCATGGTCTTGGGGGTTAGGACTCGGAATCAGGAGCCCTGGTTTCTATTCCTGGCTCTATCACTGACCTGCTAGGTGAGCTTGGGCAAGTCATTGCACTTCTCTGTGCCTCAGGTTTCCTTCCCTCTCTATCTTTCTCGCCTATTTAGAAGGTAAATTCTTTGAGACCAGGAATGTTTCCAATTATTGCATAGTGCCGGGCGTGATGGGGCCCTAATCTCAGCAGGAGCTTCTGGGAAGTGCTGTATTACAAATAATAATGCGAAAGGCTATCTTTATGCAGCTTAAAATTAATCCTTAGCACAAACACACAAAGGTGCAATTACATCTCACACCAATCTAAAGCCCCATTCCTGCAAGTCAAAGGGACGACCCTGTGGATCACCTTGCAGACTCCAGTCCTAAGACATTTATCAAGGAATAATAGGTGCATTGTAGATAATTAAGCAATAAGAGTGTACGACAATTTCATTCTGGGGGGAAGGATTTTTTGAACACGATACATGTTTTTCACTTGTTTTGAACCCATTTGTTGAAAGTGAGAGTGCGCGCAGGCAAGTAAAGAATAAGAAACATCTTTTACATATGCTATTTCTATTGGAAAGCAGCTTCTCAGAGGGCAACACACATTCTTTTCTTCGTCCAGGCAGTTAACTGAGCCTCACACACAGCAGCCAAAGAAATAAACAGTTCATTGTTCCAAGAATACAACAGAAAAGTTGGTTCAATTCTCAGCTCTTTTTACTGACATTATTTATAGACCTGTTGGTAAAAAAGAAAACAAACAAAACTTAAGACCAAGAGGGTTTGCATTTGTTTTTACATTGATTGACAGAACTGGAACCTGAAATCCTTCTCTTTAAGCATAGTATGAGTCAGGCACACGCAGCCCTCCCCCACATCCCAGGCATCAGTGTGTCTCAGTCTTGACAAGGAATGGCAATAACCTGGAATAATGAGAAGGGATGTCAGTTTTCCAGGCCTATTCAGTCCTCAGCCCCAGTGCTGACGCTGCAAAGAATGCAATCCGTTAGCGCCTCCAATTGTACACGAGTCCCCTACTCATTGTCCATGGGCCACCAATACATGGGTCATATCGCAAAGTCTCTGGTCAGCTACCAACCAGAGCTTCATTGGAATCAATGACTTAGAGGTGAAAGCCCCTGAGCCAGACAGTCCCCTTTCTTCATTAAAATCTCTCTTCCCTTTACACGTACCTGCTCCCACAGCCTGCACAGCTGTGCCTGCTATAATAATACTGGTCCCACTGATAGAAGCTCCAAGTGCCATGCTTCTAGAGGCCTCCACCTCCAGCTAGCCGGACAGTAGTCTGCCCAGTCAAAGGGCCAGGAATCACAAAGGCTACAGGCAGCAAGTGTACGTGGGAACTGCCTCCATCCTACCAAGGGATTCTGGACACAAGTAGGTCTGCTGGACTTCACCCCTTACTGGACACCATGTGGCTCTTGACTCACACAGAATGGGCTCGGCTTAAACCACTTTTTCCCCCAAGAGAACCATCTCAAGCTCACGCGGAGGTAGGGATTGCTCTTGGCCTTAAAACTTCAGGGGCTGCTGAGAGACCTTTTCTTTGTTCTTAAGATCGAAAAATCTCTTCGCTGTGGTTGTGGTTTTTTTTTTTAACTACAACCCCCCATGACTAGGGAAGGACAAATATCTGTAGCAGGACTGAGGTTTCTTTCTTGTATGATAATTTTTTGGATTCTTTGAGCAATCATCTGGTATCTTCATATTTTTAAGGCCTCATGTTGGGTAACAATGCCCGCTCCTTCCACAAGGCCTGACGGAACTGTGGTGAGCACGGGGAGTGGAGTGAATTATCTAGAGTTGTCTCGTGCCCTCGTTCGTGCGCGCATGAACACACACACACACACACACACACCCCGATCGCTCCCTTGACTAGTTAGTGCCAAGTCTATGGGAGCAAGACGCCAGAGGGGTTCACTGCAAAACAATTACACATATGCTGGGGCGGAAGAGGAAAACAGTAATTCAACTCCAAGTCCATTCACATCTGCACCAAACTCCACTTAAAAAGCTTTACATACAACTTCAGCAAGTTCCACAAGAATATTATACACTGAGGGGATATAAAGCACAAGAAGGGATGTTAACTTCTTGTTCTGAGAGAGGAAAAAGCTACACTTAAATACAAAGATGAGGCTAAACCAAACTGTCACACTGAAAAACATTACAGCTTTGGCGGTGCCTGTAATTCAGATCCCTGTATTTTTAATGGGCCCAAGAACCCACTGGAATTTGGGTTGTTTGGAACCTGGATCCAGGTTTTTCTGGCTTGAGTCCATCTCTCATAGAACCAATTCAGCTGCCAAATGACCTTTTTTTTTTTTTTTTTTTTTTTAAGACAATGAGAAGACACAACTAGAGTAGTGGTAAATGGGTGGGACTTGCCGTTTTAGGGCATTCACTGTTTGTAGTTCAGAGGACAGTAAGGGGCAGCCATTTCCGCACATTTTGTAAGTGTCTCTCAGACAGACAGCCTCTATTTGCCACTGGGAGGCCTGGATAGTGCGTTCATAAAGACTGTCTTCTAACAAGTAAAATCACTATCAAGCTAATCTCTTACAAAGTGGACATAGCTCTCAATCTCTAAATATCTTCTCCATCCCTTGTTTGGGTGGTTTGACTGGTGGTCACACCCCATTCTCTTCTGTTATGGTAAGAGCAAAGAACCCTTGCCACCCTAGCCCTGTATTAATCCTTAGAAGCACCTTAATAGTATAGTTCAACCCTGCACAGCACGGGGCTATGTTAGCTCTGGGTTGCAGTGTGCTTTAGAGTGAGACTTTGGAGTTCTTCTGAGAAAAAAGGGTTACAATTTCCCAGCTATTCCAAGGGATAATCTGCCCCCAACTCCCCGCTCCTGTTTCTTTCCCCCCCTCCCCTTCCAAACCATGATAATAAGGCAGTCATCCTGGAATGTTTCACAGTTCAGTGTCGGCAACAACATGCTGCGTGGCTGAATGTCCATTTTTGGAGGATGCCTGTCCGGTCCCATTCTTCTGCGTCCCTCCATTGAGATTTGGCTTCTCCTGTGGCTCCAGCTGTTCTTGAGAGGCCACGGTGATTACGGTGTTTCCCTGGCTATCATTTTCAGTGTAATAGGGGTCTTCACCCTACATGGGGACGTAGAGAACAAATGCAGGGTTAGTGAAAGGAACGTATGGACAGCAATCAGTTTACATGCCAAGCCGGAGCTGCAAGGCTGGGAACACTGCACCCTGCTTGTCTACTTCCCGGAAAGGAGGCACACAATAGCAGCAGGCATGGTTACCAGCTTCTGTCAACAGGAAGGAGACAGGAGACAAGCCTGAACTGTGGCATTGCAGCAGTAAGGATTAGGCCCGGTCAGGGAGTTATTTCTTCTCAAGGACCTAAAAAGTAGAACACCCTGATTTTTGTGCTGTTCAGATAAACAGGCCCAGGCTCTGCCTTCCTTGGGAGTTTGTACTCCCAGGCCTGGTTTCGTCCAGCTCTTATTTTCCACATCGGGCAGGCAGGAAACATTTGGGATATGTCCTTTATTATCTGCAGCCTGCAACTCAGATAAGCAGCTTTCAGTCATGACATAACAGGGGTTTAAGCCACGTATTTGACAACTTAAGTGTGGTTCTACGTGGTAGTGTGTACGTACACACACACACACGGACCACTGCTCTTGTTCTGCTCTGACAGCTCTTGTGGCTCTAAGTGCAGCAGATCTGACAGGAAGGCCGATAAACACCAGTGGCACGGGGCTGCATGCGAAGTACATGTGCCAATATGGAAGGAGATACAGATTGACAGAAGTCTGAGGTCCTCCATTTGCCCACAGAGCCACGTACAGCATAGGTGGCAGGAGGACAAAGTTCCCACACACACTATCCCCTCCCAAAATGCCTCAGTCCGGCCTGGGAAGGGACATCTCTTACACGTAAGTGGAATGCAGACTCTATGGCCCAAGTTAATCTTTGCTTCTTGGCTGACTATCGACTGTGCTCCTGATGGTCTTTGTGATGGAGACATCTGTCTACTAGAAACTGGATTAAGACCACCAAGGTTATTTAACATACAGAATACCAAATCCACATTAGATACCTGTGACTTCCATTCACTGCCAAGCTAGGGGCAAGAGGTTGGATCCAGTGCCCTAAAGATGTCATTACCAATCCCCTGACCATTCAATCCACTACACATACACTGTCATTTGCATTCATGCAGTTAGCAGGATACATCTCAGAATATTGAACTCTATTAGCCTCAGACTAGATGTACATGTTCTGACTGCACTTTCTCTTGAAGATTCAAGTCTCCATAAGTCAGTGATAAAGAAGGAACCCCTGGAACGCAGCAAACTCTGTAAGAGGAAAAAATGTATATAGGAAAATATTTTCTTTCTTTCTTGATAGTCTTTATTATCACCATTTGTTAAGTGGGGGAAACAACCTTTATTACAGCTCAGATACAAGACAGATGTATAATTGAATTTTTAAATGTGATGATTGGAAAAAAGTATTTAATTTTCATTGGCAAATTCACAAGCTTTCAGACTCTCTAGAGGACTCATCTGGGAAGACTTCTTACTGCCAGGCAAAAGTACGTGTTAGACCTAGAAGCGATAGGGAGCAAAGGGTAGTTATCCCCAAATGAACAGTGACAGAATATTTAATTTTCAAGGGGGAGAGAGATTTCCTTCCATTCTTAATGATCTGGGCTCTAGCACAGCTGTTTATACCTCTCATCTCCATCTCCCCATTCACCCCTCTTAGGCTGGATCAGTCACAGGCTCACCAAGTTTTCAGTTTTCCTGTTGGCCTGCCTGTAGTGGCACTGAGAGCAGGCCTTATTTTAACAAGCAGTCTTGTTGCTTCTACTGATACATTCATAAACTATAAGCAACTTCTACAGAATATAAGCTGAGCCTGTCTCCCTCACCCTCCCAAACAAAGACCTGTTAGTGATGCTTAAAGGTTTTCGGCAGTGGGTCACTCCCTTAGACAGCTTATGACTCCGTTGCATTCCCTCCTCCACATTCCTCCTGTATTTTGGTTTCTCTCTACTTGTTGTTTTGCCAGCTATAAGCACTAACCAGCCTCTCTCCCATGGGGCTCCAGCTCCGTCGTTTCATAAGAAAGTATCCAGCCAAACCCAGAACCGCCAGCAAGAGTCCAGATGTGACCAAGGCAATCAGTGTCTTCCGGGATATGTTCTGCTGGTGCTCAATATTCATCCGTCTATGGGATTTTACTCCAAGCTGTAAATACACCAGACAGAGCCAAGAGTCTCATACACAGGAAATTGTGCATGCATAACATCTGCTGAGAGCACTTCATACCTTAAAGACAAACCTTGTCTTCCATCCCAGTTCTTTATATATAACACACACACGCCCACAGAGCTGGACCCATCTCCCAAGGAAAGTCAGTGGAAAGACTCATTAGCTTCAGTCAGAGTTGAATCAGAGCTTTAGAACAAGGCTGACAGCCCCCAAGATGGAGATTCTGCCTCCCCGGGACAGCTACAGCACAGGCAGAAGCAGTGCAAGCTTTCCCCATGCTGCCCTGCCACTGTGCCTTGCCCCTGACCTGCAGGCACCAACTTTAGGGGTGAGAAATCCAGTGGACATTCAATCCTTGGCCCCTCTGCTCAGACTGACAACTTTTCTGGGTGAAAAGCACAGCAGAAGCCCACAATATTTGATAATTATTATTCTCTCCCTCTCCTGGGCTGTGCACTCTGCTGAGCCTACACACCCAGGACTGAAGGACCTCACAGTTCACTTGCATTATAAGCATCCACTTCGCTACCCAGTGTTTAGCTCCCCCAAAGATGAGAATGTGATGTCCTTGAAACTTAGCATACAGATATAATAATTTAGTGCACGTTTAGCTGCTGGGTGTCATTTTTACAGGCACCTGGAGTTCACCTTTACACGGTAATGGCAATCTCAGTGGTGTATAGGGAAGATTAATGAATGTCAGTATGGCACTTTGAAGATGTAAAGTGCCAATTAAGTGTTAAGAGTTATTATTGGGTCCCAGATCCTTTAAAAAAAAAAAAACTACCATATGTTACAGTAATCATCCAAAGCAGTGCAGCATATGGTAATGATACTGGAGGACTCTGGGGTAATGGTAGTAGAACACTATAGTGAGTGTGCGCGCGCACGCACGCATTCATGCACGAACACACTCTCCTGAATTTTCAGAAGTGACAAGTGATTTTGGGTGCCCAACTTGAGACACGTTAAAAGGACCTGATTTCCAGAGAGGTGGGGTGCTCAGTAGTTTCTCTAAGGAACCCCAACATCACTAATTACTTTTTAATAGAATTAGCCCCCCTTTTAAGATAAGGGATACAGTGGCAATAGGTATTTTGACCTAAATAAAGTAATAAGAGATTCTGCTGCTGGATTTGGAAAACACTTGACAGTGTTTGTGGTCTACCCAGAGGGAAAAGTGCTGATTCCAGGATCCATGGACAGATGAGGCTTCTGAATAGGTCTGCAAAGCCACAGGAATTCCCTACAGGATGAGTGTACAGCTGCCACCTGTTGTGGTTCTCCCAGGATCATCCCTTTTTTGAGGTAGCTGTCCCAGGAAAGCTGTAAGGGTGCTTAGTACACACTGCCAGCTGTCCAGTTTTATGGGTTCAGGATCATCCCAGATGTCCTTTTAATGTACCTCAGTGGTGGCAACCCAAGATGAATGGCTCTTTCAACATACTGAGCCCTTTTGTACCACCCTGTGTGTTGCAATAGAATATGACCACACCCTTTGAAGTGCCAACTGGTTAGCATCTGAGAACCTACAAGGCACTCTAGGAGAAGTATGGTTCCTCATACGCCAAAGACATGAATCAGGGTTTAGATCAGAATATGTTTACGGAATATAAACAATGTGATGAGTGAAGATGGTGAAAGATCCCTTGTTTCTCCCCAGAACAGGTATAGCCTGGCAAGCATTCTCCACACCCAGACTGACCTCTGCCCTGCAGTTACTGCTTCTCTACAACTCAATGGTGTCTGTCTCCTGGCACTGCCTGAAACCATGTTATTTGCAGCAGGTCACCAAATCCTCCTGAGACAGTGACCATTTTCAGTGGCCACCAATCTGGACTGGATTTGAACCAAGCCATCCAGTCTCCCATACTTAACTAGCTTACAGCATTTACCTTATTCAGATCGGACTTCTGACGCTGGAGAAGTTCTTCTATTGTGCCTGCATCTGTAGTTTTCAAAACAAAAAGGTGATGACACGCATTGCGTGCATGCCAGCAGGTCAATACCTGCAGCTTACATCAATATTGAAGAGACTTGCCCATTGCTGATAAAGTAGAAGCTACGAACTCCCCATCCATGCTACAGGAAATACTGTGACTCAACAGAAGACAAATCCCTAGTAAAACTCATTTAATAGAGAAGGGAAAACAGTAGCTACAGAGAGAGCAGATATGTTCCCTGAGAATTCTGCTTGCTAGTCTGTGCTTCAGTATCACAGGTTTTCTAGTACATGTTCAGATACCCCCTGCTCTGCCTCCACAAACAAGCCATATACCCCCACCCTTCACCTAAAGTTAACCTCCATTTCCCCCACAGAAGCCCCCACTTTCCTGTTCCCCTCCCCACACACAGACACAGTGAATTCCCTCATTGGTCACAACAAAATTCAAAGATATTGGTTCCACTGACCTTTACCACAAGCCTGAATGAGCAGCATGCAGTCGGGTTCCACCTTGGATGTGGCGAGTTCAACATGGCATTGGGGAAGAGATGAGTGGTTGTAGCATGAGGCTGTGTCACAAATCATCATAGTCAAGTTGGCTCCCTTTGTCTTTACAAAATTATTCTGCAAAATTCCCCAAAAGAAAGATTCATTAAAAGGAACCAGACAAACACACAGATTCTCCCCCTCAACGATATCTAAAATCTATCGCTAGCTTGTGTTATTGCCTAAGGCCTTCTTACCAGATTTGGATCCCATTGTGCTAGGCATTGTACAAACATATAGCCCATAATAGTCAAACCTCAGCTCAAACCGGGAACCAGTCCAATCTAATACACTGAGCACTAGACTGGGATCCAGGGGTCACAAATACCAGTTCTTCCCCTTCAACTAACTTGTTTTGTGACCGTGGGTAATAAATTTAAATTCTCTGTGCCTCAATTTTCCCATCTGCAAAATGGGAATTTTGGTACTTATCCGCCTCACAGAAAATGTAATGCTTGTAAAATACATTTTATATATTAACAACATTTTTACATTTTATTTTTACCAAGCCTAAATTTGGGGTCTCAAGTGCTTAGGTGTGTCCCTCTAAATCTCAGAACGAGAAAAGCCTCTATTGTTTCAAAATTGCAGGCACTGTCTGCCCCATTGTCATCAGCTACGAGAAGAGGGAAATAACAATGAAACATTTAGCCTTCCTGTTTAGGAAATGCTTCACTATTTCTGATGGATTGTTGATCAAAGGCTGAGCAAAGAATACATCTTCTCACTTTTAGCATTAAAATGATTCCTCTCCTTAAAAACAATAGTGACTCTTGGGTGGAGGAAGAGAAGAGTGGATTGCAGCTTTTTCCTCCTTTTGGCCAACTTGTACACCAAACAGGATGGACCTTCTCCTGACACCTGTGTACACACACACTCTGGATTGGGGTCAAGGCCAGACTTTGCTAAAACAAGGTTACAATTTCTTAAAACACTCTAGCACAGAGAGGGCTGGCTGTTTAACACTTTCTAAAAATCAGGCCCCTCCAATATGTCTCAAGTTGGGCACCCAAAAAATGGAAGTACCCAGAATCACTAGCCTAGTGGTTCCTAAGTGTTTTCCTTGCATGGCCCCATTTTTAAATATATTGCTTCCCACGACCCCAGACAGCATGGAGGATGCCGTTTAAAATTAGTGTCTTCCATACAGCGTGACTTTGCATGCACATACATGTGCAATGCCATGCTGCATAGAGGATGCCATTTTGCTTTACAAAATGGCATCTTGCACACAGCCTGACCTCGCTCACATGCAGTATGGGCGAGGTCATGTGGCACAGAGGCATCATTTTGTAGAGCAAAACACCATCCTCCATTCAGTATAACCTTACACATCTGGTGCGTGTGACAGCATGCTGTGTGGAGGACACTTGGGATTGCCACAACCCAATCTGCTGATAGAGCAACCCCACTTTTAAATAACGTTGGTGTAGCTAAGCACCTAACAATGCAAAACCTCCCAGTCACACCAGTAAAACCATTTATACTGGCTTGTTGTGAAAACAGAAGGTTTAAAACAACCTATTAGAACCATTTCCATAGAGTTTGTTTTGGGGTTGGGGGACTGAGATGGGAGGAAAGACCTGTGTGTATTTTCCTTTGTCTGCTATGGAAAGAATGCTTGAGAGTGTCAGAATTTCCTTTGCATTTAACAGAGATAGACACCAGCTTATTGCATGCCTGCCTTGGGAAAGGCCAGCAGGAAAACAGAGAAATGACTCAGCCCCCTGTATCTGCACTCCTCTCAGACAATTATCTGGTTCCCAGGTTCACCAGCTAACCCGCCTTGGAGGGCGAATAATTTTTTTTCCATGCAATGATTAGTTAAGGTGGAGGCACAAGGAGGGCCCCGCCATGGAATAAGGGTTCCTGGAAAAGCCATTGTTACAGCTAGTGTGGTTTAATGCATTTAATATTTGGGGATTCCAAGTGTATGAGCAGTCAGATGTGACTTGCTAGAGTAGCTGAAATTGAAAGTCATAAGACACATGTGAAAGATATGAAGTGATTTGCCCAAGGTCACTCAGGAAGTCTGTAGCAGACCCAAGAATTGAACCCAGATTCCCAGTCCAGTGCCTCAGCTTCAAGACCATGCTTTAAAATGTATTTTTATTATTTTCTTTATATATATTTTTAGACTGGTCAGCATGTCATTCATTCACAAGGGTGAGCATGATGAACAGGATTCATTTACCAACTTACCTTTAACCTAAATACACCCAATTTCTTGGGCATCGAATCTCAACCAGAATACAGAAATATATAAAACCTCACATCTGACCTTTCTGTTAGTTTACTGCCCACTAGATGGCACTTGTGTTTATGGTCACTCACTCCCAATGGAGTTTCAACATGAATTCTTGCTAAAGTGCTTCCAGCGTGAATGTAGTAAACAGACAAAAATGCTAGTTAATTCGTAATTTACAAGGAAAAGTCAATAAAGTAAGAATCTAGCTTCCCCCCAGGTGATCTCAATGTGGCTGGCCTGCAGAGGTGAAGTAAAACACTGTCATTTCGTACCACCAGGCTGGGCAAGTGGGCAGTCCCACAAGATTTTTTTACCCTCCAGCATTTGTCTCAGGTCTTCACCTGCTGCACCGTGGGTTCCTTCCCCCCGCCCCCCTGCAAACTGCACCTTAGCTGATCCTTCCCCCATTAGGCTCATCTCAGTTTTACAAATACGTGATTGTGCTAACAGTTTCCAGGTGGACCAGTTCAAACAAACCTGGGATCCCCTTCAAAGCCACTGAACTGGGGTTGTGAGGCCCAGGTTCCTACTGTCTCCCCCTCCTCTGACCCAAGTTCCTCTCCATGCCAGCTGCAGCAGGGGGTGAGGAAGATGGTGACGCAGCGAGAGGAGATCGTGTATGCAGGGCTGGTGTCTGCATGTGGGTTTGTGAATGGCAATTTCCTGTTAAACAGAAGGCGACAGAAAAAGCTGAGGCAGCCCCAGGTTGCACCATGATAGAAGGGGACATGTCTGAATTCCTCCTGGTGACTCTTCTTGTTGTCTCTGCTGTGCTCATTCAGCAGCAAGCACTTTGCACTCCCCACCCTATGGCAATGGAGCATCATGCTAACATGCCAACCACAGGGAGCTTTGCTTGTCCTCTGTGGCTGGAAGTTAGACGTGATGATAAAAACCTGCCCCAAGGCCTCACACCCCACCCTCTCTGTTCTCACGCTGCTTTAAAACAAGTGGCCATTCAGCATGGTTGCTACTTACACACGTGTCGGACTCACTGAGATGCAAGCAGATCACGTCGGTCTTCTTCACGTGGTTAATATTCTGGCAAGTGATGGAGAAGGGCTAGAAAGAAAAACAAAATATTGCTGCATTTGTAAGTTGCACAGGTACATAGAGACAGGTCAGGACACCTGGCTGCATGCCTTAGGCAAGGCTTTGAGGTCCCCTGATAACAGGAGTCTTTCTAGTCTATATTCAGAAAGGTTGGGATGATGACTCAAACCCAACCAACCCCCAAACCCTATTTTATCATGGCCTTTCTCAGGCCACCTGGGAATAATTAGACAGCAGCTGATGGAGTGGGGAGCTGTGCTCTATATGACCTTTATGTTTTCAGGTTCCCTGCATCCTGGCCCCTCTGTGCAGCATAACTGCACTAGCTCTGCTGTCTGCAGCCTTTATTGATTCAGCCCATTCTGATTCACATCCTTTGGGTGAGGTTGCTTTCTCTGCTCCCCAGCTGGTTGCTATGTCTTAAAAACTCTGAAGAGAAAGGTTCCAACCCCACCCATTTGGCAATTGTAGCCCTATAACATCTATTGCTATATTGGCCTGGTTTGTCTCAAATTGGAAAGCAGCCACTACGGTACAAGACATGTCCTCTGAAAAGCTGTTTTAATGGCAAACCTCACTGTATCAGGAAAGCAGGACAGAGCCAGCAGGAACAGGCTGAACTGCAGGGGGGAAGATGTAGCCAAAGGACACGAGATTACCATGGCTGGTGATACCCCAGACTAGGCTAGAAATTCGTCTGTCGGGGACGGTTTGAGAATAGCAAGAACAACTCTGAAGCAATGGCAGAGGCAGCCCACTAGAGGTCCCTTGCAGCCCAAATAAATCTATGATATGCACTGCCCTACAAGCCATTCAACTAGAATGTGCTTGTATCAGTTGCTGAATCCCTGGTAATGCACGTCAGTCAGAGCAGTGCATTTTGTGCTGGTATTTCGGCACCTGCACAAATCACTGCCCAATTCTGGCCAGGGGTCCCATGAAAGAGAGTGCCAACCAGTAACTGCTTGCAATTCTCTCATGCCTTCAGGGGAACCTCCGAAACATCCATGACTATAAAAGAAATTATCCCCATTTTGCAGAGAGAGAAAGGGACCTGCCAATGTCAAAAAGGGAGTTTTTGGGAGGGCTGGGAACAGAACTTGTCTCCTGACTCTCAGTGCTGGTGCCCCAGCTACAAAGCTCTCTGGTTTCTGTGCAGCACCGGATGTGGTTTTACAAAGCATGGCACAAACAAACCAGAGCTTCTGAAGAAAGTCTTCAGGAACAACATGGACACCAGAGTTCACCAAATGCAGAGTCAAGCGCTTTGTCCTACCATCACATGGCTGGTCACAGGGTGCCCTGTGGTAGCTGCGTGGGAAGTTTGTGCTGCGATTACAGAAGTGGCCGTCGAAACCATTTCTGAAGTCGTGGCTTGTGTTGTCCCATTGTAAGTAGCTTGTGGTATAGTCTGCTGTGAATGCGGAGATGTGTTCTTTGATACCGACTGGTCTGGCACGGTCGGGTGTGTTTCGGTGGGCCCTGGAGAAGTCCCAAGGCTGGAGTCTTCAGTTGTCTGGGTCCCAGCAGTCTGTGATTTTCCTACACAGAAAAATATCGGAGTATGCTTAAGGCCTATGCTTGTCATTGTGCTGACTGAACTGCAAGATGGATTTGTTATAGCCAGTGGTACCAGAATGTATTATCGGCTGTGGGAAATATGCACATTAGATTTGCTTCAGAGTTATCTAATTGTGACATGCATTTATAAGCTGCTTACAGTGGGCCAATATTCAGTGTGTTTTCTACAACAGTGTAAAGCAGCTCATCCCCCACCAATGCTGACCTCCCCTGTGCCACCCTTGCCCTCTCACTGGACTCAGAGCTCTCAGACAAATAGATCTGTTGAGTAAAATAAATAAATAAAGAGCGTGCGTCTCTTTTTGAGATCATTCAGCTTGAATCCCTTCAAGCGCTGGCCTATAGCAGAAAGGCAGACAGACTTTGTACATTTAAAGATGCTGCATGAAGAACACAGAATGGGAGAGCAGACATGTGAGCTAACCAGGGCACCTCATCATTATAGTTTAGCCTGACTGTGGATTAGACCACTTCTCTTAAGCAATCACTTGAAAGCAGAAATGGATTCAAGCTGAAAGCCTTGGATCTGAATCCACGCTTCCCAAAAGAGCAAAGGTGATTGAATTTGGCATCCTCTTTGGGTCCATTATAAAAATAGGAGCTGGAAGCAAAGTCTGAAATTCTTAAGTATGTCAGGAGCCTGGGGACAGTTGGGTTTCACATCTGTGGTTCCCTTCTGGACTCATTTCTAAAATATCATTCTGGTTTGACCAGGAACTAAAAGCCCATTTCGATGAGACAACTGTGGGTGGCTGCTTAAAGCAAGTTTCACTTTCGCATCTTGCAAATTCAATCAATAAAGCACATCAGCAAGTGAAACTTCAGAGAGAGCATGGAGAATAAGAAATAGAAATAAATTTCCCATACCTGACAGTGTTACTGAAGTATTTGTATACTCCGTTGTTAAACTGAGGGTTGTCATTGCTGATGTTACACTGGAAGCATTCATCTCTGAAGTGGAGATAGTGGTTGATATAGTTTGCATGGATACACCAGAAACTTCATTCTCTGGAAGGAAAAGGAGTGGCAATTTATAGCTAAAAAGCACAATATGACATCCTTTCTAAGAGATACAGACTAACAGGACTCTGATATTTTAATCACATGCAACATGAGAGTCCCTTTCTGAGAAGCAATAAATCTGATTTTTGCAATGCTTCTTTTATTTGGTTTTTATTTTGGGGTGTTAGGTTTTGGGGTTGGGGCTGGCTGGCTGCTTCTTCCCCTTTTCTGTTTGAAGGCTTCTGATCTTCTGGCTGCCCTGTTGGCACTGACTTTCCTTTTGGCACTTGGATCTGGGACCCTGAGCGTGTGGGTAAGATGCAACATACCTGGGGAAGAATTCTCTGTAGTAACTCAGAGCCGTCCTACTTAGTGTTCTATCACCGGCCATTGGAGATATTTGGTACTAGCAGCTGCAGATCAGGTACATGTCATTGCAGGCAGTCTCGTCATACCATCCCCTTCATGAATTTATCAAGCTCAGTCTTGAAGCCAGTTAGGTTTCTTGCCCCTAGTATTCCACATGGAAGGCTCTTCCAGAACTTCACTCCTCTGATGTTTAGAAGCCTTCGACAAATTTCAAGCCTAAACTTATTGATGATCAGTTTGTATCCCAACACCATTCCCTTCCACAACAGCATCACTGTACTAGGATTGTCCTGGGGATTGACCACCCCAGAGAAGCCCTGTGCTACCAGGAGGAAAAGGCAGAGTTCTCTCTGGTATCCTCTGTTAATTATTTTTCTCTTAAAAAAGTTTATTACATTTTTTAAAGGGAAGAAAAGGGATTTTAAACAGCTCTTTTCACAAACAGACAGTTCTTTTCCTTGCCAAAAAACTGAACAGCCTTATAATTCACATGGAAGAAATTCAGAGACCAGACATTCAAACTGGGGTGTATCAAAGATTCAGCTATTAATCTAGTCTCTCTTTGCAACTTTAAACAAAACTGAAGCAGGAGCTGAACATGATGGTCCTGGTCCTACATTAAGCTCATGGGAATACAAGAGTCCAGCTGTGCAGAGCTCAGTGCAAGACTGGGTTGTACACTGGCCTAAACTAATAGGTTTGGGAGGAAAGATTCAGCATTTGGAAAAGACCACTTGTATGCTATAGGAAAAAGGAATGGAAATTTCAAATATATTCACATTATGGCAGGCACAAACTCCTTCAGGTCTTGAGCCAAAGCCTAGTGAAGTTAACAGAAACAACCCCATAGGCTTTGAATCAAGGCTTTGTTGACTAGAGAGTGCATCTCTTTGAGGTAAAATGGAACATTTAAAGAATCATCAAATTTTCTCATTTAAGGTTTGCATATATCCCAGTAATCACACCATGTGAGAGAAACATGATACCTTTGGCTTTGCTTATGTGAGATTTGAAGTCTGCCTTAAATGTTGCTCAAGACTTTGCTCCTCCTATTTTTCATGCTATTTCTTTTTTCCACATGCTGGTTCAATACCTACTTCACATTCTGTGTGTTTTTTTAGATCCTATCCAAAAGATGAAAATATATTAATATAAAAATACATTAATTGTTGCATTAGTTTCTATCTGGTAGCCACTGAACTTTACAACTTGCAAGATCATTATTTCACCATTGTTCATTTTTTCAGAACCTAGCAGAGATGACATTAAGTTCTTTGATCAGTTGCTGAGGACTCTGGCCCTGATCCAGCAAAGCACATAAACTTGTGCTTAACTTTAAGCATGTACATAATAAATTCAAGTGAAGTCATGCTTATGTACATGCTTAAAGTTAAGCACATGCTTACTGTTGTTCTGAACAGGAATATTTTCCTGAACTGGGCCCTTAGTGTTTTGCTGGATTGGGCCCTGGGTGCTCAGCCCCTTGCATGATTGAGCCCTAAATCACTGAAAATACTTGATGGGATTGATTACAGAAATAAATAAAATGGGCTTAATCCATGCTGTTGACAAGATAAATATAAAGGAAATATTTTACAATCCAGATTAGGCAACAGACTTTTTAAGAAAGAAAACTGACCCTTGTTTTGGCAATTTTCATCTAAAGAAGTTACAACTGTTGATACTGGAAATTCTAAAGTCTGAATATAGGGTCAGGTTATGAAATATAACTTTGTTTGTGTGCACGTGTGTGGGAGAAATACTGGAATGTCAAGGAGTTGCCAGCTACACAAGCAAAACACACGATGAGGTAGATTCAAAAGACCGTGCTGAGATGTCTCTGGCAAATGTCTGTGAGCATTTCAATCCCCCATGGCTTGGGCCTCATCTGTATGCTTCATAATCTTGCACAACATACAGTCAGTTATGAGAAAAACTGGAAGGATTTTGACATGAGACAATGAAGTGGTTTGAAAAGCATGTAAAGAGGGGAGAGAAATTGCAGCTGAGAATGACACAAATGTACAAGGAATTCGCTACAAGACAGGCTTCAGGGGCAGGTTGCTCCAGCCAGGGATAGTTTCACAGACCCTGCAGCTATTTAGCCAAACAAAAAATGAGCCAGAAAGCTGGCTGGTGAGAGAGAGACTTTCAGATCTTCATCGCTTTCTGACATGGGTACCATTCTACTACCAGACTCATGTCTCTGTGAGAGTCCATTCACTTCTTGGTGCTGCCCTGAGAAATGAGAGGAGATAACTTCATGGGGTCAATTTTCACAATGTCCCCAAGAGGAGCAAGGCTTGCCAAGCGTGCTACAACTCAGATGAATGCCAAGGGCAGTGGCATCCTCAGTGCTATATTTAGGCTTAGATTGAAAATAGCAACATAAAGAGCCTCGCCATTGCAGAGCCCAGTATTAAATATTTATTCTCCATGTAGGTACTGATAGCCTGGAATTCAAGTCACCCTTTAACCTTCTCTTTGTTAAACTAAATAGATCAAGCTCTTTGAATTTATTACTGTAAGACATGTTTCCTAATCCTTTAATCATTCTTGTGTCTCTCCTCTGAATCCTCTCCAATTTATCAACATCCTTCTTGAACTGTGGGTACCAGAAGTGGATACAATATTCCAGCAGTGCCAAATATAAAGATAAAATAACCTCTCTACTCCTAGTTGAGATGCCCTTGTTTACACACCCCAGGATTACATTCCTCTCTCTTATCCAGAGCATCACACTGAGAGCTCATGTTCAGCTGATTAGCCAGATGAAATATAACAGAATTCACCCAGCAGTACATTCCAGGGAGAAATAAAATATTCAGTTTTAATAATCAGTTGGTGTATCCTGAGCATAAAAAAATAAATACTCAACTGCCATGTCAGAATGGATAAACTAGTCTGCTATCCAGTCTCCAGTCCATGCTTGATGGTTCAGAGGAAAGGATAACCCTCTAAAATATAGTTAATTATGCAATACCATTATATGCAGGGTTAGAAAATTTCTTTCTGACCACCATTAATGATCACCTTATGCCCTGAGGCAGGCGTATTTTTTGGCCCTTTATTTTTATCCTTGTTAGCATAGCTGCTGCTATTTTTATCCATATATTGCCTTTTGAAACTCACTAAGGAACTTGTAATAATTGCCATTTTATTACAAAACAGTGGGTGAAAGGAATGTAAGACATGAGAACAAGGGAATAGGTTAGCATGGTATAGAGGTACCACTAAGCAAGAACGCATCAGTGTCAAACACACAAGAGACTGCCATTAACTAAGGGACACACAGGATCCTTCAGCATTAAATACCCAACAATCAATTCTGTGAGAATAGCCTCAGAGTGCAGACCCCTATCTTTGAGCTTCACAGACTTTTGGTTCAATACTGCAGTTCAATTCAGGCAAGGTCCTGCAGTCCACATAGACTCAAAACTCCCATTAAAGGCGGATTTGTTTGTGTAGGGACGGCACAACGGGGCCTCACACGTGTAGCCACACTGATGTTTTAGAACTGAAATAAAACCCACAGCTTCCATCCAGCCAAGAGAACTGTACTGTTAGATCCTTGAAACCACATTCAATAAAGGTGCAGGATTGGAACTTAAAGCGTCTACAAATTTACTGGAAATCTGTGTACTCACTGAAGTTACAATCCATGGCATCGACATGGAGGAAACTCCACTGAATCCACACACTGAAATATTTCACACACAGTTCATAGTCTTTCCAATTCACAGGGGCAGAGTTAACATCTCAATGCCTGCCCTCCTAATACCTATGTTCAGAGTTTCCTTCATGTTGGCGGCTTTAGTATACAAAAATGGTTATGGTGCGGTAACCAAAGTCGACCCTCCATCTGTACCTCAAAAAAGAGCAAGCACACCTAATGTTAAGAGGCTGACCACAGAAAAGCTGAATGCTCTCTCTCAACCCCTTGTGGGCTGTGAAGAGGACCCTGCTTTATTGCTCTGGAGCAGCAAAAAGCACCTGACACAAACAGATTGTACCAAGTACACTAGTTGCCTTTCCATGGTGCTTTCTCAAGTGCTTTGCACATGCTAACCTCATACCTTTAAATATTATATACTATACGAGGCCTGAAAAGGTTTGTGTCATTTTAAAAAACTTCTTAGGAAGGGGAAGTTCTTCATAAAGAGGAAGCATAAAGAGGAAGAGATATTTATGTGTAGATCTTATCCTACTCAGTTATGTTCTCAAGGAAACGTATATCCTGCATTTTTATTTCTCCCCCAATTAAGAAGCAAGCATAGATGATGAGAAATGTGAAAATAATGCAAAAAGTGTTGATCAGAAAATGTAATGTTGGGAATGTTTGTGTGTATGAAATTTGCCAGGCTGCCATCTCTGGAAATGAAAGTCTTTAGAACAGATACAGCATTGGAATTGGCTGGGCAAGCTTTCTTCACATACAACATACCTCAGACTTGCTCTGCAATGATTCTATCTAACTGTGAGAAGGCAGTCCACTCTTCTGGCCCGTTCTATGATTACCTTTCTGCTAACCTGAGGCCAGCTTTTCCAAAGAGCTCATCTCCTGGTTCATCACCAGAACAAGCAGCCAGATTTTCAAGAAAGGTCATCATGCTGCATGCACATCAGGTGCTGAGCACTTTTCAAAGTCTAGCCCCCTGGAAGCCAACCATGTCAGTTATTTTTCTGTACCCTACTACCAGTCTCTAAACTAACCACTCCCTCATGAAATGCACTTCCATGACACCTTGAAAGTAGAGATGGGCCTGAGCTGCAAAGCTCACATCAAAATTTGAATTGTTGCACTGTTCTGGGGTGTTTGGATTTAGGGTTTTGGTCAGGTTTCTTTTTAAACAACAGAGATATTCTTCCCAGGAAGGAGCCCAATTCAAAGGCGTTCAATCACTGTGTTTTCCTGATAACTAATCACAACCAGGAGGCATGATTTCATGCCCAGAATAATAATTAGCATAATGTTAAATGTTAATCTCCCCTTTTCACAAGGCTTTTTGTTTATAGGAACAAGAGCAGGAAACTTTACCTCATTAGGATGACATAATGCCTGGAATTGGAGCTCCCAAAGTGCCATAACCATCCTGACAA
This sequence comes from Mesoclemmys tuberculata, assembly GCA_007922155.1. Lineage (NCBI taxonomy): Eukaryota > Metazoa > Chordata > Testudines > Chelidae > Mesoclemmys > Mesoclemmys tuberculata. The sequence goes on from ML675705.1 coordinate 114,025, forward strand.
ACACCTTTGAACTTTTCCAGATGTTTATAAAATACCAGAATTGTTTGGCCAAAATCTTTGCACCAGTGTGCATCATAAAACAAGGACTAGATCCTCCTCCACCTTAATTTGCCTTTGGATTTGCTCAGTTAATATTACAAAGACTCCTTTTCTCCCTTCCCCTTTCCAACACATGCAACCATTCTAACACAAGAAGTATCAAAGTGTTTTGCAGCTGTAGGACTCAAGAGACCTCTAACAATGGAGATAGGAGCTGTATCCCTGTAATCCTAAGTGGCTAAAAACCTCAATCATTTATTGCACAGCACATTTTTATTAGTTTAAATTTGTGTGAATCTATTAGTATTAAGGGCTTGAGAATTTAAGCAAATTAAACTTTAAGCATGAAGCAATTAATGTCTAGGCCAGCAGGGAGGGGAGTGATAATTTAGCAGTCTGTGAGAAATCACCTCCAAATTAGTGGGGGGGGCGGAGGGGAGGAGAGAAATGGATTTCACAAATATTTATTTTAGTCACCTTTTGACTATAGCACAACAGAGTGTCTATCCAGTACTTTGGACATCCTTAACAATCTTATAAAATTAATTAAAATTAATTAAACAAACCTGTCACTTATCCCAGATCAAATAATCCAGCAATAACAAACATGACAAAATTTAAAGGACTTACCCTCGTCATCCACACCAGAGTTTTACACCAGTGCTGCCCAGTTCTCCCCAACATCCATCACTTGACGGTAAAGGAACAGACTCAGATCAACACTGGGCAGTCTCAGCAGTTTGTATCCCATTTAGTATTGTAAGGCAGTTAAATTCAGGGGTTTCTTCCTCTCATCTGCATCTTCACAATGACTAACGTACAACCTGTTGGAAGTAGCTACCTCTTCTATGGTGACAACACCAATTAGCCTTTATGTACTATAACCTCATCTTCAAATTACTTGACAATCATTTTGTCAAATTCATCCCTGCTTTAATACCTTTGACTTCAACTAACTAATGAATCCTCACAAAACCTTGCAGGGTAGGAATTAACCCAATTTTGCAAGGAGAGACAAACAGGCAGAGCTCAAATGACACACAACTCAAGCCACAGGGGCAGAACCAAAACGAGCACTTCGGCACTGCTGGTCCTGTAAGGGTATGTCTACACTGCAGCTAGACACCTGCAGCTGGCCTGTGCCAGCTGACTTGGGCTGAAACCTGAGCTCTGGAACCCAGACCCTGGGCTGCAGCCAAAGCCTGAGTGTCTACTCCACAACTCTATAGCCCCTTAGCCCGAGTCCCACAAGCTTGAGTCAGCTGGCATGTGCCAGCTGCAGGCTTTTAATTGCAGTGTGGACATACTCTAAGACTTCACTTCTGCTCTCAAAGTACACTGGTACAGTAGGTGCTTGGCCTGTGAGTCAGCTGTTATTCAGGACATGGTGTGTTGGTCGGAAGGGGGAAGCAGTGGAGAAAGAGGGCAAAACAGAACTACGACAGTATGTGCCAGGTTTCAGTGTTTGCCTTTCATTAAGCCAACAACTATAATAAGCAGCACCGTTGGGGACTCTGGGATACATTACTCATAAAGCTCTAGTTTTACTCCCTGCCAGCCATGTGGCAGGAATTCAAGCGGGTGGAGCACCCTTTGCTCTGGAAATATCTGAGAAAATTCTCTTCCCCCCCTTTTTTTCCCTTTTCTTTCTCTGTACAGCTCCAGACAGGCAATGGGTGTGGGTTCTACAGTCACGAATGACACAAAGAAAAGAGCTAAGAGAATGTGGGAAGGAGGAAGGATAACTCAAACCATTACATCACTGCATTCAGCTGTAAGCCGACTCACTTAATCAACACTTAACATTGCTCAGCCACAGTCAACAAAGAGGGATTTTGCTTTGTCCTGTGGCCTGACTTAAGCTCAGTGGCTTATATAAGAGCCCACAGAGGAGCCTGATTTCTCATGATCTATGAGATCATAAGTATCTATGATGCTTGTAGCTTGCATACATATAGCAATCAATCTTCCTGAAGAAGTTGAACCTGAATTTCTGTTCCTTCTTGGCCTCACCAATTTGCAGTTCTTTAACGGCTTTATTTCTGCAGAATCTTGGTAAACCAATATGTACTTGCAGATGGTAGCACACAGAAATAGGCTGACTTATGAAGCATAGTGATGCAGCACCACACTTATAGGTACAGACACATATAGCTTGCATGAGATACAAATAATGCAGCGCTTTGCACTAGCGCAACATGTACAAGTTTTAATACGTGCACTAACTGGACAATTCACTGCATTATCCATGAGCAGTGCATACTTTCTAGTGTACATACATCATTGTTGTTGCAGTTAATATTGCAGCCATGTAGAAATCACAGAGTTGAAATTTGGCAAACAGGTTAACTAAACTTTCCTAAGTGTCAACAAAAGTTTGTTTGAGTTTGATTCAAATCTCAGGCAAAAGTCCTTAGTTTGCCCATCTCTGGTGATTCAGCACTGTATTGTGATCTCCTGATCTCCCTGTTCGATGGTGTAATTGCTATGTATAAACCAAAGTAAAAACCCCCCATCATTTTAAAAATGTGCATATCTCAATTGTTTTTAATACTGAAAAATAAATAAACCAGAAAGGCCAAGTAGATATCGCAGACACATATTTCCCACTTAGCAGCTTTCGCTCGGAAGGATCCCAAGATGAAATGCAAGTTATATTTATATACAGAATCATCTGAAATGCAACAGTTCCTGGGATGCATAGCACCATGCACCACACTGAGGAGAAGGGATCTTTAGGCATCTGACTCCAAGGCAAATGTTCAAATGATAGGATGGATGGTTTTGAGGGCGCTGAGGAGAAAAGGGTTTTATTCTTGCATCTGTCACAAGCCCACTCTGTAACCTTGGGTGAATCACTTCAGGATTAATTTTCAAAAGTGCTCAGATGATGTGGTTCAAAGGTTTTAAAACTCCATAGGTTGACATGGAAATGCTTATCTGTGGTGCCGGGAATGCATTCAACTAGCTTACCTATGAAATGTAGCCCAGCGGCCGACTATCAGCTCACAGTAGTATTACTTAACTCTTATATAGTGCTTTTCATAATAAACTTCACATCCTTTGCAAAAAGGTATCATTATCCCCCCTTTACAGATGGGGAATTTGAAGCATCAAGATGAAATAACTTGCTCAAGGTAACAAAACAGGTTAATGGCTGAGCCAGGAATAGAACCAAAGTACAACATGTAAAAAGTATGAAAAGCAGTTCTTGGAAAGACTGAAGTGTTATAGGAATAAATCTGAATTATAGTTTAACATTTAGATTAGACAAGCAGTGAATCACTCCTAATTGGCCTTCAAGTAATGTGTTTCATGATTCTGGATTTGCTTTTACCTGAATGTATTCTAATCTTATTACAGAGTCTGAAAAAAACACATCAACAAATTTTCCTTTGAAACAGCATAGAGCTGCTATGTATCCACTTAGTGTACGTCAGTGGGAAAGAGGGAATTCTAAATTTGTTATTTAAGCCAATTTGTACATAGCTCTTGAAAGACATCCGTCTATTGTTTAGCACTGAAATGGAGAAATGCTGCTGGGAAAACAAGATGAAAAGCCAAGGCAGAGATCAGCCAGGAAATTCCTCCGGAGATGTTTGCTTCGTTACAGTTGTGCATCTGAGCTTGGTTGTGACCCCAAGAGAGGCTGAACACCTACAACTCAGAGATCAGTAACAAGCTGCTGGTCCTCAGCAGTATGCAGGGACCCACACTTAACTATGAAATGACAGACAAATTGTTCCTTCCTTAATGAACCTGAGTTTAAACAAGTGTGGGACAGTCCTGTTCCTGCACCATAGCAGTCTAGGAAGCAAATTGATGGAAGATCTTTTAGTGGAGTAAGTCCCTTCACATCACTACAGCACCTATTGCAGAAGGTGTGTCTTTCTCCCATTAACCTAAGTATTTATCTCATCCATTGCAACAGAATGAGTTCTGCATTATGTGTACATAGGCACAAGACAGTGCTCAGTTGTAAATGTACAATTCAAGTTACTGTTTTCTTATTCTAAAGAATTTATGAATTGTTTCATGGTACCAAATCACAATTCTCTCTCCTTGGTAAAGATCCTGCTGCAATGCAAGAAGAGATAAGAAGTTGGTGATAACTGATTTGGTGGTGTTTGCCAAGACAAAAAGGGTCTCTAGAGCTACTAAACACTGCGAAGGAAGAGAGATTAGTTTAGCTATGGACTCCTTTGCTGGCTGACACGTGGTCATGATAGTGATATTGGGGGAGTCTGTCAGTGCAGCTGGGCATAAACTTTTCACATGGTTTGTGATTTTATTGCAAAACCAGAACTTGGGCAAATTTCACAGAAAGGACGGGCATTTTTGAATGGGCTGGAGCTTGAATTTAGGTAGAAACAAAGTGAAATTGGATGATTTTGACCCCAAACCAGGCAAAATATGGCCATTTAAGTGTGGGGATTTGTTCAAGCACCAAAATCAAATTAAAACTTGGTAAGTTCCCTGACCTTTATCTCCCCCTGACCAAAAAGGTTTATCAAAGTATCATAGAAGATTAGGGTGGAAGGGACCTCAGGAGATCATCTAGTCCAACCCCCTGCTCAAAGCGGCTCAACTAAATCATCCCAGCCAGGGCTTTGCCAAGCAAGGCCTTAAAAACCTCAAAGGATGGAGACTTTACCACCTCCCTAGGTAACCCATTCCAGTGCTCCACCATCCTCTTAATGAAAAAGCTTTTCCTAACATCCAACCTACATCTCCCCCACTGCAACTTGAGACCATTGCTCCTTGTTCTGTCATCTGCCACCACTGAGAACAGCCTAGCACCATCCTCTGTGAAACATCCCTACAATAGTTGAAGGCTGCTATGACATTTCCCCCTCATTCTTCTCTTTTGCTGACTAAACGAGCCCAGTTCCATCAGCCTCTCCTAAGAAGTCATGTGCTCCAGCAGCCTAATCATTTTCATTGCCCTTTGCTGGATTCTCTCTAATTTGTCCATATCCTTTCTGTAATGAGGGGCAAAAAACTGGATACAAGACTCCAGATGTGACCTCACCTGGGCTGAATAGAGAGGAATCATCACTTCTCTCGATCTGCTGGCAATGTTCCTACGAATGCAGCCAAATATGCCATTACCCTTCTTGGCAATCAGGGCATCCTGTTGACTCATATCCAGTTTCTTGTCCACTGTAACCCCCAGGTCCTTTTCTGTAGGACTTTTGCGTAGCCATTCAGTCCCCAGTCTGTAGCAGTGCATGGGATTCTTCCATTTTAAGTGCAGGACTCTGCACTTTTCTTTGTTGAACCTCATCATATTTTGTTTGTATAAATCCCTGCAAATGACCAAATTTTGCACAGCTCCTGCTATAAGTCTTCCTGAATGGAAATAAGGATTTAAACAGCAGCTTACTGTGGTAGCAAGTGAAAGAAGGGCTAGAAAATGGGGAAGGGAAAACAGCTCATAGAATTAAGAGATGTGCCATAGTCGATGCTTGGATGCTTAAAAATTCATGGCCTAGAACCACTTCCTTTGCAGCAACTGATTTTTAATATCATGCCACTGAATGTATATATTTTTCTAATTTATGGACACCTGAAAATGACACAGTATTGGGGGTATGAAAGCTCATGTACTAAAAGTCACCAAAAAGGCAGGGTTGCCTAGGAATTAAAGTTACTGAATTGGATATAGAACTCTTCCATTCTGTTTTTACCTGTATAACTGACTCAGTCTGGAAGCTTGAGACACATCACTTAGGGACTTTTCTCACGGTTGTTAGGCACACTCAGCTCCAACGGCGGGCAACAAGAAGTGCAGATGTTCAGCACCGCTGAAAATCATGCCCTTAATCTCTCTGTGCTTTATTTTACCCTTACACGGAATGGAAATACTTCTTCTCATCTTCACTAGGAAGTTCATAGACTTACAGACTTTAAGGCTAGAAGGCACCATCTTAACCATCTAGTCGGATCTCCAGCACATTGTAGGCTACAGAACCTCACCCACCCACTCCAATAGTAGTGGGCCTGCAATCACTGGCTGAGTCAATGAAGTCCTCAAATCTTAACTTAAAGACTAAGTTACAGAGACTTCACCATTTACTCTAGTGCGAATCAGTAAGTAACCCATGCTTCAGATTGCAGAGGAAGTTAAACAGCCCCCCAGAGTCTCTGCCAATTTGACCTGGGGAAAAATTCCTTCCCGACTCCAAATGTGGCCTATCAGTTAGACCGTGAGCATGTGGGCAAGACCCACCAGCCAGACACTTGGGAAACTAATTTAACTATTTGCAAAGCACTGCAATATCTTGTACAAATGCAAAGTATTAGCTTGGCCAATAAAAATAACACATTTTACAGCATGTGGATTCTCTCTCAAAGCCTATTTACAGCTACAAAATAAAAAAAATAAAAAAGCCCTATCACTTGATAATTTTGTCTTTATCTTTTTTCATATCACAAGTGACTCAGATTTTTAAGTCCTGATGAATGCTATTGCACAAAAGCCTTGCTTACCACACAGTCATATAATGCTGAAACAGACTTTAAAGGCTTCTTTGTGCTTCACTTTCTGTAAGAGTTGTGCATAATAGAGAGTGAGATGAAATAGCTCAGACGAGCAATATGTCATGCCAGCTTGACAGTGGAATGAACACGATCCTTTCTGAAATATTAGCAATGAAATAAGAGACAGAAGAGCACAATGTAACCGATCATTTAAGACCATGCATCATCTCGTTTTTGTGACAAAGGAAAAAATAAAGTAGGCTGGATATGTACAGGATCTTGGATGTTATTCTAATACAGCATATAGAATATTTAGACAAAAAATGTCTCCCTGTAATTCATTAAGCCGATCTTCATTGGTATAAAGATTTTTGGTTTTAGATTAAATACATAAAAATCTATCAAAAAAGTTAAATATTGCTTAAACAAAATATCAAAAACTAACAAAATATCCTCCACAAAACAAAAAACCTACATATCAAAAATCCTCACAGAATTACTCTTTCTTGGTCTCTTTTTCCTGGCATTGAACGTTATTTGTGGAATTAAGGAGGGATCCCCGTGGTCACAGAGTTCACCTGAGGGATCAATCGTCTTTGGAAATGGCGGTTTGTTTGTTTTTTTTTTTAATAACATAAGGTGTTGCAGTTACACTTATCTTTTAAATAAGTGTTTAATTCCTACAAAATAATCACCACAAATTAGAAACCTCTGTCATTTTAGGCTAATGCAGAGCAACAAATGACATGCACTCATTAGATGTATTCCATACACTTACATCTTCCTTATAACGTGGTTTCTAATGGGATGCTTTCATATCTTGGTTCCACACTCCGCTTAAAACTGTAATAATTCCTGTTCAGAACACTCATTTTTGAGTGTTTTGGAGAAGCTGGATTGGGCAAGTGTCCTTCCCTCTCCATATAATGTCTTCATTATAATGCTATCCACATAAGTCTGTGGTCTGCTCCAATTTCATTGAACATACATTGTATTACACTTCTAGTACACTCATTCTTTCCCCCCACCTTGCTACTCAAGTAGCAGTAGTACAGAGGTATTTCCTGGTGCATTATTCCCCCCGCTACTCTATTTTGTGCTTAACTCATTTAGTAGCCATAAATTGTAGACTTTTTATTTTTAATACTCACCCAGCAAGCACAAAACACAGAAAACAGTCCAGAAAAGCTGCTGCTTCTTCATAACTTTTAAAGTCTCCAGTAACAACATCCCTGCTGATTACTTACAATCAAAACTGAATATTACTGTGAGTATTCTTGGGTTTTTAAGTTCTGCTGCAGTTCTGTTGAGACTGTGCAACTCCCCTTTAGTTCAAGTCTTTGAGGCCAATATTCCTTTGCAAGGGTTATGGTTGTGGTTCCAAATTATGAGGTGGAGTTTGTCCAAAGCTTGATCTAGCCTTAAATACTTCATAGCAATCCCACTATCACATTGTTAACTTTTTCCCCTCCCCCGTATCTTTTTTTTTAAACCAACATGACACATGCTTAACTCTTTCATGGAAGCTGGTTCCTTTCACTTTAAATTGAAGACAGACAGACAAAATTTGCATTTCACTGAAAGTGAGCATAATATGTTTTGCGCAGTTAAAGTAAAACTCCCCTTTTACCCTGAGCTAATATTACTTAAAAGCAGTATAAAAATGAGAAATTATACCCCCCCCACAAACACATGCTGGATGGTACTGCTGCACGAACTTTGAAGGCTTTTAGAATCCGGGATTTATTGAGTAATCAATTTAAGAATGAATCTGGGGCCAATACCATGGGCTGAAACAGGAACAAGGCCATTTACTTCAATACTGAGCTCACTTGGGCCAGCAGTAAACATTTTCCAGGGATGGGTTTTGAAACGTATAGTCACCGTATTGAGGCAGGCTGTATTAGTGAGACAAATTATATAGCTTTTTCCTTGGCTTCATTTGGCTGGATATAAAGCTTACATGCTGTATTGTAAATAAAATACACCTGGCTAATTATCTAACTGTGCATATAGTTTTGTAGAGTAATGAGAAATATAATCACTAGTTTGTATGTAGTCTCTAACAAAGGGCTAGTTGTCTGTCAGTGTTAGGAGGAGTTCAGAAAGGCCTGGAGTTTAGATAAGAACTTGTATACCGCGTACCTTCTCCCACATGCCTAAAGAGATAACCAGGCCCTAAATCTCAGACAAAGAAAACCAAACTGCGCATATTCCCCCACAAAACTTAGACAAAGAAATACACACTGCGCATCCTCACTGAAACTTATCTATGTAAAATATAGTGATGCTATGTATGAATATTCATATAATCTTAAAATGTATATAAGGCGACGCCCCAGTATAATCGGGGCTCAGCCTTTGGAAAAGATTCCGCTGAGTCTGTCGACAATAAACAGCTGTTCTCCTCACTTCGGTGTCCATCTCGTTACGTGAGCCAGAAATCTTGCTACAGTATGGACTGAGGAACTTGCAGATAACAAACAGTATTAAAGCCTTGGAGGGAGGCCTAGAAGCAACCTTCTGCAGCTCATTTCTGTTGATAACAAATGCAGTTATAGGTGCTAACTGGTAAATTCCAAAGGCCAAATATTTGGTTTTCGCTGGTACCATGATGAGAGTCAAGGACAAGTCATTCCTAGTAAGAGTGATTTAACACACCCAGGGAAAGGATGTCCTACATCTGCCAAGTAAATCCCCTTCTTAGTCCTTGCCCATTTCAATTCAGACGGAGGACAGGTTGCTTTTTCCTGCCCCTTTTCTCTGTTGCCTATTCTTTTCTATTTAATTTGTTTCTTTTCCCTTTCCTTTACAGCAAAAAGTGACCTTAGACCAGGAGACTTCCCATTTTTCAAAGTAAAGGTTACATCTTAAAAGAATCTCAAACACCTTTCCTCTCATTCATGATTGTGCAGCAACCCCCCCTCCACCTGTTTGTGGTAACCAATCATTTATTTTATGTAGAAATTTAGCATTCAGAAAGTATTTACTGTACTTTTAAATGCCTTGATGAATTTTAGTAGGTGTAAAGATGAGAGCCACCACCCTTTGACCAACCCTCAGTGGATCATCAACCAATTAACACCAGATGAGTTTGGGAACTTAGTTCCAAAAATGACAGCAGCCTGAATATAAACCTTAAGAATCCATGCAAAAAATTACTGTTTCCTGGCTTTTCTATTGTGGGTGTGAAAACAACTATAAAAGCTTTACTTCTCAAAAAATCTATTTAATCTCCCAAAAATAACATTATAACAGTTTGAGAAATATTTGTTCTGTTCAGTGTGACAAACTGCTGAAAAGTAAACACAGAATTGACCTTAATTGTTGTTTTTGATACTATATTTAAGCCATAAATTTATTTTACCAAAGTCAGTCAGTCTTAGCAAGATGCCTACCCAACACAGGATGGATAACAAAACAAAGAGGACAGACTGAGTAATAAAGACACCCACCCCAATCTAATACTTTCTGTCTGGATGCGTTTCATTCCTGTTCTGCCCCACCTCACTGCCATTTGAGATTCTTCCATCTCCACCCCAAATAAAATTATAGTAGTGTTGCAGACTGTTATAATCATTAAGAAAACACATATGTTATGGAAGTATCATGCAAAAAGAAATCCCTCAGTAGATTGTGTTTTAATTATCTGAATATACTGGTATCATAAGATTTTAATAGCTTTCATTTTAAATTTAGGACAGGAAAATGTCTCTGGGAAGACATCATCTGTTGCTAAGATATTTGACCCAAGTTGTTTTTTTTAGTGTGTGTGTGTGTGTTTTATATATATATGTTGTTTTAACATATTTTTAAAAAGTTAGCTGGCACAGCTATGATAAAAGCCATGAAATATCCCATGAACATACAGTTCACAAACATATACATGTACAGATGCACAAACACACACTTCACTCCTCGAGATGGACCATACATCTCTAAACCTTTGCAAAGCACCTGGGCAGTGAAGGAGTAAAAAGTTCTATAGAAGAAGTGCTAAATCTTATTTTCAGTAGAAATGCAGTGAACTGGTTTCATTAAAATAAGAAATTGGCCTGAATTGCAAAGTTCAATTCCAAGCTTATCAGATACCAGGGTGCTTAAATCTAGGTCATGGTATGGCCCATTATATAGCTACGTCTATCCTTAATGTTCAGATCTGGATAAAAATTCAAAATATCTCCAGATGATGTAGCTGCTCAGATAAGGAAGTTTGATTTGGGACCATGTCCTGTTAAAATATGAATACACTAAGCATTCCTCCATAACTTTAACATAGTTTGAACATTTCCATAACACACAAAAATAATAAAAATCAATTTGGAATTTCAGATTAACAGAAAATATATTTCATGATATTTTTAATATTCACTGTTAGATAGTAAACAAAAAATACTTATTTATTGGAAACATTTGGATTGGCATGCATACTATTGCAACTTTTTCTGGACACAACATTTTCTCCTGCTAAACTCAGGAAATGCATTGGCATTCATGGATTCCAACTTCGGTATAAAATAAGTTTACAGTGAATAAAATGTCATGTTTTCATTCTATTTTCTGGTGATGCCCACATAGAACAACAGGAATCAGGGAACAAGCTGCACAGAATAAGATATGTTAACTGCCCTGAATAGGCAACAAGTGAGTTACAACAACAGGAAGGAATAAGAAGTGAGACGGACTGAAATTATACACTCCCACTGCCTAAAAGCATAAACAACATGCATGTAAAAATCGCATTACAAAGATTTCATATAAAGTTTTATACTCTCCTTTATTAATTCCCTCTTCACTCTCAAGTGTACAGAAAACTGGAGTCTTTTGAGTTATCCACTTATTTCTTAGGAACGAAAAAATTTCAGGCAATTGAATTTTTCCGGATCCTCCAACAGACTATTTAGATAAGGATCACTGTGGTTGAAAGGGAACATAATAAAAAAATAGAAGAATCCACTACAAATATGATAGCTTGCCAGCAAAAAGGTACCAAATTAGATACAAATAGCTCACAATTAAACAGCAAGCAAAGATGCTAGAAAAAGAAAAATGTCGGTCCTGAGGTGGTTCTAGACTGAGAATCATCTGGAGAAGCGTAAACATTTCTAATTTGAAGGGATGAGAAGCATGGCATACTGTACAGGAATGACTGGAATAATGGCCACAAGGAGTGCTGGGAGAGAAAATGGCATTTCCACACGATCGCTCCTTGAAATTACCCGAGCTCCTCCTCTTTGACACCAACCTGCAGCAGAGAGCCGGGGACCTTGCAGCAGAAGTCGAGGCCCGCTGGATGC
>ML675705.1:127103-225600 GCA_007922155.1 Mesoclemmys tuberculata
ATCAGTGCGAGCCACCTGAGGGCTTTTCTGCCCAGCAACTTCTGCCCGATCACTGTGAGGCACCTGAGGGCTTTTCCCACCCAAACCCTCCTGCCCAATCAGTGATGTCACCTGAGCGCTTTTCTGCCCAGCAACTTCTGCCCAATCACTGTGAAGCACCTGAGGGCTCTCCTACTGAGCCAGGACAGGGCCCCTGAGGCCTTTCCATCCCGTGCCTCCTGCCCAATTAACACGAGCTGCCTCTGGGCTTTCCCCACCCTGCACCTCCTCTCTTCTCAGCATGAGCCACCTCAGTGCTTCTTCTGCAGCAGCCCTGTCAGCACAAGGCACCTCAGGGCTGACTGCACAACCCCTGCTCCCCGCACATGGCCCCTCAGATCTGAGCCAGCCCCCCACAGCACCCTGTCTCTGCTCTAGGACGCCCCCATGCTGGAACCCGCTGGCTCAACCCTCCCCCCCACTAAGCCCATCTCCCGCTCACGGCATCTTCTTCAGCCACAGAGACCATGATGAGCCACCACCAACCTCAGAACCCCACAGGACCCGCTAGCTCTGGCACCACCAAAAGAGCCAGGCCCCTCCAGAGCATCCTGCTCAGCCCCCAGTCCCCTCATTTGGAACCGGTGCTTCACAAATGGCTCAGTCACCGCCACCTGCTGGCGTGGGGACTGCACAAGCCACACCCTGGAGGAAGGTCAGAGCCCTAGTTCTGCCACCTTCCCCTTCAGGTCAGTGGTCTTGGGGACCCTGCGTGTGCTGCAGAGTAACTGCCCCACGCAGTGTAGAGGGACCACGCTTCCTGGTCTTCATGCAGGCTGTGGCTTTCCTTTGACACATTCTGCTGGGGAGCAGAAACACAGGCGCCTAGGACAGAGCACTCTCAGGCTACAGTTAGAGAAGTTTTGCTCCCTTATTCCTTTGCATAGTTCACATTATTAAGGAAGTGTTTCTATTGAATCCAGGCTGTTCCTTTCTGCAGGATAGCTTTCTATTGCTAAAAAACACTCTTGTGCTAGTGTTATTTATTAATGATCATCATTCTTTTTTTTTTTCTCCTGTGGAAAAACTTAAGAGCTCGGCCTTATTGTGTTCGCAGCTGTACAAACACACACACACCAAAAATGCAGTCTGTGCCCTACAACTTTTACCATCTCTATCATCTGTTCTCCAGTTCCATGTCTGCTTCCCTCCCTCTGTCTATTTTAAATAATTATCTTCTTGAGGCAGACACCCAGGTCTTTCTATATGTTTACATGATATTGTGCACAAAAGGAGAGAGTGTAGATGATATTGCCTCCCTACTAGCTACATAGCAATGGAAAACAGTAAATAGTATTAGGAACTAGCTCAGGCATTGATTTTAATTAGTTTAACCTGCAATTGGGCTAGAATTTTTTTTCCCTTTCCAATTTAAGCATAAATCAAATATAAGATGGGAAATAAAATATGTCTGTTCACTCATATTCCCATATAAGAAAAGAATTATCTTATATTCCCACATAAGAAAGAAAACCTAGGTCATTGGCAGATTGCTTTCAGCTAGCTAAGGAACATCAACACAGCACAGAAGAGAAACAATTGTCAAAGAATGTAACAAAAATAACTCTATGATGTTAGGGTACAAACAATGGTCTGAGCATTATCCACATAGTCTACTGGTGGCTTAACAGGAGTGGGAAGGCTTTTGAAATACTCAGTAGCAAGATATGAAGAGCTGTGGATTATAAAGCAGAGCTGCAGTGTAGGCATTTAAAGGCACATTCCATGAGCAGGCTGTCCGTTCCTGCCTGAAGCATTCAGAATGATTCCACTCTCCTATACCCTGACACCCCACCCTTACTAAATAATAATCCTGTCCTTTCCTGGCTGCCTTGGTTGGTCACTGGAGCTTTCTCTGTCTGTGCTGCCCCATTTCCTGGTATTCTTTTCTTTCACATTGACGTGCAAGATTGAATGAAAGAATATGGGCAGGGCTATCCAGATTTTGGTTGCTGATCTTAACTTGGCCTTTGAAAAACAGGCTATAAATAGAACACCATGATAAAAATAGGACAAAAGTCAGTCTGCCATCCACTGGGGTGTGGGGAACATGGAAAGTTTTTCAATGGTATTGGGAGTCAGGACCAAATTAGACATAGCCTATTTGTTTTCATGACACATTAATTTTAAAACTCCTTATTTATTCATAAGCATTTCTATGACATTCATCACCTTGGTATATATGCAGACAGTTTCTTTCCTGTTTTAAAATCCAGATTTGGGCAATGCTTATGTAGTGTTTCAGGTATCCAGGCTGCAAACAATAAATCCATTCATCACCCATAGGAGGAGCAAATGAAAAAAATAGTCACCTAATAAAGAGGAATCTTTAGCTTCAGTGACAGCACAGCCTTACAGTAGGAGATTTTAGAGAAAGGTTCCCATCAATCCTACCACCAGTTCATCTGAACTGCTCTTAAGCAGCATTGGGCCCTAGTGTAGATAAGGCTCTGTCTACATCTGATATATTTACCATCATGTCAATTCAACCTGCAGTTTTAAATGGCATGATAGCAAAAATTGAGTCAAAGCTAGTGAGCCTTGTCCGACAAAGCTCTTACTGGTTCTAAGGACAGTACAGCTGGTCAAGACATGGAGGACAGAATTTTGTTCTAAAATTCCTTTGTACAGACAATGCCTAATGATCATACCGAATCGTGTTAAAAACTATAGCAGGAGATTTTAAAGCAATTGTTTTAGGGTTGCTGCTTATTGGAGGGGAATGTTTGGTGCCAATGACACTGTGTGTAAAGAGGAAATTACATTCCCCATTCTTACATCTCTGGGTTTGTCTCCATTACTAAATTTTATTCTATTTAAACAGTTGTATTTATTGAGCTGACAAATATTCAACACAATAGGCCACTGTTTACACCAATTGGTCAGTCATATTCGGCATCATGGCAGCTAATTTGACTCTTCACAGTCATATTTGAATACAGTAAGATTTTGTAATGTAGACAAGCTGTTGGGAGAAGGGGAAGTGCATGAAAGAGAGCACACAAGTATGTCTGTCTCTCTGTTCTTCCCCATTTTTATTAAATTAATTCAAGGGGTGAGCTTTTCTACTTCATGCCAGCCTCCATTTAAAGTGACTTTATTACAGTTTTATAGATGTATGTATTAAAATTATTTTCTTCCTTCTTACTCATGAAGGTATGGTTGTGTTTAAAAAGGACCAAGATGATGGACAGACACACAATCTTTCTGGAAATAAAGAATCTGCTTATACTATGTAAAGGTTAACAGTAACCAGAGAAGTTTGGACTGAACTTTTACAGGATGTTGGGCCAAGTGTCCCAAATTTCACATGGGTCAGTGATGAAGACTCACTCACATAGACTGCCATTTTGTCCAAATATTTAAGGATGATTTGATTTAATTGTGAATGATGCAATAAACATAAGGTAAGGAAGTTATCTGCCGGGAAACATGTATTTTAAGTATTTTAGCAGCACCTTCAATACATTCAGCAGGCAGATGGTGTATAATGGTTTTGGACCAGTCATTTCCCCACCTTAAATAAAGGTCACTGTTTTGGACAGTTCCTGCATTCCTCTACAATTCCAAGAGCTATAGACCCAAAGGGCATGCATTTATAGAAAACTGTGAACAAACTTGTACAAGACACCTTGGCTAAATCATCATGCTGTGTGTTCAATTAGTTACTTTCATCGAGTAATTTCAAAGCATTTAAAAACATAATCCAGTATCTCTCAACTCCTATGTGAAGCTGTTAAGTATATCCCCATTTTATAGACTAAGAAAACTGAGACACAGAGGTGAAGTGACTTGTCCTGTGCCACACAGCATGTTAGAAATCAAGCTGGAAATAGACTTCAGGAGTTCTGCGTCACAGCTCCCAACTATTATCACCAAACCCACTGTCTCTTAAACAAATACATCATATGATTTGTGGCTCTGCAAATTACATCCAAACAATACTCTATGTCCATAGCATTCAGCTGTGATCTTTAAAAGTGTTACAGATATCCCACCCTCTATCCTGGACAAAAACACAAGGAACAGCAGAGGAAGAAGCTGGAAGTATAATGGACTTTATTTTGTTAACATGGCACTTACAGATGCTTAGCCCCTCTCAGGCTCAGATCCATATATTCCCCTTAGTAAAGCTTTGGAGACGCACTCATGACAACAGGCCAGATCTCAGGGTATTAACTCACTGGTGCAAAAGGAGACATGGGATCAAATCCTGATAAGAGCTGAATGCTTGGTACTCCTACGGACATTAATAGGAGCTCCAAAATGTTAAGCTGCTCTCAACATTTGGCGCATGAGGAGTGATATAATTGCTGTTCACCATAAGCTCCTTGGGCACAAATCTCCTCTTTACATAGTGCCTAGCACAATGAGTCCTGGCCTCTAGGCACTTCCCTTTAATTAATATTAATAAATAAAATTAATGATATAGTCTTTTACCAAGGACTGCTTTGTGCAGAGTCTGTTCTTGAGAGCTTGCCTGCCTGATTTCTAAATCAGAGGTTCTGCCCAGCTTCCACAGAATGGATGTTTCTCCAAATCTTCTGATGTTTACCCACCACTTACTTTCAAAGGAACATCCCCCAGGGTACATCTAAACTGCAGCTGAGAGCGTGCCTGTCAGTTCAGGTAAGACAGACACCATGCACTAGCTCTGCTTGAACAAATGCACACAAAAAAAAGAACATTGCAACATAGGTGGTGGTGTGGACTAGCCACCCAAATATGGACTTCGGGGGTCGGGCAGATTAGTACCCAATGCTCCCAACTGCAATGCAAATATACCCCAAGTCTGATGTTGAAACATTAGCATTCATCATGTACCTTGGACCACATCTTTACTGACTCTTCATCTTCTCTGGTGATCAAGGGACAATTTGCCCTCCTACCCCTGTATTTTTAAGGTACCGTTTCTCAAAAAGTCATAAGTTGCACTATACTGAAATAATGGATACAAGAAACCTTAAAATATACATTATGGCTCCATGCAATATCAGGGGTCACTGTCTGGGATAAAACTTCATTTGAATTATAAAGTTCTCAGATTGATCAGTCCTTCATTGAAGCTTTTTTCCTCTTTTAAATCTAGAGGGAACAGCTTTAAAAATAGCCCCAAATGGTATCCCCATCATTCTGGCAACCTAGTTTGAATGAGACTAATTTGTCTGAAAGCTTCAGTATCTCCGGAAGTCTCAGTTCCATTCTGGCAGCCTGGAAGAAGGAGATAAGCATCTGTTTTACAGGCCTGGAACTCCAAGAATTAGCTATTGTTTAGAGATTCACTTCCTTCTTGTCAGGAAAGGTACAATCCAGTTCCTTAAAGCTGCTTTTGCCTGAATTTGTACACAACAAAAACTGCCTTTGTGTTTAAATACAACTCAAATGGATACAATGATTTATTGTTCAAGAACATTTTCTGTGCTTAGTTTTAAAACATTATTTGGGAAAAAAAGAGAGGAATACTGCATTGAGGATGATTAAGGAATATTAGAACAAACAGGATATTATACATGTGTTAACACTGCCCTCTCCTGGAATAAATCATAACTGCTCATTGTGAATCATTGGTCCTGCAACCCAATAGCTAACAGCGATTCTCCTTTTGTTCAAGTGTTAGGGGCATGTGACTTTGGAGCAAGAGGATCAGGATTTTTTTCTTGTTGTCCTTGTCAATGTTAAGTGACCATATTGAGTACAGAATAATGACAACCTTCAGGAACTCATTTACTGCAGCAAAGGCACTCAGTAGGAGCCATTTACATACCTAGATAGACAGAACCCTCAAGTCTTACCTGATGAGCATTTGATGATAACAGATTAAAAACTCCAATGCAATTTTTGAAAATTATGATCAGAGAAAAACCCCTGAAATATTTGGCTGAAGGAAGGAACTGAGAATTAAAATCTCAGTAAGAAAGTTGAAACAGCCGACATACAGCTAAATCCAACAGAAGCACAGGTTCGACCAACTCTGATTTTCACATAGTGTGATGGAAAATAACCACCTTTTCTTGATAGAATAGAAGGGAAGACAAAGACCTGTAGTCATCCAGTCATCTTAACTGTGTTTCATCTATCTTGCCTTGCTAAGCTACTTCAGAACCACACATTCTTGCACTTGGTTCATGCAAGAAGAGCTCCCAACAGATGCACATGCAACTGCTCAGCACATCATTTCCTTGCAATTTTAACAGGGGAGAGCTTTGAGAATCATGGGAGGGGCAGGATGGGAATAAACTGCATCAGAACACCCTTGTGCATATGGGACTAAGAGATCTGAGCTAGAAAACAAAGTCTTGAGGGAAGTAGATAGAAAAGGGCCCACCTTCCCTTCTTGTTCATAGATGACCTTGCATGGTTTTGAATTCAAGCTTACCATTTGTAAGGTCTTGGCTCTGAAATCTTTATTGCAGATTTTTAGAGACTTTCTTCTTGAATAGTTGGTGCTGGCAAACACACTATGGGATATAATTTCTCTCCACATGACCTCAAAACACACATGACAAAATAGTCCAGAGGAAATCCAGGGAGCTACAAAAGCTAGCATTTTTTACTCAGAAAGGAACACTCATCCCTTTGAGTGTTTCTACACTATGAAAATCAGTACCAGTGTTACAGCAACAGTGAGCAATGTTGCAACAGCAACAATGCTAAGGTGCTAGCACAAAGCATGCAGAAAGGAATTATTGCCACCGTGTCATGGAAATCTGCTCAGAGAATGTTTTTCAGACACTGTGGTTAAAATAGCAGCTTGACAACTCTAGTCCTCATGTTGTTGCTACAGTCAGTGTAGCTCAACTGTTGATAGCAATTGTTGTAATATTAGTAATTAATATTTCTAGGGTTGACAGGGCTTCCAAGTAGAAGTGATGGGAAATGTAGTTTAGTCAGACAATGCCAGTTTGCTAGAGCAAAGTGTTCTGTGAAAAACTATTGCAGATTCAGCAAAACTTTGGCTGAAACACAGGCAGTTTTCCAGGGGAAACTGCAGGTCTTCCAGGGTGGTCAGCTCCACAGCAGACAGCATGGTTGGAGGTGGGGTTCTTGCAGCTGTTACTCCTACACTCTCTGATCTGCAGCAGGGAGTGCCCAGACCCTAACTGGCTAGGCTCCTATCTCTGCTAAGTTCCTGTGGAGTGGAAAGCCTAGAAGCCCTGAGAACCCTGACAGAAATAGGGCCCCTCAGTGCTTCCAGATTCCTTTCCATGGAGCTGGGAGTCTAGAAGTCTTGGGAATAGCTCCCAAGGGTTTGTTGCTCTGGAGCAGTCCTACCACGCTTATTGCCTTGGGGCCTCTAGACTCTCAGGTCAGCTGGCTGCCAACTCAGGAGTAAGGCAGCCCATGGTGCCAACTAAGCTGGGAGTCTGGAAGCCCTGGGGTCCCTAGACCAGGGACAATCTATATCTCAGGGCTGCCTTGAAACTACAGACCCTGGGAGCCCAAGCAGTTGCTCAGTGAAACTGACATTCTTCTCACTTTCATTTCTGCAATTTATTCAATAGCAGTTCCGTAATCCACAAAAATGGGAATTTCTTATTTCATTTTTGGAAACACCCTGTTTCAGTAATTTTGAAATGTAATTTTTTAAAATTTGCTAAGAAATTTTTGGCAAATTTCATTTCACTCTGATGCAGAGTGAACCTAAAGTCCAAAAAACCTGAAATGTCTCCCAAATGAAAGATCACCCATTTTGGCCAGCTCTACTTTTGGGTCTACTTTCTGTTACTAGCAACACCACGTTTTAGATGGGGTTTTGAACCAGACCCTGTATTCATTTAAAGATTTCAAGCACTTGGGGACCAATCCTGCTTTCTCTAAAGCTAATGGGACTTTTACTATTGTCTTCACTAGGAGTTGGACCAGACTCTCATCAGAGGAGACAGCTATTTCCCTTTACAGTGCCACCATGGTGTCACAGAAATTCTAAATAAATCATTGTAGCCAAGAATAAAAGATATCAGGAATATTTAGGATACAGAGGTGAATTAGAAATATTAAATAATGTTGTAACACAGGGCCTAGAGGCCTTAGGCCTGCAAGATACTTAGCTTAGTCAAACAAGGCCTCAGGTTGAGAGAGGTTGACATGATTAGCTGACCAATGAATAACCTTGCATTGGAAATTGTGCTGCTACTGTAAATAGATTTATTAAGTGCTGCTGTTTATGAAAAGTGTATTGCAATGTACGAGTTAAAACCTCAAGGTATCATTTAAAGCTGATTGTATCATTTTGGAGATTTTTGCAGTCAGCAATGCGCTAACCACAAGTTATGGTTTTGAGTGATGCAAGTGCTAATGAGTGTTAGGGGAACTAATAAGTTAGCCTATGAAAATGGGGTACCCCAAATTTTGTGAGGTGCGGAAGTATAGATAAGGAAAAGGAGATCGAAACATTATATATAACCCCCGTGGGCATCAGCATAATATATTATAAAAATTGTATCCTAACCTGTATGCCTGGGGAGATGCCGGTATGACAGCCACTGGTAATGACGATTCTGACGATAATATAATAGTGACCAACAGTCACTTAATGGTCCTCTCACCCTCTCCAGGGTTCCCCACAGGAAGATGTAAGCAATGCAAGTATATTCAAATTATCCAGCATCCTCTCTTTTCTGTTATGTTTCAGTGCTTGTAACATTGTTTATGAGCTCAGTCAAGTTGTTAATAAATGGATGTGTGAGCCATTGTAACCATTTCCCGTCTGTACTTAGGGTCTCTAATGACAATGATATTCTTTACAATAATACTCACCCTAATACCCCTGATACTGTAGCCGATCAAGAGATCCAACTCTTACTAACAACTCTAAAGTCTAAAATACTAATTTGCACATAATCAATATCTAACAACAGGCTACATCATTAATATGGATCCTCTGAAATGTCTTGCCAGAGTATAGCTGTTAACCCTGGCTTCTTTGCAAATTCCAGAATGCTTCTGCAAATCTCTCCTACAGTTTCAGATGAAAGGGTTAGGGTTATTGACCAGCTGCTATATTACCTCCCATAACTGAGTGCATTTCACTGGTGCTCTGTGTACCATATTTTTGTAAAAACACAAGAACCTTTGGGATGGAAGATGCTGCAATTATTTTGCATACTGTGTATCTATATAAACACATCTGTACTTAATCTTTATCTAATCAAATGTTTAGTTGCTTTCACCAGTGGCCTAGAACTCAGAGACATATGGAAAGCATTCACAGAGCTGGCACATTTATCCATATGCTGATTAAATTTGACAAGGCAAGTTGACACAGAGAAGTTTGATTTCTGCCTTGTGTTCATGCACATCCATCGCAGAGCCCTTAAGAAACAATTACTACATTCCTTTCTGCACTGGCTTTCCAAACACATTAGGCAGTCAGGAAAGTGCAGTCTTTTAGCACCACTTCTTGGCTTGAAACAGTCTGCTTCTTTTATTATAATTTTTTGTTTGTTGGTTGGTTTCCTTTCCCCTGCCTGACACTTTCTATTTAAAATGTGTGTATGGTGGGCAGGGGGATAACACACCAGAAATAAAGATCCATTCAGCAGCCAGGTCCTTCATTCCTATCTTGAAGGGAGAGGTCCCACCAAATGACTAGAACATTGTAGAATTTCAGGAGATCCAGACCTATACATTTTTTGGAGATCTGATTTGGGGTTAACTATATATATATATATATATATATATACACACACACACATACATACACACACACACATATACACATCTTAAAAAGCTAGTTTTAAGAGTCCTAGATGTTTAAAGAAAGCCACCTAGAAGCTTCCAAATGTTCCTCACTTTACTAGGGTCTTAAATGCAGTCATTTCAACAGCGCTTGGTGTGTGGCTTTTATAACTATACTACGTAGCATTATACATTTTCTACATAACTGTTCTATACAAATCTGCAGATATTTCAGGCTTCATGTTTAAAATGTATTTCCAAGACATATTTCAGGACATGATTAAAAAAAACAACAACTTTGAATAAAGATCTGGCCTCTTCATATTCCTTGCATATTACATTAAACATGTATTTGTGATTTATTATCCCCTCCACTGGCATTGCTCATTTGTTCACACCCAACAGATCCTCCCTGCTCCCAGTCAGTAGACAAGAAAATAAATGTTGTACTTCTGATGGTAGGATATGTATATTTTATTATAAAATGTTTTTGGAAATAAAATATAGGTCAAGGTTACTGAGGCTGTAATAATCTGCCAATAAATGCAGGGGGCTTAAAATAGTCCATTGAGTACAATTATTCTACTCAACAATCTCTGCTCAGTAAATCTGAATGCTAAAGAGAGGGACTATGAAATATGTGCACTTGTATAAATTCTGAATGGGAAACTCAATGGCTCAGTGGCAGTACAGCCTAATGCTTTTCACCTCTGGTTCATATCTAGTCCAAGCTGGTAATGAGTGGACATTATTACCAATTTATGGCTAGCTAGTGCCTTAGAGGATACTAGTTGATGGATCTCAATCTAGTATTTTTAACTAGTATACTTTAATTTTAAATATACCTTCATTGTTCATATCAACTTAATGGCTTCTCCACTAACTGGACCCCCCAATGTATAATTTCAACAGAGAGGCCAAAGGCTGAATTGGCCATGGTGAGTGCACTCCTTTCTGATTGCTAGCGGTGGTTACGTTGACTAGGCAATGCATGGAAAGAAATGCATTGTCAGTAGACATACCTTTCCTGTGGCTAGAGGATTTCAAGTCTCCAGGGTTGTGAACACGGCATTTTTACTGGGGACCAAACACATTTTGCATGCACAACAACTATGCCACTGAAAACAGTTATGGTGATAGTTATAGGGGCAACACTTTTAGAGCTGCAACAGGTAAACCCCTGTTGTTTCTGTGAGGAAGATGTACAAGTGTGAGCTCTTAGAAAGGTTAAAATAGCGAGAGAAATAAATTACTAGAAGGAGGTATATTAAAAACCTTAATTCTTCTAAGGTGAAGGGGGGAAGGGCCTATATTTCCAGAGGAAGGGAATTCTGTAATCCTGACAGAGAATGGGCAAAAAGCCCCAAGCTGCCTAGCTTTACCTGCTATTGTGAACGGAAAGCAACATGTAACATACCAAACATTGCAGGCGTAAGACTCTGAGTCAATGGTTCGTCAACAGAGGTAAGTGCTGAATGAAAAGCTCTATTGTATTTTTAAGAAAATTCCACTCACTATTCTAAAATAAGGAAAACTAGACTCAAGGATGTCACATCTGACAATGTGTGAGAATGGAAGGAAATTTACAGAGCACTCCAGCACCATTACAGAACGCATCACATTAATAAGGAAGCAGCCAGCTAGTTAAGGAGTCTATCAACTCTCTCATCCCAAGAAAAGGCTGCCAGCAACATTGATAAAACTTAATAAAAAACCTCTTTCTGGTCACCTTTAAATTCAAAGACTCGGGCTGGGTCTATACTGACAGCGGCAAATTCGCTCATTTGAGCCAGAAATCGACGTAGGAAAACCATCCCGCTGTTCCCATCGGTGCAGCGCAGTGTGGATGGTGCCCGGAACAGATGCAGTGAAGTCGATGGGAGATACGCAAGTGATTTACGTCACTTATGTATCTCCCGTCCACTGCTGCTAAATTCGGAAGGTAAGTGTGGACCAGGCCTAGGGCTGGGTCTATACTGATGGTGGCAAATTTGCTGCCATCAGTTCGATGTCTCTGGTTTGACTGAGCTGTCTATGTAGACCCACTCAGTCAATCCAGAAATCGACATAGGAAAACCACCCCAGTAAGTGGTGTAGCGCTGCGTTGACAGGAACGCTGTTCCCGTCAGCGCAGCGCAGTGTGGACGGCATCTGGAACAGACACAGCGAAGTCGACGGGAGATATGTGAGTGATTTATGTCACTTGCGAATCTCCTGTCGACTGCCGCTGAATCTGGAAGGTAAGTATGGACCAGGCCTAAGTTGTATCAGTCAGAGAGGAATAGCTCTAAATGAAGGTATGGAAGGGTCTCAAAAGGGCAAGACTGTTTATGTATGTGAGTATGAACAGAGAGACCACCTCACCTCCACGTGAGGTAGTGCAAATCTACCTCTCTTATTGAGTGCTGTTTAAATAGTTGCTTCCAGTTTTCTTGTAAGATATGATATCCTTGGGTTGGTTTTTCTGCTTCTGGGATAGTCCATACATTTCGATAAATATATATTGCATGGCAAGTTGGTAAAACAGATCCCCAAAAGAGAAGCAGTAAAGGCAAGAAGGACAGACAAATATAAATGAGAAGACAGAGATAAACTGGTCAGGTTTCCATTACTATTTATCACTACATTTGCAGTGTGTCCGTCTCATTAACCTGGTTGGTTTCATTGACTGCTCTTCATTGCTGCAGTGTCCAAAGTACTTAACTAAAACAAACAGTAACATAACAAAACACCAATAAAAATCATTACAGCATGAGTCTTACAGTTTAGCACACAGATTAGCTTTTCCATTCAAATCTGCAGATTGCAATTTATTTCCTGTATTTATGCAATCTCTGTGAAACGGTGAGAGTTGGATTTATTACTTAGATATCCCATCCATCACAGTTACAGCACCAAGTTAGTCTCACTGGTACACCAAGCAGATATTATCAGAGATAGATAAGATGCTTAATTTAACCTTAATTTCCAGCAAATATATTATTTACCACACCATATATTTTAAATATTACAAAAATTGGCCATTTCCATATTTTTTAACTATCCAATTGGCAAATATACAACTCTGTATTGGGCTTCATCTAACTCCTGCAAATTTATAGAAAGTGTGTTTTATATAATATATATATAAATATTAGAAATGTGTATAACTTTATGCTAAATCAAGTAGAGGAATTCCAGGTCTTGAATGAGGCCCACTCACAAAGCTACGTGGAGATACCCCAGGCTGGAATAGCTTGGGGTAACAAAAGTCCAAACTGAAGTATGTAATCAAAGGCATGTATGCTGGTGTGGTAGGGGGTGCTCACATGCGAAGATGGAGGAATTACATATGGCTCTGATCAAGGCTATTATTCTTCCCTAATTTTCTCGAACACTAAGGCCCAAATCCTGCAACTGGGGCCTTCCTCGGCACAGGGGTCTCTCTGCCTGTGTGGATCCAACTACTGGCCAGGGCCTACATTAGCTATTGTATTAAATTGAATTATATGTGGAAATGTGTGATTGAGAATTATCTCCTTTTTGTCTACCATAAGCAATGCTGCTTGCATGTAGGGTGCTGTGCGGGCGGAGCTGGCACCTGCATAAATGCATATCTGGCACAGCTATTTGGACAGTAAGTTTTTCTTAGATTTAGGAGCAAATTCACTCTGCTCAGTTTCAGAAAGAGGGGGCCATCCATATCTACTGCCCAGTACTTAAACTTAACTGGCTGCTCTCTCCCATCCTAAAGGTCACTCCGTAGACTCAGGCAAAGTCAGGGTCAGAGAGGCAAAGACCTTACTTCCCAGGAAGAGGAGGATAGTCCAGAGGTGAGGGCATTATGTTAGGATTTGAGAGACCAAGGTTCAATTCACTATTTCAACATCATCTTTCTCCGAGAACTTGGGTGAGTTCTTGGCCTTTCTGTGCCTAAGTTCTCCATCTGTACAATGAGGATAAAACCACTGCCCTGCATCACAGGGGTATTGTGAGAAGAACTACATTAAAGATTCTGAGACACTCAGATACTGTAGTGACGGGGGCCACATAAAAGTAGAACTGGGCAACTAACTCCTTTTTCTAATCACTGGCTGAACTGAAAAAATGGAAAAACCCAGAAACAAAAACCCAGAAAAACCATCTGTGGTGAAACAAAAACCTTTCATTTAATTTTTTTTAACTTAAAAAATAAAATTAAAGTAAAATTCAAAGCAAAGTCATTTCAAACTGAAAAGTCAAAATGTTTCTTTTAGGGAAAAAAAAATCTAAATGAAACATTTAAAGCTTTTCAGAATATTTTGGCTGGTTACTTTTTGACCCAATCAATGAAGCAAATTTTGAAAGGAATTCATGAAACTTTTTGGTTGACCCAAATCTGTGGTTTTTGGAAGAAAATGTTTCATTCAAAAAATTTCACTCAGCTCAACCTACAAGTATCACAAATAAGAGGCTCATTCTGTTACAGAGCTTTATGCGTCAGCTGCCAATATGCTGGCAAAGGCTTCAATTTCCTTGCAAATCACCATCCCACCTCCACTGAGCGAACAGAAGACAGTTCATCAGGCCATTTCCATTTTCAGGCAAACAGGTTCCCTCTGCACTCAATCAGAAACTGTAGGGAAAAAAAAATCATGGAAAATTCTATGGTGCAATACCTCCCCCTTGTGGCGGTCTTGGTTTTTACAGCTTTTTAAAAATCAAGGTCTTTTACCTATTTAAATTAGTATGCAGTGTTGTAGCATGTTGGTCCAAGAATATTAGAGAGAAAAGGTGACTGAGGTAATATCTTTTACTGAACCAACTTCTGCTGATGAGAGACAAGCTTCTGAGTTGACACAGAGCTGAAAAACAGCTCTGTGTAAGCTCGAAAGCTTCTCTCTCTCTCACCAACAGGAGTTGGTCCGGTAAAAGATATCACCTGTATCTCTTTATTTAAATGTAACATTTTTTTCCTCATTGAGACAGCACAATATAATGCACATCTTACTGTAGGCATCCTAGAAGGAATCACAATAATGTAATCTCACACCAACCCAGAAAAAATATAAATATCTATATAGCTGAAATTCTTTGCAGTGGACTTCTCTAACACCCTTCATTCAAGGATTTCACAGCTCTACTCCAGAGTTTATTAAGGTCTTGTCTACAATCAAAAACTAAGTCCAAAAAACATAGGTCGATTTACAGGCATAGTGGCTGACGTCCATACTACCCTCCTTGGGATGGTGGAGTGCAACCTCCCCAGGAGCACTTCCATCAACCTAAGAAGGACAGTGTCAGCTGAGAGACCGGGCTCTCAGCTCCCTGCTGAGAAGCCCACAAGCTGGTTCCAGGGGTTCTGTCCCCCACCCCCATTCTTTGTTCCTGCCAGGAGCCAGCTGGGGTTTCTCACATCCCCGTTCCCCATAGAGAACGAAGGGAAGCAACCAGGGGCTTCCCTCTTCCCGGTTCTCAGGAAGAAGCAGCCCGGGGCTTCTTACCCAGGAGAAGTAGGGTCCATCTGCCCGGCTTCTCACCACCCCCTGCTCCCTGCCAGGAGCCACTGCCTTTTTAATTTTATGGTTTAGCCATGAAATTGACAAGGCTGCAGCTTCCCTGGTTCTGGTTGGCAGCTGGGCTCCAGCTGTCCCTGCTTGCAGCATCCCAGGCTCCTCACCCTGCTGCAAGGCCGGGCAGCGATACTGACAAGAATGACAGCCTCACCAGTGACTAAGGGGATGAAGAGTCCACACTGACCCTGCATCTCCATAGCTATGCCAACAAACGCCCTACATCTCTCATGGAGGTGGTTTTATTTTGCCAAACAAACAAACAAAAAAATACCAGGGCTGTTTTTTTGGTGGTGGAGGAGGAGTGATTGTAGTGTGTGCACCAGAACTGTTCGGTCAACAAAAGCTGACTTTTGTTGACAAAACTCTCTAACGTAGACTAGGCCTAAATGCTCAACAGTGCCTCCCTGGTAATGGGTGCAGTCATTCTAAACACATGCAACAACATGGAACAAGAACAATTTCAGATAATTTTACAAGGCTACTGACAAGGCTCCTAATATTTCTTAAAACTATACAAATTTCTGTCATAATGGGCCATGTAGCTTATTCCAGTTCTTTGGGGCTACAGAGGCAAGCTTTTGGGATTGTAGAGTCCTCCCCCCGGAATAAAATTCTTGTCACTTAATGAACTGCTTTAATCAAAAGATGGACTTATTTTCAGTGGTAATAACTCATTTATCAAAAGCGCTCTCTCATTGGCCTTGGTAAAATTTCTTTCATTGACTCTTACACAGGAACAGCGATATCTGAATGTATATCACATCTTCTGAGAGCTGGATCTTGGCTCCCACTCACTAAAGCCAATCCTATTCAGACAAGGCCCTGAGTCAGATAAGAGATGGACTGGGACAAATTTATATCCAAGAACATGATGCATTTTTCAACCGTTTGCTAAATTTACTGTAAAGAAGAGACATCCATCTATAAACCATAACCATACAAATGGCCGAGTGGGAGAATTTACTTTAGCTTTTGACTTCTGGAGCCTTGGGCACAAATCCAGCCTTAGATCACATTAGATCACCTGCATTTGGCAGGTGGCATTTTAGTCCCTTCCTGGGGACAATTTAAAATGTAAGTGTGGGAGGGCTATTCACAAGGATTGGCGCCTTTGGCTGTACTGATAGGGAGCCACCAGAGATAAATCAGATTCATCAGTTTATGCATTTGCTTGAAAACTGAGGAGAAGAGCCTAAGTTACTGACAACCCAACAAATTGCAGAGAAATTTAAAGTTTAAAAAAGTTTATAAAATGGACTGGCAAAAGCCTACAGGGCCTCCCAGGTGTTTTTGTTGCTTCTGAAAGTCTTAATCATCTATTGTATCCCAACAAACAAATAAAATGATGAGACAGCCAAGTTCATCTCCATTTCCTGTCTATGTGTGCACCATACTGTGTGTGCACCTGGCTGTATCTCTTCAAGATGGAGCCCAGCTGCACAATTCAAATCCAGCTTTTGGAAGCTCCATGTCTGAGAGGTGTTTAGATCTGAGAGTTTTGGTTCAGGCTTATCTAAAGTATCAGAGGTCACTGAATCCTAAATTAATTGGAACTCTGGTAATGTTGAGGGGTTTGGAAATGCACCAAAAGGCCAGATGTTCAGCCCAATCTCAGCCAAATTTCTGGAGAAGACAGTCAGGCTGAAAAATCTCACATGAACAGCCTCTTTTCTATGATCAGTGGTGGTCCTTGCTTCTATGAGGGCTGCAAATACCATTCTCTCCGAATTTTTCACCTCCAGTTCTGGCCAGACCCTGAAAGCATGGAGAAGTGAAAAGGAACTTTAAAGAGTTTTAAAAAAACTTCATTAAAATGTTTAAATGGTTTATGTTTGAGTACCAATTAAGAAGTTCAGTGCGCTGTGGCCGTCTGTATCCCTATGTTCACCCCTTGCACAAGACTGTCATGGATTTAGTACAAAGCATGCCTTGTGAGGTATCATTTGAAAACTCAGTGTGCTGACCATTGCTGTCCTGTACAATACGAGTGGCAACACTGACTGCAGAACTAGGGCCCTACCAATTTCACGGCTTTGAAAAACGCATCATGGACCATGACACAGGCCCTTCGTCATGAAATTTCATCTCCCTGTGCTGCTGGGAGCATCGCAGCTGGGGGCCCTTAGCTGCTAGTCTCAGCTGGACTGGTGGTGCTCCCAGCAGCACAGGGGAAATCAAATTCACCTCTCTGCTCCCTTCAGGGCCCAGCTCTGAAGGCAGCACGGAAGTGAGGGTGGCAAATCCTGCCATCTCTCAGCAACAGATTTGCGACCCCCTCCCCTCCACAATCCCATTTTTGGTCAGGACCCCCCAGTTACGAAATCTTGAAATTTCAGATGAAAACATCTGAAATCATGAATTTGACCAATTTTCAAATCCCACGGCTGTGAAATTGACTAGAATGGACTGTAGAAGGTTACAAAGATATATCCCAAGTTTAGAAAAGCAGACACAAACAGTTCCTCAAAGACAAAAGGCAAACTGACTTTTTGGCCAGGTGTAAAAAAAAACCAAACAAACAAACCCCAAAACAGATGGACTATCACCTGGTTAAGCAGCTATTCTTTGGCAGGAAAAAGGGTGTGAGCGAGAAATTTACATCTAGGCAAAGAAACAGCTGGAAGTTCCTGTCTCCCCAAACTTTCTGTCTTCTGAACTCCAGCTGGAGATGATTCTCAAAGAAGAGGAAAAGGATAAAAATCAAGAACAAATGCCTCAAATCATCTCTCCCTTCATCTCCACTCACAGCATCGACAACACTTGAAGACAAAGAAAGCATCATTGGACTGGAAAGATCCCCCCATAAGACTGCTAACGCATGTGGTAAGAGAAATCTTTTGCTTTGAATTCACCTACCTTGTTAAATTAGGTATTAGATGCACTTTTTATTTACTTGCAACCAATTATGACTTTTATGCCTCATTACTTGTAATCACTTAAAATCTCCTGCAGTTAATAATAAACTTGATTTATTGTTTTATCTAAACCAGTGTATGTGTTTAGACTGAAGTGTTTGGGAAACTTAATTTGAGATAAAAATTTGTGCATATAATTTTCTATTGATGAAGTGGTGGACTTTCTATGAGCTTGTGTTGTCCAGGAAAGGGCTGGCCGGTAGAAAACGTACATTTCTGGGAGAGAATCTGGGACTGGCAGTTTGTTGGTGTTGCCCTGCAGTGTAATTCCTGGGTGATAGGATATCACACTCCTACAGTATATCTGGGGATGATTTACATGCTGGAGGCTGCATGTGGGCAGACCAGGAGTGGAGAATTGAAGGGAAACAACTGTCCAGCAGTCCAGCTTGCACTGTGGATATGGTCACAGTCATTTCTTAATACACTGTAGGATTTATAGAGTATTTTCCATCCATAGATCTTCATGCACTTTAGAAAGGAGGGGAGGTATTGTTATCCGCATTTTACACATGGGGAGGCAGCATCATCTAGAGGGAAAGTGCCTTTCCCAGGATGTCATAGCTGGTGAGTGGTAGAACCCAGGTCTGACTTATAGGCTCACACGCTATCTTGTTGGAAGTAGTTGAATCCTCCCTAATTTGAATCCCTGAGTAAAAGCCATCCTCTTGCCTCCCACACAAGTTCCATTGGGTCAAGCCAAATCTGGCACTCTCCTACATCAGATGAGAAAAAATGCAACAAAAGAGCAGAGCATGTTCTGATTTGTGTCTGAAAATGCTCAAGATTTCCAGGGGAAGGAGGAGTTTAATTTAACATTTCTTGCGCATTAAATAGAAAAAAGTGACTGAAAAACTGAATAATGAAGTGTGGTAGTAACTGTGATCATTAGGCATAATTGGACAGTGACATCGTCAGAGAAACAACATTAACGAGGATTAGGAAAAAAGCCTACATTACCATTGTTTGCAAGAAGAAAATCCCCTCTGGCTGTAATTTATGTAAAGTAAGCACAGTCTAAAGGCAATGACAATATTTTTCAAGGAGAAAGAAAGCCTGTTTGTTCTAAAAAAAGATTTACTGTTTGCAAAAGATACATTGAGACCACTAACATTTGGAAGGCAGTAAACTGGCTTTTATGTAGCCACACCACTATGGTCTGCAGTCTTTATGGATCCTGCAAACTAAACCTCTGTCAGTAGTCAGAGCGGATACCTGAATGCAATGCTAAATACACTAGATGTAGTGATGTACACTAGATGACTGAGTAGGGGAGGTCTTCACTCCAAGTCAATACCACACCCATGACATAGTCTGGTGCCAGGGGGTGCTGTGGTGCAAGGAGCGGTACTTTTTACATCAGATGTAAATAGCTGATGCTAAAGATCCTTGGCACTTTTCAAGACAGTAGGAACACAAAGCAGCTCTCATCTCTGCCCTGATAGTTGCTTATAATCAGCGAGGCTGCAGGTTTGCCAGAAAACAGGGTCCGGAGGGTAGCACCCTTCCCCTCTCAGAAGAGGGCTTTTCTAACTGCCAGGACATATCAAGAAGCTGAGATGTAGCCCCTAAATATTCTTATCCTTGTCTAGCTGGATAGTACCTTCCTTCCAGAGCATCGCTGGGGT
Source organism: Mesoclemmys tuberculata (assembly GCA_007922155.1). Lineage (NCBI taxonomy): Eukaryota > Metazoa > Chordata > Testudines > Chelidae > Mesoclemmys > Mesoclemmys tuberculata. The sequence continues at coordinate 146,898 of ML675705.1, forward strand.
GAGGAGCTTCATGTCTGTGGAGCCACCAAGGGACCATCCCTCAAATCTGTTCTACCAATGACAAAGGTTAAATCAGATCATCTACGAATGACACCAAGGCCGAGACTAATGAGACAGGATGTTGCATTGTTCCCCCTCTCTTTCAAAGCTTGCTCCCTTCATTGACTAATGAAGTTGTTTTGTGCATTGTAAAGGGGGCTGAATGGCTCAGTCAACTCAGGTGATAGCTACTTCGTTAGTTCTGCAAATCTGGGCCATGTCAGTTGTAACTGAGCTGTAGTTCCCCTCAGATAGCTGTTTGGTGGCTGATGAAATAACAGAATTTAATAAGGAGGAACCCGATAGGGATCTACAGAAATGGCTCTTAAAACCTACAGATTTTGAGAAAGAATGAGTTCCTCTAGGCACTGCTGCAATACAAACCATCAGTTATTTGAATCAACCTATAGACTTCTAGACCTTAAGGGGGGTTAAATTCTATAGAACGTTTCCCAAATAGGACTACACAAGGAACATGAGAGAGCTGGGACTCTAAATTGAAAGCCTACGCTCTGACGGCAGCTGGTTTGCCTTGGCACAGTAGTTTCATCAGTAACGATAGACCCTGTGAGGCCATGGTGATGGGCACAGCATAGGGAATCTAAGAAGATAAGATAGATAGCTAGGCCCTTCAATGGCCTAGTAGCCGAGACCAGGAATTAGGGAGACCCCACTGTTTGGTGACACTAGGTAATATAGGGTGTGTTCAGTTAATCTGGGCACTAGGGAGCCAGACACAATCACAGTATGCTTTCTGAGTTTAGCAGCCATAAGAATCCCCTTTGTATTCCCAACAGAGAACGTTCTCTTAGGAAGGGGCACTCTAGACACTAGAGAGGGGACTGCAAGACCCAGGATGCTTCCTTTGGGATGGTTCAAATAATTTTTCTTATTGCACAGAATATGTGGGTGCCAGTTTATTTATCATCCCAGAAAATACTATAATTTTGTTCATGCTCATTTGCACTCAGTAACTAATCTTTGCATTGGAACTACACATCATCACCCTGGACAGGGTTATTCCTACTTACCCCCCCTCCAAAGCCCATTCAAAGGCACCCAAGACACTATTCATCACCTCCATTCAAAATACCTTTTATGTTTTGTTTTTAAAACGGTCCTTCTGATCTTGAAAAAAATCAATCAGCCCCATCTTCCCTTGACCCCTGAAACGTGGGATGCAACAGCAAGACTATTCCTACTTGTCTACTGGATTACCTGGAAGGGACAGGGCTGCACTAGCAATTATGAGCACATGGCTAAATTCAGACACCACTTTTCTGTTGATGTGTGTTTGTATAACAACAGTGGCTGGGAAGGCTGCAAACTCCCAGGTACCTTCTGATGACACATAATAAGCACAGACCTACGGTGAATAATAGAACAAAAAGCTTCCAGAAGCACTGAAAAAATCAAACTGCATAGGCAATCAGACATCCAGTGAAACCTCGTGGGAAAATGAGGGAGGAGCATTTTAGGAACATAGCTCTCCCCAAGGAAGAAGCAGGTGGGCACCAGCCTGTTACCAGAGGGATATGTTAAAATCTAAACACTTAGGGGGAAAAAATAGAATTTAAAAATGTACTTACAATTTCACAGTAACCACACACCATTTACATAGTATTAGTGAGGCCCAGCTAAGGAAAAGGCATACAAAGAACACCCAGACTATCTTGACACTAAGATCACAGGTCAAACCAGAGACTGGCTTGATAACGTAGGAAAAAATGGCATTCCAATGACAGCAAAATGACCTTTCCAGTGACAGGAAAATAGCTTTCTAGTGACAGAGAAGGACTTATTATTTACATTATGGCAGCATGTAGAGACCCCACTCAAATATCAGAGCTCCATTGTGGTAGGTGGCATGCAGACAAAGAAATAAATAAAAATAAGATACTCCCAACAGAGAGAGATCACAAAGTAGTGTCTTCCTCCTGGCATTCTGCACGCCAGTGCAAAGGTTCATCAACTTCAACTGGAACGATTCCACGGACAGTGAATTCAGGATCAGGCTAAGGTACCAGGCAGTTCAAAATAGGTGGATGAGACAGTAGCTATTATCTATGTTGCAATCACATGGTGTGATTACAGCTTGAGTAGACATATCTGAGCTAGCTTTAATCTAGCTAGCTCAGATACCGGAGCAGCGAGGCCGCAGCACTGTGAACTTCAGTACAAGCTAGCCCTCTGAGGAACTACCCAGGCTTCCAGGTGGGCTTGCACAACTTGTGCTGCCAAAGCTTCACTGCTCCCGCACCTGAGATAGTTAGATTAAAGCTAGCTTGTGTATGTGTACTCAAGCTACAGTCATGTCCATGGCTGCAATACGGACATACCCAGAAATGGGGCAAGGCTGGATTTGGAGGATGAGGGAAAATTAAATAAACCAAATTTAGCAGAAGAACAGGAGTCTCAGCTCACCCTTTGCCTAACCAATGCCAGATGGGAGTGACTGAAATTGTGATAAATATGTGTGAACATTTTAGCTATTTCTGCTCAGGTGATTTCACTCACACAAAATATCACTTGTGAAATGAAGATTTTACATTAAAAAGTGAAAGTGAACTTTTGCATGTTTTTATTGCAAAGCCCCCTTTGCTCAATATTCAGTGTTTTCCTTGAAATGTCATCCATTTTTCAAGTTCAAAAGTTTAGAGAATTTTTAAGACAAACAAATGAAAGCCCTAACAAATAAATACAAAATGAAACGTTCCATAAAACATTTACAAGAAGTTACATGAAACATTTACAGGGGAAAAATGCTACCAAAATACACACAGACAAAAAAAGTCAGCTTTCAAACATTTCTTATGCATCTGATATATAGATATCAGGTAACTATAGCTATTTATCTTACCTTTCCTTTCTTAGCAGTATTTCAAATTAAATGATCAGATGTTTAGAGTAAAGCAAAACTCAGATCTGAAAAAGTTTGGGTTCTGTACTGAATTTAGAGCTTTGTTTTAATATATTCAAAGCCTGGCACAAACAGTTCCCCTGTCCTCATTCTGCACTGGGGTATCAAACAGATATTTCTCAGACATCCTGACTGGTAAGAATCACTATTAATTTATACGTCTATCTTTGGTATTTTAAGGCATCTATCACTGGGTTATCTAAGCAAATGGGGTTTGCTGACATTGAGGGCTGACTGTATAATCATAATCACTTTCAAAGCTGATGCTCCGATCTCCTCCTCTCTCTCTCACACGGATGTAACAGGACATGAAGAGAGAAACTGGTCTTGAGAAATGATCCTTTATTTGGCTCCTTTGTCCTCACAACAGGACCCGCTGAGGATGTAGTGTTTCAGAGGAAGAGGACACCTGGGGAGCAGAGAGCTCACAGGTATTCAGTTTTGATTCAAAAGATGACCATCATTGCAACACAAATTGGGCAAATGCTCTGGGAAAAGATATTTAAATATTCTCCTGCAATTTTGGGAACCCAAATATAACAAAGTTGTATGAGTACATTTGTAACAAGACCTGTAAGTTTCACCTATGAAATCTGAAGGCAAGGCTAGCAACTGTACACTTACTTCAACCTCAGTGAGCTGAAGGAGCAACTGCACTAGTTGATACATCAGAGGATTATCATCCCTAAATGGACGGGCCGCTACAGTGGGATGCAAGAATTTCTAGCAGATTATACGAGCATCATCAAAATTAAAACTTACTAGTAACAAAGTGAAACTGATTGGTCTAGACTCTATGAAGTAATGTGCAAAAAAGTAATCAAACAGCATAAATGGTGGAAAGTAAATCAAATGTTTTAGAACTCTTGCCATTTTAAGTGAACAGTAACCCAGGTGAGGAACTAAGAAAAATCGGTTATGAGATTTTTCTCAACAGTGACTTTTTATATTGTCTTTGGGTCATCTCTGTGTAAAGTTTTATGTGTGGGGGCCTCCAAGGCAAGCACTGAGCTGGCAGACTCGAGGTGACAGAGACCATTTAATGTGCCCATTATTTTATTTGATTATAACAGGATCTGGGATCTGCTGGTGCTGGAAGAATTTTGCAATAAAAGATAGCATTTGGGGCATAAGCAAGATAATGAGGCAGCAAAAGTACCGTTAAATCATTCCATTTACCTGGCTCTCATCTATCTTGATGTCCCATGGTCTAGAGGTTAAATATATTTGCAGCGGGTGATAATAATAGGTACATTAGAAAATTCCCAGGGTAGAATAAGCTTCCCTTGAATAATAATGAATTAATTGCTCTTAATTTTTCCAGAGGTGTAGAAAGGATGTCCGAGCTGATGGATGCTTGCCGGGTGCAGTAGATTTGTCCTTTCTTCGCTTGAGCTGGCATTTTGTCAGCTGCCAAATGTTATTAAAGCCAGCATTGTACCAACCCCCTCAGGTCATAATGGGGATATTTTATCAGTGCTGCTGTGTACTGCTTGGGTTGCTATGCTGATAAGAGTTCTGTAAGGAGCAGCTTCCAGCTGAGATTAGGTTAACTCATTTTCTACACAGTTTAGCCCAGGGGAGCTTCCAAGTTGGCTCAGCTGGTCAAATCACATACAATCTATGAATCAAGACTGGCCTGGTTCACATCCCAGGTATGGTAATGTGCAGAATGCACACAGGCAGCCTAGCCTACTGGACTGTGGTTAAATTAGCTTTAGCACTAGCTTCCCCCATCTATTTATTGTATGCACCTGTAATCGTTTATCTTACATTTAGAATGTAAGCGTCGTGGGGCAGGGACTGTCTTTTTTGTTTTTAGGTGTAGTGTGCCTTGCACTATGAGGCCCTGATGCAAACTGATAGCACTGGTCTACAACACTGTAATCAGGGAAGAAGTGGCATGATACAGTTGACCATTGGCTAACTGCCATGTGTAGAGAGGCAAGGGAATAAACACTGTTGGAGCCCGGCTCTTTGCCACGGGAGATTATTGTGGTGTACACAAGATCTATAGCGTAGTACTCAGAAAAAAATACCTCATATCCTTGCTGGTTAAGTAACCTGTACTGGTTGTTTCAAGCCTGCTTTCAGCAGTGCTCTAGATAAATCTTCTGATTCCTGATCAAGACGACAAAGGCATGTATTTGAAGAGGCAATTAAAAAGATGAAAGCTGAAAAAAATTGCTTCTCCTCCTCCTCCGCCCCCAGAGATCTACCCGATCATGTTATTCTGTTAGTTTTCATGTATGACCTGATGTTACAGGGAGTACAAGTGAGACTGTAATATGCTCAGTTGCACAGAGACCTGGGCAGACTTTCTTTGACCTTGACCTGCTGTATGCAGTCAGCTTTCCAGTTGGGAAATGCTATACAGCTAGTCACTGTGATACATATTTACTCTACTATGGGGACTTAAGGATTGCTTACCCCTAACCCAGTATTAATAGAAAACATAGTTCATCCAATTACAATTTTCCTTTCAGTATCTTCCTTCTCTGCTCAATCAAACGCACCGCTCCCCTATGGTACCAAATGTCACTGCACCAGAATTACTTCAACCAAAGGCCCTGACATATTGCAGAACAGCCTACGTCAGCTGTTTGTATGAGAGACAGAACTCTAAAATAGTTTGTACTAGTATGGCATTTAATTTAAGGATCTCGAAACTCTTAAATAATGCGCTATAACAGATTGTCAGAGCTTTTATGGTAAGGCAAAATTATCCTCGTTTTATACGGGGGAAGCTGACGCCCACTTAAAGGAAGTGACTTGCCCAGAGAGAGAGAGAGTTTCAGTAGCCAAATCAGAGATAACACTCAGGTATCTTGATTTGAAATGCCATGGTCTGACCATTCTTTTATTCAGACAGAACTAAAGAGATCAAACTTCCTTATAAAAACTAACCAGCAAGTGACTCTGAGCTCTAGCAAATTCAATAAGGAAGCTTAATGGCAAGCAGGGGACAGTGAGGCTATAGGTGAAACCCTCTATGCTGGCAGCCTGGAATGCATCTGCTGGGGCTGCTCCCATTCATCTCTCCATTCCCCTCTTGCTTCTGGAGACACTTCCCCATTGATTGAGACACACAATAGGCTCTTGCAATTGCATCTTTCCAGCCCCACAGGCTCTCAATATTAGCTGAGAAGAAATAAATTAAGACTAAACACATTCTTGCAAGTTGGAAAACAAACAACAAAACCACCCCACCCCCCACTTATCTCCCCTTTTTATTTTTTTCTGAAGTTAAGATGTATGAAGAAAATCAAACACAGCTGACAAAAGCTGAAGGATGCACCAAGTTCACTACTAGAGACACACACACACACACACACACACACACCCACACACCCCTTACTGAAAACATGAAAATAATTTACAAAAATGTGAAACTTGAAAAACGAGCCTGTCCCGCTGAGATACCAGTAATAATTCACAAGGAGTCTGCACTTCAATATCCTTGCAATGGTATCTATCAAATTTAATTTGTAGGACAGTAGAGATGCTGAGCTAATGCAGCTGTGTGGGCATAGTGAGTGCCCATGCTTTTTAAAGCTATTATGCTGGTACTGTGATCCAAGATACCAACACCTGATTTCTAGAAGTATCTGGACCCAGCTGGCAATTAGTCCAGTTCTCATGGCTGAGCAGGGGCAGCTCAATTATTATTGTAGATTAAAGAAAAGATCCTGCCCTCACTTCCATCTGTGTAGCCGTATTGATTTGTATGTGATCACATGGGTGGAAACGAGGCTTGGCCCACCATGTGCATTTCTATAGTTATTAGATGTGGCTGGTGTGGGGAAGATGCTGCTGCAATGGGTTAATCGATTCAGCTATTTCCCTTTAAAGGCTTATGTTCAACTCTTAATGAACATGACTTTGCTATCAACCCAGTCTCAAGTGAAGCCTTGTCCTTATCACAAAAATCACCCTAATGATTATTCAGCACTCTTCCACAAGCTTAGTGGTTTTTAGTGACAAGTGGGCTGGGTTTGGAACAGAAGAGGGTGCAACTGCTGCAAGATGGGATGGAGGCACGTTGACAAAATTGAGCAGGATCCGAGGACTGGAATAGCAGGCGGCTCTGCAGATCAGAATGAACGTAGAAGAAAAAAGGCAAGCTAAATGCATAATACGTTGCAGCTTCAGCTATGATGGGGCTCTGGCTCAATTCTTACACTCTTAACGGGTCTGTGATGCCTTTGTGATGGGATGTGTGACCCCACACTAAGGCCAACGAGTTGTGGAGCAGAATTAGGCCAAGAAGGCCATCCCTCAGCACCTGCAGAGCATGTTCTGTATGGAGGACCTGCTTAAAAGGGAACTCTGACAGTCAAGCAGGGAAGCCCCAACAAACTGTCTGAGACCGTGTGAGCAACCCTCCACCGAGGGGGAAGGAAAAGGCTAAGACCACCCCCAAACTGGAGAGAGAATAGGGGAAGTAGGAAGAGGGCCAAGGGAGGCAGGTCTGTTGCACAAGCTAGAATGGACCGAGACTCTTCTAGGGTGGTCACTTATGTTCCCGCAATACTGGACATTCCAGCACTTCTGGGAATGGTGTGGGCCAGACCCTGCCTGAGTGGCTGTATGCACAGTGCATGCAAGGTCATACTTCATGGGAGATGCCATTTTCAATAGCCCACTGTCCCACTCCCACCAGTCTGACCTCGCATGCAGTGTAACTGTTTGTTTTTTTCCCAGTAATGGACAGAGACAAACCAGCCAAAAAGATCACTGTCTGGTATAAAACCAGCAAGTGGCCTCCCGAGACTCTCCTCCTCCCTTCCACCTTGGGCCCTAATGGAGATGGAGGGCCCAATTCCCCCACAGCCCACGTTCTCCAGCCAACCAGGGGAACCCAGGGAGGCGCAGGGGATGGCGGACTCCACCTTAGCTGCCACGGCTGCAGTGGGCAGGCAGAGGCTCAAGTGAAGCCTGCTACAAAGACAATTAATTGCCCTAGGTATGGCTTTTCCATACTGCATAATATGATTCAGGGTGGGGCAGTCAGCTGAATCCTGCGAAGGATGTGCTGTTTGCAACTCAGAAGGGCTTGAACTTGACATTTCCTCTGTTTCCCAAGAACAGCATGAGGGACCAGAAGGGATGCGGGGTCAATTAGTTAAAAGAGCTCCAGTGACAAGGAGCATCAAATCAATAAGAAGAAACTCCATTGCTTATATGAAGTTCTTCACTGAGACAGCTTTGGAAATGCAGGAGATCTTCCAGGATCACATCTTGAGGGGTTTATGTTAATCATTATAGAGATTTTTTTTTGCACTGTTTTACCAGTATCTTGTCTCAGACTAGTGGCAGAATATCAATAAAGAGACTCCATTATTGGCAAGATTCCTGCATAATTTGAAAGTGGAAAGCCAGGTCTAATGGCTAGGGCAGGGGACAGAGCCTGGATACTCGATTTCCATTCCTGGTCCTAACACCAACTCATTTTGACCCTAGGCAGATCAACACGTGCGCCCCAGTTTTTCCACCTGCAAAATGAGGTGACCACGTGGCTCAACTAGGTTGTAACAGGAGGGTAGTTACTATATTATGCAACAGGGCAGCAGTGCTCATCCATTGATCCACTTAATCAGATGGACTGAGCAGTCAGTACAGAGCCACTAAGTGTGCTCTTTGGATTCCTTGCGTCCTGGAGTCTCCCTGCTCTAGCCATGCTCTGTTATCCAGGAAATGCTGTTGCATCTACAGCTGCTCCGCCCTGTCTCAGTGAACCAAAACTATGGAACATGCCACTACCTCCTCAGAACTAGCAGCTTTGTTAAAATGCAGAAGCTTTATCATTAAAATCAAGACATAAAAGCAAGAGAGCAAGCCTCCAACATGGGATCTACTGTGCTCCAGCCTCAGACTCTCTGGCCAACTCTTCTCTCCAAAGCTACAGTGCATGGCAGACTGAAAATGCATTGATTTTCCCTTCCCTTCCCATGCACTATTATTCATTTTTCCCCTGTACAAATATTAGCCTTCAAGATTTGTCTTTTTGGTTTTTTGTAACCCCTCTCTGCCGTTCTTGTAATTATTTGGGAATATACAGAATGATCTGTTACAAAATCCCAGAGAACAAATTAACCATCAGGTTTGTAAAACATTCTAATAAGGCAGATGGCATTACAGGCCTGTAAATCTTCTCCCATCTTTAGTGCATCTGTGCTGACCGATTACCCATTTATGGGCAGATTAATCCTGCACAGTTCAAACATTTGTAAAGAAAATACACGCTTGTCTCCATAATTGAGAAGATGAATATATTAATATGTACAACTCCAGGAAGGGGAGGATTTCCATCTATTGTAAGCATAAGGGGCAGCTGGCGAAGTTCTCTAAACTTTGGGATCAGTGCTGTGCCCAGTGGCTGAATGCACCTCCATGATATTTTTTGAATTTCCTAAATGCCCGCCCTTTTGAATTTAATTTTATGAGTGAATCCCGGTTTCCCTGGTTAAAATTGCCAGGCTGATGAATTAAAGCCTCTGTTTATCCCCAGTAAAGGTACAGCACATGCACTGGCAAGGCAAGTTTCCCTTACAGTGCCCTAAAGCTAGCCTGGAGCCTCTGACAGGCCTCAGCTTCTACAGTTCATTCTGTTCTGGGCCTCTACCAAGACTGCCATTGAGGTGGCCAGGCAATGCTATTTGTGATGTGCTCTCACTTCTCTCTGCCCAGCTTGGGTTTGTACTAACACTGTTCATGTGGTAAGGAATAACCAGCACGCCTGGGTGTTTTCCCTACCTTGTTCAGCTTCCCCTCCTTTCCCTTGTCGTCTTCCCCCACCCTCTGCGCAGTGCTCTTTAGACATCTCTCTGTACATTTGCAGCTTCCCTGATGTGTCCCACTTCTTCAAAATGTAAGTCTTTAACAAATGCATCAAGAATAAGGGATAAATCGTGATCTGCCCATTGAGTTTGTCCACACTGACTTGCAGTTTTACAGAAGCCTTTTCCTTCCTGTGAATGCATGGATGGGAACTTTAGGCTGCCCCATCCCCATGCAGGCAGAGAGAATCAAAAGGTAAATTGTATTCCGGATGCCATGACCTTTAAACTAGACCAAGGAACATCCTTAAAGCACTAATTCCTCTGCCAATCACATAGCCACATGCAAATACTTTGAAAGAGCTACTCTGAACCATTCTGCTTTAAGATTCTTATATTTCCATTAAAAAAAAAAAGAGTCCTGTACCACTTTAAAGACTAACAAAATTTCTGCATGCATACGCTTTCATGGGCTGCAGAAATTTGTTAGTCTTTAAAGCGCTACAGGACTCTTGTGGTTTTTGCTGTATACAGACTAATATGGCTACCCCTCTGTATATTTCCATACCATCTTCCAGCCCAAAGTACTCTACAAACCATTGGATGTACTTAAATACACCACCAACATACAGCCAGACTCTGGGGTGGAAGGCAGAAACTCAACAGAAGGCACCACATGTGGATGCGGGTCACACAGTAGGAGTGGGTGGTGGGAGGGAGGACATAGGGAAAAGTATTTTTTAAAAGCCAGTAGATTATTAGTGTTCCTCCAGAGAAAAGATGACCTCAGGTTTCAAGATCATGATACAGCTAACTTTAAGGAATTCAGTTAATCTGCTTTGGAAGGATGAAGGGCAGATGAGTGGACCATGATGGGAACTGACTCTGAGGCTCTAGTGGATTGAAATACTTCACACCTGATGCTAAACCATCTCTGTATTATCAGAGTCTGTGCGCTCAGCGAGGGGCTGAAGCGAAGAAGTTCCCTGCACATGGATAAGCATGAAAATCCTTGAGCGTATCTGCAGTCTTTTTGGAAAGGATTAAGATGGCACTCGCTAACTTGTGGTTTTTATTAATTTTTGTTTGTGAATTTTAAACAAACCCTTTCTCCCTCCCCCCACTCCTGTATTTTTCTTGTCACCTTCTAAACTTGGCAACTGTGAAATATTGTCTCATTTGAGGCCTGTCATAGCTGTCAGAAAACATCAAGCCAGCATTCATTGGGAGCAAAGTGTTTTCCAGACACAATGCAGAGATCGCCTTATACGCTGCGGAAAGGCTATGGCTTTGTTTAGTATCTTGGCTTTTCTCCTCCTATCTATCCACCATTGAGCCTGGCCTGGGAAAAAGGAGAAAGAGGGAGAAGCCATTTCATTGTTGCAGACCTCAAAGGCCACATTCCACTGCCTACGATGCTGCTGAAGAGGAAGTCTAGATTTCTTCTGCCAGGCTCTTATCATGGAGCAAAGATCTTGATTTATTCTGTCTATGTTTTCTCTAACCACCTTGCTCCAAGTACAGCTTAGCATCACAACATCAGCAGATGACCTCTGGTAGCTGTAGATATTGCTGAAGGCCTACTGCGGAGCCATGGACAACATGGATCTCCGAGGAAAGTCAAGCATGAAAGGAACAACTCAATGACCCCTGGACCTTGTGATGCTACCAAATGCATCCAACGTCAACGGGCATGCTGGCTGAGAAAGGGCCCAAGGCAGCATGGCTGTGCTGAGGGAACTCTGACCAAATCTCTTTACTAGAGAATCAACTGGCATTGCAAGAGTTCAATTAAACGCCCAATGTACAGTAAGCCTTTCCATACAGAGTGAGATCTCTGCATGAGCTCTGTGTCTCTATGGGAAAGCAGCAAAGGGGTAAGAACTGCCTACTGAACTGTGAGGATGAGAGGGATCCACCGAGGGTCTCTGGCTATTGCAATGAGGTCCATGTTTTGATGGACAAATGCTGTAGCCAAGGTCAAATAAAAGATGCTATGACCGCCAGCAAAGATGTACAGATGCGCTGTTATGACTAGAACCCAAGATTTCACATGCCAGGAACTCAGCTTGCTAATCACCTGTGCCAATGGAGCATCTCTATTAATCGTAATCAAATCAGCAAAGCCACTAGAAGGCAACGCACACGTGAACTAATTTGACATTCCATCTAGTAGAGGTCATGGTGTAGCCAGCACTTTACAGTGTCCTGCATGGGGCATTGTCTGCTGAGTTTTACCAAGGAAGAAGGCATTCCCAGAGATTGTAAGTGATAAACAAGGCAGAAGATCTATCTACACATGCACACAAACACCCACCCATCCAAATTGCATCTCAGTGGAAAAAATTCCTGGCACTGCTTACTATTAAAGGACTGCCAATATTGCGGTTTCATCTTATTTTCTAACAGTGCTTTGAGGATGCTAATGTTCACAGGAAGACACATAAGCATTCAGAGACCCAGGGTCTCCATCACTAAATAAAGGAACACCGTGGACTGCAGAAATCAGACCTTTTATTTCTTCTGTGGAGGTTGTGTATATGTAATATAAATATATCCCAAACACCCCCACACCCGCCTTTGACTTCTATGGTTGAAAAGTGCTATTTGAGACCAAAGTTATTATTTTAGTACATAATAACCTACCAAGTTCTGCTACCGCTCACCTGTGTGACACTGGGCATGTCATTTCCATCTCTGTGCCTCAATTTCCCCCTCTGAAAAGTGGGGAGAATTATACCTGCCTTCTTTTATAAAGCATTTCTTCTGAAGTGCTCAAAAAGCTTATTATTAACAGTAATAGACTTCACAATGGAACCGCAAACTCAGTTGCCTAGTAGAGGTGGGTGTTTAAATGTTGAAGAACACTTAACTGGAAAATCAAGGGATATTTTAATGTGGCTGCTAAAGACGGAGATGCCTGTGGTAGGTTTCGCTGCAGTATTACAATTGCAACCAACTTGGCACAGAAGAGCCAGAAAACCATTACCATGGGGCTGAGTATTGCTGCATTGTGCATATGTACAGTTGGTTAGGAAAGGAAGTGTCAGACTATAGCAAAGCAAAAAACCTCTGCTGTGAGAAATGCAAGAAGTCTCACTGAGCCAGGAGATGAAAAGATACCAAACCATGTAGCTGGCATTGAGGCTAGCTGGCTCTCTCAAGCTCACTCTCTGCCAGTAAAAACTGGTGGAGTGGGGGTGGGGAGGGAATTCCTCTCCTAGGGAATGACAGAAAAGAACATTAAGAACTTTAGCACAAAAGATGTTGGGAGAATCCCTTTATCAGAACCTTCTGAAAGTCAGCAGAACGGTTTCTTAAGCAACTGAGATGCAGCAAATCAGATGGGGAGATACATGGCTAACAAGGAAAGCCAAGGCACAACTGGAACATCTGAGTGATGATCATACATCGGAGCTTCTCCATTTCAGCACTAATGGCATGGTATATGTTTTGATGCGATGGCAAGAGTGGAGAGCCTATAAAAATGCAGCACCTCTTCCTGGGTCACATGAATATCTCGTGATCAGAGCATAAAAGATTGGGAAATAAGATTCCATTCCTGGCTCTGCCACTGACCTGGTATGAGTTGCTTACTGTGTGCCTAAGGTGTCTATTCCGGAGATATACAAATGCTTTTTTTAGATAAGATTCCCTACCCAGAAGTAATGAGACTGTATGTCACTTTTGGGTTATCACTAACAACACACTTACTTCTGTTTTAATAAAACAGGCCTGTCTGTGCTCCTTGCTGCTGCCTGCTTGAAAAACACAAGAAACTTTTCCATCTTTGAAATGGGTAGAATATTTCCCTGCCCTACAGGAAGGAGGTGAGGTTTAAGTAATAAGTAAAGCATTTTCAGATCCTTGGACAAAAAGCCCTGTAAGAGCTAAGTATTGTTGTATATTTCAACACATACCATTGCTGATGTTGGGCTATTGAGAAATGCACAAGAGGATGCAGGAAAAATACAAGTACATTGGAAATAACAGGAGTAGCATTTAAGCCACAAAAAAGCATGCAGTCGAAAAACATAAGTAGACAAAAACCTTTTCTTCAGTCCCTGGTCTGAATATTCCTACCTCTTACTGGTCTTGTCAGCCATGGTAGACTGCACATGTATGTGGAGCCAGAAAATATCCAAGTGCATTGTGTCAGAGCTGAAGCCCATGCCATGGAAGTGAGGAAGGTGTAGGTAACCAGTGTGGATGCAGTGTTAGTGATGTCTCAGGGTTTTTGTGTTCGGCTGCACCATTTGTTAGGTTGTCCAAGGACAGCTTCCAGCTTCGGTTTATTTAGAAAGAAGAGAAATAGAAGAGAAGTGAGGGAGGAACTAGAGAGAGTTGTGGAGGCAAAGAGAAACAGGAGAGTCCTAGGGAAAGAGAACCTGTATGGGAGAGAAAGGAAGATGCAGAAAAGACAGGAAAAAGATACTGTAATGGAGTAAACCAAGGAGCCTTGTTCAGGGTTGGCCTAGAGGGTCAGGAGGCATAACTTATGACAGAGAAGCAGAGATTTGACAGGGGTTCCACACAAAAGGCAATTTTCTAGAGCAGATTCAGCTACACCTCCAGCCCTGAGATGGCAGATTTTTGCCCTTACCGTCACTGGCTGCAACCCAATTAGCCTCCCTCTTGAGAGTTTGCTGCTGATGAGATGCCAGGACTGAGCCTGAACACTAGAGACTATGGTGAGAGAGCTTCCAAATCACCTCACCCTCTCATCACAGTACCTCCTTCTCAGTTGTTCATCTAACCCGTGTCAGATCCGTCTGAGGCAGAATGTGCCCACCCAGCTGCTAGACATTTTACTTATTGAAAATCTAACTGGGATAGTAACTGTCTGTTAAACTGAACTGTTAGAAGGGGCACACGCACAACACACAAAATCAAATCGAACAAACTTGTCTCAGGAAGAGCTTAAAAACAGGAGAGAAATCATTAGCAGGCTTCAAAATACACTAAGCAGTTGAAATGTTTTGTTATACTAAACCAATCCTTACGCTACTTCCTGCAGCTGAATACCTCCCTCCCACTATTTACTCTTTCTACATAGACACATACCAAAAAACCCACTTTAAATAATAACAGTCTCTTCTGTGGGGTGGTGAAACTTGGCTCTGCAGGTTGACCGTTGCAGTAGGAGTGTGAGAGAGAACACTCTGCCTGCCAGCTGATGGCTTCCCTCGGACTTCCACACAAAATTACCCCAGCAGCATCCAGGACCCCTTGGCCAGCCCCAAATTTTTTTTGGGCCAGCCCCAATTCTTCACCTACGTCAGCGACCCTGGTTTGCAAGGTCCCGAAGAGTGGGCTTTAGGGAATGAAGATGGCCCGCCTCCCAAGTAGGCGAATACACTGACCAAGTCGTCACCGGGGGGACCAGTCCACTCACCCCCTCTGTAGCCAAGGGGAACCCGGGGCTCAGGGGAGGGTTTTTTTCCCTTCTCTCTCCTTTTCAGTTGACCCTTGACTACAGAGGGGCTGCCTGGGCTCGGGGCCATGCACAGCTCACTTGGGTCTTTGCCTCTGGACTGGACAAGCTTCTGTAGAGCCAGCTGCACTTACCCCGCAGGCCTCCCCGGACTCAGGGGCTGCCAGGAGCTGCCCCAGGCTGGGGCTAGTCACGGCTGGTCTCAGGCAGTATCTGGGGTGTGTGTGTGTGTATTACTGGGCAACCACAGCTTGCCCCCTCGCTGCTGCTCCTCTCACTCTCCTTAGCTGGGGTCTCTATGACAGTCTCACAGCCTGTCTCCTATCTCCCAGGCCATCCCTCCCCCATCTCGTGTTGTCATCCATGCCCCTCGGGGGGAAGAGGGGTGCGCTTGGCTAGGTCCGTCGCCCACTCACCGTGCGTTGCCGCTCTCCTCACTGAGCCCCACTTCCACACTCTGGCTCACTGACATGTCCTCGTGTCTTTACACAGCGCTCCCTCCCCAGGCCAGGTCTCCCTCAGACTGCCCAGGGCCCCTCGCCCCATCCCGCCTTCCCCCAACTTGAGCTCACAGGGAGGCCAGGACCTGAGCTAGGGCTCCCTGGTTGGCTTGGCTAATCAGACTGACATGGGACTTGCTACTTCCCATTGGCCCTGGTCTGGTACACTCAGATTGGTCCTGTCAGCCCCAGGATCCTAACTTGTCTTCAGCTATTTCTCATCTTCCCATGGTTTTGGGGAGAGAGCAACCAACCCCTTCCCTCCAAGTTTCGGTAATGGGCCCGCAGTCCCCTTACAGTAATTTTTTCGCAAAATGGAAAGGGAGCTTCCCTTGAAAGATGCGTGCGCCACTGCCTGCCTCCTTATTGACAGTGCCTTGCCTTCCCCACTCCACAGATTTCCCCCTGCTGCCAGCTTCCCGGCAAAACCACAGAACAGCTCTGGTATTAGTAAAGGCCATTTCCAGCAGAGCATGAAACCTCGGCTCTTTTAACCCAACGGTCCCCTAGAGAGGAGTGGTTCATTTCATCATGACCCAGTGGTGCTGGCATGCTATTGTCTCTTCCAGCATTGGACCTTCCATCTAACAAGACACTCTCTCCCCTTCACTAACAGCCATCTGCAGGCTCCTGTGTCAGGTCGTAACATGATTGCTCCTGTAGCCTTTTCCTCCTAGCAAAGCACAATTCAGTATTCCCACAGATTTTCCAGGGCTTTTCCATTTGTTCCTTCTTGTGCGTGGATGAAGCCAGTCACTTCGCCTCCCGAGACAGAATTCCTTCCCTCCACCTCCTGCAGAATTAGGGCCACATAAGACTGATGTTGTTGATGATCATTGTTATTGCAGAGAAAAGATTATGATGTTGCTGTGGCTTTTCTTGGAATCCGCTAAGATTTCGAAGTTATTTTGCAGGTAAGAAGTATTTAGCAGGCAGCTGATAAAGTTGTTTCCATACAACAGATCTTCAGAGACCTCAGTCCAGTGCTCTGCAGACAAGTGTCCACCAGAGGAAATACCGCTGTGAGCAGCTCTCCACTGACTCCCTAGTTTGCAGTCTGAGACGTGCCGAGAACTGAATATGTCAGAGTGATTGAAGTACCTTTGCAAAGACTGTCTAGGGCGCAGCTCAGATTCATTGGTAGGTGGGCAGCATAGAAAGGTACAGCATATGCAGCAGCAGTCAAAGCTGTATCTGCAGAATGTGAGCCTCAAGATCTTTAAATCCAACACCTTTCTAAAACACCAAGCTCACATTAATTCAGAATGAGAAATATTTGTCCATCATCATGGTAGCTGAACACTGCACAAGTCAGTAGATCTGCAGATGTCACATGCCATAGAAGCATATGAGGCATCCTCCTTTAGCAGCTGTTCTGCTAGAGGATATCTACTAGCATTGCTACCAGCTAAGCAGGAGAGGTCTTTACTATGTTACTGAAGATCAGGGATTCAAAGTCTGCTGACAACCCATGTGGAATCTTGTTACACAGTCAGGTCAATTAGTGCTGTGCCATATTACACTCTAAAGGTACATTAAAGATCTGAGAAATCCCCTAAAACAAGAAAATCCAGAGTCCAGGCTGCTATTACACCAGCTAAATTAGTTAGAACATATACTTTTGTTAGTACCTAAGCAGGTAAAAATTAGATCATGAAAAATAGTCCTTTTGTGTCTATTATGATGATTGTGAGCGTTGCTGACTATGTCCTGCACAAGATGAAATGAAATAGACAGTTACAAGGCAGGCTGTGGAATCCCATTTGAGGTGTCCCAAGACAACGGAGGCAGCTTCCTGCTTTAGATGAGGACCAGAAACAAAGAAATCCCATGAAATATCACAGGACAATCCTACCTCTCAAGTTTATTAGCTAGGGGTATTGTTGTCTCGATGGATGGGAGCCTAGTTTTAAGGAAGATCAATTTTGGAGCCTCAGCCACAGGGTTGGCCCTTTCAGATGAGACGTCCTTTGATGTCTTGAAAAATACACACATACGGAGAAGGGAAATTTAGTCCTGGAAAGAAACATAGCTGTGCAATGGAGGTTTCTCAGATCATGATCTAAGTGATGACATATATGCATGGAAGATGGAGATAGGTGTGAAAGCCATCTTCCCTATGCTGTCCGCTCAAAGAGCTGACAGGGAAGAAGGAACTCCTCCAAAGGGGCAACTGTATGCTCATGCTCATACACATGCAGAGATTCTTAGCACCTCCAACTCCAGCAGATAAAAGCGTGCAAATTCTACTGGATCAAAAGGTGAACAGCCTCCAGGAGGGGAGAGCACAGCCTGACCGCCTATCAAGGACTTCCAAGCCTCTGATGGGCCTCAATGGACATTCCAGAGCTGTCTGGAAGTCTCTTTGTGAGGCTTGCCAAGAAGCCAGATGCTTTAACTGAAAGAGTATTTCCTACTGCTTGGCAGTGATTCCGCTGCTGGGAGAGGCAGACAAGGGGGAAGGAAGGAGAGGAGGTATCCAGTGTGATTTGTTATTTCACAGCTTCAAACATTAAGCATTCTTAAAAACAGCAGCAGCAATATGAATTATTAGAAAGATGATGACTGCAATAATGGAGGAAGAATCCTAATATAAGTTATTAAACTCTATGTGCTTAATGTACTGGGGAGCGCCACACTCCCATCTCAGCGCAAATACTGAGCTCAGAGACAACGTGACAGTCAGGATTCCTGACTTTGCTTTTAGACTCTGCCACTTACTCACTGTCCAGCCTTGGGCAACTCTCTTAACCTCACTGTTTCTTTCCTCATTTGACGAATGGGGATAATATTGAGGCTTTGTGGAGCTTAATTCTGTAAGCACTCATATCTTCAGCTGAGATGTTACTGGTATCTAAATGCTAACTATTAATATATACAACTCCTCCATTCTCCCCAATAACATTTTAGTTCCCACTTTGGGCCCTTTTTAAGCATCTTCCTTTTTCATTATGGTATATTTCATTTACTCTCACTTTAAAAATTATCACACTGATCTCTAAGGGACAGAAATGTGTTGCCCTGTAGCCTCACCTATACATCCCAGAGATGAATGGGGAAGAGAAGAACCCAAAAGGAAGAGGTTTTTTGGGTTTTTTTTACATTTCACATCACAGAAAAGTGCTGGAGGGGGAAGTCCTTCATTTATCTCCTCCACCAGTCCCTGCCAACATGCGTCAATCCCAAATAACTTGCAGGGATCATCTTTAGAGGAGATGTGGGGCCCTGGCTATTCAGCCCTTTATCCCTTTGCTGAGATTGCCATCTAGCGCTATTCACTTTAGCAGATTCACTCGAGACTGGACTGAGACCCCATGAACATTCCATATACAGGTCACCCAACAGCCACCAGAGGCTACCCTCCAATGATGCCATTAAGCCTTAATTTCTAGGTGTTACAAGTCCTTCAGCTCCCATTTCTAGCATCCTATACCCCTGTTTGTTGATCCTGCTCCCAGGAAGGTTTTCCTCTGCCACCAGTTAGTTAACTCATCATCAACATTTGCAATTATCATTATTTCTGATCTTACGTGAGTGGGACTTAATTTTTTTTGGCCAGAAGCTCCAGCTCAAGGGTTTGATCCCTCCTGCCCTTGCAACAATTATTTTGCTAACATTAGCTTTTGCAGAGCCCCATTTCCAAGTCTGACTGAGAACGGTGCTATCTAGCAGGTCATGTCATGAGATGAAAGATTTTGCTTCTTCTGTGGTCTTCTTGCTTCAAGACCATGGACCTGATGGTGTAACATTCCCTTTTCAGTACTATCGCCACCTCTCCCTCTGCTGCTGATTTGCTTGGCAGGTGTGAAATATTAATTGCTTCACTGGGGAACTGGGCTCACTGTCTGTCGCATTTGACTGAAATATCATTCTCTGCTGCAAATATAATTACTGGGGGTCTGGATTTTAAAAATAGCCTCTCACCCGTCTGTTAATTAGGAGCCACGCTTTGCTACATGCAGAGGTATTTTGGTTAATTATGAAAGAAAAGGACAAATTTGTCACATCTTTTGTTTTCGTTCCAGTGTGTCTTCTGGTAAGAATAGTGCCAAAATATGATGGACTGCTCAGACGCTCAGCCGACAGCACCAGATGCTCACTCATAAATAGGGAGAGGGTCCTTGTGGTTTAAGATTTCAAATCTTAAGGGTTTTGGTGTGTTTCTTCCATACTCCTTGACGCAGAAGACAAAAACCAGGATCTTCACTCAGTAGCAGATTCTGCTTAAACAAGTTTTTAAACCCACTCCAAAGTCTGACCAATGTAATATTTATTCAGGACCTACTGCCACCAATGCTGGATTAAAGGAAATTAGAGTTTTAGACACACTATGACACAGGTTCCCTCTGGTTCCACCCTCATGGCCTACACATGGAAGGACGATGCCCCTCCCCCCCTCCTGAAAAGACAGGGGCAGCAGAATGGGTTCCTCTTCCCCCCATCAGCAATAGCTATTGTTTTAACCTCTCTACAGACTCAAGCAGATATCTGCACTGGTTACACTTGGTCACATTTTGAAGGGTTTTTGTTTTTTAAAATCATGATTTTGTACATCAGAATCCAAGCTTTCATTTAATTACACAATTCCAGAAACCTTGGCCTCAGGGTCTTTCCTAAGGTATCTATGCCTTTAATCTGGCCATGAACATTCTAGCATTATACAAACATGCATCACCACTAAATGCAGCCACCTGTGGGAAGAAGTTGGTCAGCCCAGGAGTGCAAAGCACATTTCACAGCAGTGAGGGGTGGAGAAGATTCCAACCAGAGACAGGGGCACAGCTCAGCTCTTATGAAAAGCGCAAGGGTATCTTTAAAGGTAAGCTTTAACAAAACACCTTTTATTTTACCTTTACAAATACAATAGCGGTTTTAGAATGTCTTTTAACATCTGTGCATGAAAAATAGTCACAGAGCTGACCAGCCAACATCCTGCTCTGCTGCCCGTTATGTGTATATCTTGAAAAGAATTCCAATTTTTGTTCATGGATCTGAACAATATAATATTGGATTCCCTCCTTATTCTTCCCCCCTCCCTTCTGGTCAAAGTGAATTTAGACCCACTGATTACTGCTGGCAGCACAGCCCTGGAGTCTAAAATTCCGCATTTATCCCCTCAGCCTGTACCGCATGGGCAGTGACAGTGCAAACTTTCCCCATGGTGTTCCCTGCCAATGCACCTCTATCCTAAGCTGCATAGACCACCCTCATGGGGTGGGAAGAGAATTTGTTTTTTTATTTCTTGACCCTCTGAGTTTACCACTTAGTGCCAATTCTGGGAGTAGTTTCATGACATGGACAGAGGGCCAACAGAACTGTGAAAAAACTACTTATGAGGAAAAAAAAATCACCAAAAATACAGAGACATTTAAACAATCTGATGCAAACTCCCCTGGCCTGTTAGGTGCAAGTGTGGAAGATGCAGAAGATGGTTTGCCTGACGCTGGCAAACTGGTCTTCAGTGTAACCTGTGACCTCAATACCATGCCTGCAATCTGTCTCTCAACATAACTTTTCACTACAATATACTGCTCCCAAGCCTCATTTCCATCATTCACTGCCTCAGTTTCCCCAGGAGTTGCCATGCTTCGGTTTTCCTCATGGACAGTCTTGTATGTCGATTGCTTAGTGCAATAAAAATAAGTCTACTCACAGGATTGTAGGCAGGGAACTGGCTGCTTTGCTTAACTGCACTGCAGCAGAATGCAGGGGGAGAGTGGAAGTCCTGTTGACTGAGCAGGAAGTGAGGAAAGGATGCTGCCATGCTCCTTCTCCACCGCATAATACCCTGGGTAATCCAGTTAATCCCAAGGAAGACCTCTTTACTACATTTATAGCCTTAAAGGAGATCTCAGAAGCAAAACTGCTTTAAACTGGCAATGAAGAGCCTTTCGGTGACACAGAGAAGGAGCAGGGGAAGCCGGGAAGCATTGAAAAAGTCTAAGGTACATTCCTTCTGCTTTCACAGCACTCTGGGGTAAATCACTGGCTCCTCGAGCTCTCAGGTGGAGGAAGCTCAGGCTGTCATTACAAGACTCAGGAGTAAATAAAGGCTGAGAGAGGAATACTGAAGACAAATTACCATTAAGTAGGGAATCAGCATCTGTTACTGCTAAGAACTTCCCCCACCTCCCCTTTTATTATTTTTGGACTTGAGCTGGGGAAAAAGTAATAATGAGTGAATGCATTGTATACATTATTACTGGGAATAGGAAACAGAGACTGAGGGCAACAGCATGAAGGCAAAAGATAGAGTAATTCTCTTCTTACCCTGTGGCCTCAGCACCAAAACACTGTAAGTCAGTCTGTTTCGGAGACCTGGAGACTGCCTGCTAGAAGAGGAAAGAGGCAGCCGAGCTGATGGCTGAGCAGAGAATCTGGATGCTTGTGACTAGGGTAGATTTTCTCATGGAATTTCCATTCAAGGATAGTGCTCTCACTCAGGTTATTTGGACTGGTTCCCCTCTCTAATATCCAACACTTCCTGTCTTCATCTTAGCTGGAAATGCCAACGCAGCTTCCCTAACCGCAGTTCCGCTGCAAATCTACAGCAGAGGTTTCATAGTTTTAGTTTTGGGGGTGCTGGCCTAAAAGGAGAAACTAGCCAAACTGTGATTTTAGTGTAGTAGTTACAGTACAGGATCAGATTTGGGTGAACACTCAGATTGGTTTGTATTTATCCAGACAGGTCCTCCCATCTCCTAGTTATGGTCGTTTCTGCCTTTCAGACAGACAATCTAGCATTAGAGCTCATTGAAGGTTTTCCCTTCCACATTTTTTTTTAAAAAGGGCAGTTCATTTTATTGAAACTTCTCTCACTTTGTTTTTGACAACAATAAAAACACATTCTAAATAAAACTAAATTTCCATTTGACAAACGTATTTTTGAATTTTTTTGGGGGGGGGGTGGCTTCCCCCTTTCATTTTTTTAAAACAAAAATTCATCTTTTCTAGTGGAAAATAAGAGGGAAAGTAAAACGGGGGAGGGGAGAAAGTAAAAAAAAAAGTTGTAATAAAAATGTAACATGATACTGCCAATATTGTAAACAAGTATTGAACGAGCCTGACCAGTATTGATGGATTCATAATGGTACTACTTATATTTCATGAACAGTGAGATTCATCTTACCCAGATCTAGTTAATAGATGTAGGTAACTGATAAAATCCAAAGCTGTCTTTTCAGAAAGATGGCAGTAGTGACTTTATTCTTGGTCTGAGGCTTCCACTTTTCTGGCACTCAGATTTCGCTCACCCCAGTACTAGCAGTCCCTCAATTTCAGAAATCTAATTGTTTCTGTGTTTATGAAAGATAAAGGATTAGCAACAATATTTCGCATTAAGGTGTCATTTGTAAAATGCTTTATAATTATGTATGAAATTATCTGGCATTTTATAGGATGTGAGATAATTTAAACTGATGTATTAAACAGGCATAGTAATTATTTCAACAATATTAAATGTCGCTTTGTCAAATAATCATTTCATAAATAAGAAGAAAGCATTCACAAATGGCACCGTAATTTACAATGTTACTGGATTAGTGACACAAAAATCCCAAACCCTTTTTCTTGATGACAGTTGGAACTTTTTATCTGCAAGTCTCCTATTCCTTGAAAATTAAAATGAATACTTATATTAAAATATATATATATATTATGGAGGTAATTTTAGCAGTGAACAGGAAAATAAAAACAATACTTGGGATATTTCTTTAGCCTGGAATTGTGCAAACTTTGTTTTGTTTCAGAAATTCCCCCAGCCAAAAATAAATAGGTCATAGAAAATGGCCTCTCTTTGTACCTTAAAGTTTAATTCTAGTGTATTATCTAGATGAGTCTAAACCAACACCTTGGATTCAGACACTGCCAAAATTTGGGAAAATGTGGATGGTGACTTTATGGTTCATATCCTCCAGGAAAGCTAGAAAGACATGGAAATTGGGTTGGGTATCCTCCAGGGGGAATGGTTTTCGAGATTTAGTTGCAAAATTTAATTAAACTTAAACCTGGTACCATGGTGATGAGCACAGCATGAGGACTAGAACAGGACTGCATATATAATGTACATACATAGACACACACAATACCTGTGCACTCTCTCCCACTCATATGCAAACATGGAGTAAAAATAGCTTGCAATTGCAGTTTGGGGCTTCCTTTGTGTTCTGCTACTATAAATATAGTTGATATTGGTGATTTTCCCTGAACCTCATAACTCTAGCCTAGGACTGTGGCCTACTGTTCTGTAGCAGAGCTCTCAAATGGGGCTGTAAAGGTAAAGTCTCAAATGAGCAAAATAATGTTAACTGTCACTGGACACTGGGTATCAAGTGAATCTCTAGAAAACAGCACAAAGCGCTTCCATGTTGTGGCAAGTGCTGGTTTCACTGCCAGGACCCATACCACATTCTTACAGATTTATAGATGGATTCTTAGATTCCAAGGCCATCAGGGGACATTGTGATAATCTAGTCAGACTTCCTGCGTAACACAAGTCATAGAACTTTCCCACAATAATACCGAGAGCATCTCTTTTTACATTTGCCTTTTTGGACCATACTACCCCTTCTCCATCCCCATGTACCAAGCCACTAATTCAAGGCCCTACTAACGACTGGTCTTTTTCATGATGCTTACAAGAAGTGAGCTAACAGCATTAAGTTACCATGTTATATACTCCTCTGAATTTCCCAAACTCTTCTGTCTTCTCTGTAAGGCTGTTGAAGGCCAGGTACTCTCGTTTTGTGTCCTGAACAACCCGCAATGCAATGCTGGTGTACAATATGGAATAATGGTTGCCTCAAGGATACATTAGAGAGAGGTGAACTAGTTCAGTTAAAGCAAACTGGCTCTTCCCTCACCCCAAAACCTTTATTCAAAATCCCAGGCAAACCCTAGTCCTGTCTGAGGGTTTGAAAAAGTGTTCAATTCTATGCTGTAAAACAGGAACGATGAAAAGCCTCGTGAGAGAGCCAGTTGTTGCAAGATTTTGTTGGCCACTGCAGCAAGGTCAGTAGGATAGGCATCGTCCCTCCCACATTTGGAGCCAAGGGACCTGGGCAGGCTCTCCCTTAGACTCAGAGTTTAAGGTCAGAAGAGACCATTATAATCATCTAGTCTGACCTCCTACACAATGCAGGCCACAGAACTTCATCCACCCACTCCGGTAATAGACCAATGACTGAGTTACGGTGAGTTAATGATGGTTTAAAGACTTCAAGGTACAGATTATCCACCAGTAAGTGGATTGCTGCAGAGGAAGGGGAAAACCTCCCAGTACCTCTGCCAAACTGCCCTGGGGGTAAATTCCTTCCCAACCCCAATCAGCTAAACTGTGAGCACGTAGGCAAGGCTCACCAGCCAGACAACCGGGAAAGAATTCTCTGTAATGACTCAGAACCCACCCCATCTAACATCCCATTACAGGTCACTGGGCATATTTACCGCTAGTAGTCAAACATCAGTCAAATTACGCTGTCCCATCATACCATCCCCTCCATACATTTATCAAGCTCAGTCTTGAAGTCATCTAGGTTTTTTGTCCACACTGCTCCCTTGGAAGTCTGTTCCAGAGCTTCACTCCTCTGATGGTTAGACACAT
The DNA here is from genome assembly GCA_007922155.1 of Mesoclemmys tuberculata. NCBI lineage: Eukaryota > Metazoa > Chordata > Testudines > Chelidae > Mesoclemmys > Mesoclemmys tuberculata. The sequence goes on from ML675705.1 coordinate 172,171, forward strand.
GCATCTAATTTCAAGTCTAAACTTCCTGATGGCCAGCTTATATCCATTTGTTCTTGTGTCCCCAGTGGCACTGAACTTAAATAATTCGTCTCCCTCCCTGGAATTTATCCCTCTGGTGTATTTATACGGAGCAATCATATCTCCCCTCAGCCTTCTTTTGGTTAGGCTGAACAAGCCAACCATAAGGCAAGTTTTTCCATTCCTCAGATCACGAGTTGCCCTTTTCTGCACCTGTTCCAGTTTGAATTCATCTTTCTTAAACATGGGAGACCAGAACTGCACACAATATTCCAGATGAAGTCTCACCAGCATCTTGAATAATAGGACTAACACCTCCATATGTCTCCTAGAAATACCTCTGGTCACATTCTCCCATAATATCCAGCCACTCTCACGTCATCTGCCACTGAGAGCAAAACCGCAACGAGTTTCAATGTACCATTGAACAAATGCAGAAAATGAATTACAGCTTTCAAAGCCAACCCCCTGTTTGCCTTTCCCCCTTTCCTGCCATTTGAATAATACTTGGAGTGGCACAAACTATATAAATTGGAAATGAAGATTAAAAAAAATTCCAAGCCAGTGAAAACCCACGTGAATTATTGAAATTGTAGCTCATAAAGGAAGTAGAGAGTCTTTATCATCAGTAAGTGACATGGGAGTAGAAAATGACAATGTAATAGTGTTCAGGTAGAACAATTACTTCATCATGATGGAAGAGCATAAAGTTTATCACTTTGATTACTACCCAGTTTTTTTGGATCAGTTTAGAGATTAATAAAACTCCTCCATGTGCGTTTCTGATGCTCTGTCTCTCCAGTTGGCTCCTTGCTCTGAGGGGAAGGACTCTTGGTCTTCGCAGATGTTTGCTAGTCTCTAAGGGTATGTCTATATGGCATCTGGGAACATGCCTCTCGGCGCAGGTAGACACATGAGCTCTGTGAGAGCTAGTGCACTAAAAATAGAGTGGATGTTGTGGTATGGGAAGCAGGACAGACTAGCCACCCAAATATAAACCTGCCTGATGCCCTGGAAGGAGCGTGGGTGATCCCATGCCTCCACATTGACACTGCTATTTTTAGCATGCTACCTTGAGCAGAGCTAATGCAAGTCTGTCTACTCAAGGTAGGAAGTTCGCTCCCAATGGCAGAGCAGCAATGCTGTTTGATTGCTGCTATTTATCGCCAACTCTCACATAGCACAGGGAATGCATGAAGAACACTAGGCAGTGTCTAGAACAGCAGTGGGATTGCCTTGTGGTGGGAAAGCCAATGTGAAGGTGGTTTCCTGCATTTTGAGAAGTTGTCATTTTCCCTTGCACAGTAATCCTTCATCTTCCTCTAGGACCAGTGTCTCAGAAACCATGAAACTAAGCAAGTCCTGCAGTCTGGACACTCCCTGACTCCTTGCAGAACAGTATAATGTAGTCTCCTGTGGGACATCAGAAGCTCTGAGGTTGGCTGTGTATGTGCATTTTTCATACTATAACAGGGAATAGCCAAAAGGAGTTTGTGAGCACTGGAACCCACACCTTGCATGTACAGTGGTTTTAACTGGAAACCTAGACTCTTTTGTAAATGCAATGTTTTGTCCCTTGTAAATTGTTAAGAGGACACAAAGAAGGAAAGAATGTCTAGTGATTAGAGCAAAGGACTGGGAATCAGGACTCTTGGTTTCTGCTTTTGGCTCTGCCATGATCTCATTGTATGACCTTGGGTAAACCACAACTTCTCTGTGTCTTGAATTCACCATATGTCATATAGAAATATGGTCTATTTGGCAGTAATGGGGAGGCTTAATTAAGTTTTTTTGAAGTGGCTTAAGATTCTCAGATGTAAGATTCTGGAGAAGGGCAAAATATTAACACTTAATGGATACTTCAGGTGTTTTTCAAAATGTAAAATTAAGCAGTAGTAGCAGTAACTGTAGTGGTTTGGAAAATGTTTTTACAAATTTTCTGCACCATGCTCTGTTGTAACACTGAGTTCAAGGGTCCCAACTCCCACTGGTACCAGAGAGGGAGCTGTTTCCTGCCCTAACTCTGGAACCGTCTTCCAGATATTTTTATTCACTGCTCTGTGATCTGGCTAATGTGTATGTTATCATTACCTCCTACTGGAGAGAATCAGCACACCTCAACCATGCATCCAGAACCTAAGCATAATTTTTTCAGACCCAGTACAAATTTGTAACATGGGCCCCCTCCCACACACATACCCATGGGGGTTACAGCCTGGGCTGGGCTCCCCAGGCCTCTGGGCCCCAGTGACATGTACCCTCCCTTCCCCCCCATTTGGGGGCCCTGCATGCATTATATGTACTATTCTGCTAACACAGGCTAGGAGCTTGTGCTTTTGCCACATGAAGATCTGAGTTCTGTCTCTGCTATAGCCTTGAAGTTTTAGTGGCCATAACAGCTGTGAAATCCTGAGTGGCTATGGATTTATTACTGTTTACGGGGCACAATCCAGCTCCAACCGAAGTCAAGGGCTTCTGACTTCTACAGGAGTTGGATCAGGTCCCATATCTGTAACATACTTCACGTTCAAGGTGTTTTTGAACAGTTTCAGCAGAAAGTGCTAACAGGGACCAGTTGGCCACCTGAAATAACAGGGGCAAGAAAGTTATCTCCTTTCCTAAGAAGTAAACAAGCAGGGTCATTCTGACGGGGATCTCTGATCACCAACAGACAATACACCTTTCATGAATAATCAAACAATATATAAATTGTGAAAAATGTTTATGGAAAAATTCAAAGGGCAGAAAGCAGCACTTCTCTGGCAGGAATCATGGAAACCTAAAATAGATCCCGAGTAGTTATCACCCCCTAATTCTACTGTGTCAACACAGATGCCGTTTATGCTACCATTTCCTTCTGAGTATGTTTGCATGACACTTTGCCCACATAATATGTCAATATGAGGCACTTAACTAGAGTGAATAACTTTTATCTGGGGGAAATGTATGGCTTAAGTGGTTTACAAATGCTGGCATCACTCAGCACATGCACATGTTCTTTTTGGCTATTACATCCATTAGATATAATTTTCCCCTTCTTGAAGAAAGATTAGCATGTTGTCTTTGTCTTTTAGATAAACTGAAGGCACAAAGGTCAAGAAAGTGATTGACAAAGCCACCCTTATTCTGGTGCCCATGCTTTTCAGGCTCTCCTTCATACTGCAACACAAGAGCCATATTGGAACTAGAACTTTGACATTTACATAGCATCTTTCCCTCAAGGAATTCCCAAACCCTTTACAAATTATACTAAGGACTCCCTTCACACAGGACTGAAATGCAATCATTTTACGGCAGTTTTTGAAAACTTATGCACATAGCAAATCTACATAAGAGATTAGGACAGAAAATGAAGAAAAGAGAATCCATTTAAAGCTATGTGGAGTATGGGGGAGGATTAAGGGACACAGAATATAATTATCTAACACTAGAATTTAATTACAACACAGCCAAACAAACACAATAGGGGGTTTGATACCCAGCACTGGTTAGAATTTTAGTTCTGTATCTTATTAAAAAAAAGACAGCACTTATATCAGCATCCTAACGTAGTACAATGCTGCGATATAGGTTTTATGAGAATTCAGAGGGAAAAGTACTACCTCTTGAATTACTGACATTACTTCTTGCAGCACCCTGGATTTTCCTTAGAGGTCTCTGACCCAACTACTGGCCAGGTTCACCGCTGCATAGCTTGTGAAGTTAAACAAGTATATTGCTATAGTTCAGCAAAGAAAGCCACTCTTGCATTGACAGACACAGACTTCATTTTCCTCTTAGACAATTCCCACTTTGGCTACATCAGTGCTTATTTCTTGTAGAGTCACAGCCGAACCCAGAGATGCTTTCCCTAAATCCAGGGTTGTGTTATCTATCACAGTACAGCAATGTTGGTGCTACAGACAACCCATCACAAGCAGACCTCCTCCGATATTCATCCCACAGTAATTGCATTCAGTGGGGCTGCATGCATGCAGAGTGTCTGGGGCTTAGGCAATTAAAAGGACTAGGGCCAATGTTTCTTGTGTATTATGCCTTAATAACAGCACTGTAGGATCTGTAAACTATGCATCGAATCTGTAAACACACAGCTCCATAAACTCTCCTCTCTCTGATAACAGAATCAGGTGGAAGAGCTCAGAGATGACAAAATAAGGAACTATGTCCAATCCTCAGTCAGGAGCTGAAGTAAAACAGCCTTCTCCTCTTAAAGGTGAATTGAAATGCTTTGAAAACAAACAAACAAACAAACCCAGTTCCATTTATGACCATGGAGGCCCTACCAGACTATATTGGTTTGTTTTTTTTCCCTACTGCTGTTTTATAGACCCAAAACACAGCTCAAAAACCTGAGCTTCCCTTACACAGGTTCAGAGGCTCATAGAGACCTAAAATAGAAGAGGACAACTACAACATTTTATAGTTTCTTGTAGTTTCTATTATAGTTTCTTTTAGTTTAAAACAAAGCACCATAAACTCCAACATGATTTAAATAACACATCCCTCAGCCACGCAGTAAAGTAGATTGACTAGCTGGTATACTCCATACATAGAAAAGGCAGCTCAAGTGCTAATTTACCTGGAACCTTAGCAACAGCTGCTTTTCCACTCTTCTATTTACAGTGGGGGATTTTTGTTAGAGTGCTACATGGGAGCCAGAAAGTTCCTTAGGCACACAGTGCTTCTCAAAACACAGTCTGAATTCCTAACTGTAGGGTAGGGTTAGAAGGCTTACTCTACATGTGCCTGGCTAGAGAGGCCATGGCAGCCGTCTGGAGAGCTTGTACAGGTGCTGTGATTAAAGCTCATTACCAGCCATAGGCTAGCAAAGACACAGGCAGCTCTATTCGTAAGCAGCTGCTGGGAAGGAGATCCTTATGAGGCAACAAGAGAGAGAGAGCCCAGGATCAAACTGCCTAGGGTCTTATTTGTAGCTATTTAAGGGGTGAATATAGAAACCTTAACTTCAACAAGGCTTTTGTGTGTAGTGTGCTTGCTTCTATCCTCTTATGCATCCATACGCTGATATTATCCCGATTCTGAGAGCACAGACAATGAAATAAAAACTTTCACTTCACTTGGTAGGGTGATCATACAGGTATTAACTATGGCTATGAGTAGAAACTTTACATATTATTCATACTCAGCATGAGAAACATGCTTTGAACTTAAAAGCCAACCAAGGAGTCTCTCCACAGGCTCCAACTGCCCTCTCAGGACCCCCAGAAGGCCACGTCACACTAGTGACCTCACAATGTCACGCTGCATACGTCTGTCCTGCCAGACAACTTCCCAAGGGCAAATGGCCGGGTGGCAGAAACACTGGTAAATCGGAACGATGGGCAGATGCATGAACTAACTGACTCTTAAAAAGGTCTGCATGCTTCCATCCCTGGGTTTTCCTTCCCTTTATGGGTGTGTTGCGTTCCCCCCCCCCCCCAGAGTTTGTGTCTTCCCTCTGATCCATTTTTTTGGGGGGGAGGCCCTTTCACCACATCCTTTTGTCTCCAAAATGTTTGCTCTTTTCTGATGTGGCCTTTCACCCATTTCCCCCTTTCTGGCCCCGTTTTCCCCATAGCCTTTGTTCTGTGCATCTGCCAGCTTTTCATATGCAGATAAGGTGTATGGTGAAGGCTGAGTGGGAGCAAGCTTGAGTTTGTGGGTGTCAGTCCCCCAAAGACATAGGAGCCGAGGGCCCTGGAGTTTGGGGAGGGAAGTGGTGCATGATCCAAAAATGCCTTTCTCAACAAACTTGTGAGTGGCTCATCTCTGCACTGGGACATTAGAAACCCAAGCGCAGCAGCAAACAAGTTAGGCTATTGTCAGTTGCACATACAAATTAGTCCCATAATTACACCATGTTCACAACTGCGTCATATTAGTCATTATAGAATTCTAATGCTTCTCCCCACCAGCCTCCTTGCACTTGAGGAGCGCCCCTCCCCCGCCAATCCGCACAAAGGTTGATGAATTAGTGAGCGCTATTATGATCCGTTTGTCTTTCATTTTTGAGGCTGGACAGCACTCTTTGAAATGACAGTAATTAACCCAGCGGCAAAACATGGCAAGCTGAGCAAATGCCTATCATTTCCCTGAATGGGCGGCATTTGTGGGCACCATTTCTTTTAATAAGGGTCTTTTAGGGGTGGCTGGTGGTGTGTTTTCGGTATTGTGAGTGCAACAACAGCTGCTGGAGGAGAGTGACGTTTTAGTCCTGAACCGCTTGGTGTGCTCATTACTGCCACTGGGAGCTGCCACTTTTGCCCCTCCAAAGCTGGTGTTTAATAAGCCTCACTCAGCATAAGTATCAATTAATACTCAACCACCTTGGATCAGGCTGAGTACCTGCGAGGCCATCGAGTTAAAGAAATAATAAGCGGAGAGCAAGCCCTCATGTAATCCTTCACCACAGGGCAGCCACAACAAACTGGGCTCTGCTGGTAAGTCAAACTTGTGTTATTCGTGACGTGGCCCTCGGCTCTGTTTTCCCTCCGTGACATGTAAATAGTTCCACCGCTAAGCCATCTGTAATATTTCAGATGGATTATTTCTGAGGCGTGCGGCAAGAAGAAAATCTAAAGCCTTACTGTATGCAAATGGGAACCTGTACAAATGCACTCAGGAGCTCTGGGGAACGAGCAGCTGTGATTTGCCAAGCCAACCAGAAAATTAAAAAGATTGTTTTACAAACATGCAGAGGAGGTGCCTGGGTGAGAGCCCTTGGCATATCCTGGGCCAGGCCTGGTTTCCAGGCAAGCTATTGAGCCAGGATCTTGGGTCTGAGGCTCCACTGGCAGATGCTGGTGTAAATGAGAGACTGCATTGTCGTCACATTGGTGGAAGGGGTGTCACTGGCTCTTCGATGCCCTGTTATGGGGATATACTCACGTCTTTGTTGCGGCTTTTGTTATCAACAGGATTTCAAGGGGCTGTAAACCGCTGGCTGGAGGATAATGTCACGGTGCCTCGTTTCCCTTTCTAGGCCCATTGCTCAGAGGGTAGACTAAGGTCTACCTGTGAGTCCTGTCCTTTCCCTTCCCTTGGTAGTGAGAAGAGGTCAGGGCCCAGCAGTAGATTTTCTATTCACAGTGGTGGAGGGGGGAATAGCAGCTCCATTGGGGAGTTACCAAGCAGTAAATGACTGGGTGTCTCAGTAGCCTCTTTTGGCTAAAACCCACCCTGCAGCTATCATGAATTCATGGGCTGCAGGCCATACATTTCTCAAGAAAGGTATATCATGCCTACCTGGGGAGCCAGGATTAGAAGCCCCAGCCTTTAATGACATAAGTCAAGCCTCTGCTACTTGAGCTAAAGGGATGCTTCCTTATTTCAGACTAGTAATAGTTCCATAATCTCCTGTGTGTACAACATGACACCAATTCTACAGCAAATACCAGAGGGAGCTTGAGGTTTTTGGGGACATTTTTAGGCCCCTTTGCTCCTCTTCCTGCTAGGGCTGTGTGCTTCTTGCAGCGGATTATAAGAATTCACTTATATGCTAATATAATGAAGTGCCTTAAATGTGGATTTAATCAGAAGCATTTAGGCCATGGTCACTGCATTCAAATTGATGACTTCAAGCGTCTTTCCTGAGCAGGCAGTTCCACCGCATCCTTATTAATCCAGAAAAATCACCCCTGTATTAATCAGATGGTGTATTATTAATCATCTCATGTCCATTACCCAGCTGCTAATCCTCCATTCCATGCATTGATGTATTCGCTTCCTCACTGAGGGGCTCTTTGCCTCTCCTAGGCAGGTGCAATATAAGAAAATGACCTTTGGCATGAGGGGCTCCCTCAGGATGCTCTGGGCACTGTATACTCCGCCGTGCCCATCACTTTAATCACTCACTATTATTTAAAATGCAGGTTCTGTTTTATTTAAAAAATGTAAATCTGATGTTTGTTTGGGACGTGATTGTGCATTGCTGAGACCATTGCTGATGTAGATCCTGTTATCTAGTAATCTAATTATGTTCATGGCCCCTGTCATGCTCAGACTATCTGAGCACCTCATTGGCAATACATTTATCCTCACAACACCCTTGCAAAGAAGGCAAGAATTATTCCCATCAGCATTGTACAGCTGGGAACTGAGGCACAGACTGACTAAGTAACTTGCCTAAGGTCACCCAAGGAGCCTGTAGCAAAGCCAGGAAGAGCACCTAGATTTCCAGAGTCCCATCTATTATGACTACTATTATTCAGTATTTGTATCACAGCAGCACTTAGAGGCTCTAAGAAAGATCAAGGCTGCATTGTGCTAGGTGCTGCACATACACGTGGTGAGACAGTTCATGCCATGGAAAGCTTACAATACTGTTTTAAACACACAGCCTTTCTTTTGCAGCCATCAGCCTAGGCAGTGTGTTCAGACTAAGCCCGAAGCAGCCCCCAGGTTTACTTCTCTAGCTGTACTTGAGCCTGTCTGTTGCTTGATCTGTTTGTTGTCTTTCCATGTGAGAAGGCTTGCACCATTTCTCTTCTGTGTAAGGTGTTTGCCCTCTGACTCATGCCTGTCAAAGGCTAAAGCGCCAAATGAGAATGCTTATAAAACATGCATAAGGTCTGTGACCTAGTCTATAATGTCCTGTACTGCCTGCGGCAATGCCTCTGTGGTGAGCTCAGAGCCTACAGGTTCCTGTTTCAAAAATCAAATGAATGTCAAAAGAAAACTCATTGAAGAGTAACTCCCCTCCCTCCTGACGCGTCCCTTTGTAGGTGCTGAACACAGCAAAAAGAATGTTGATGCATTTATAGCTCCATCTTAAACCCAGCTAATTGTGTTGTAACAAAGGAGAAAACGCTCTTTTCTTTAGGAATTGGATGGTGGCTGGAGTAGAATTTCAATTCAGACAGTACTAAGGAGACAGCTTTCTCCAGCTTTACCTAGGAGATGTGCTACCACCAGGACATGAAGCTGTTGCTTTGAGCCTCAGCTGCATTAGCAGGTAAAATGTATGTTGCCAGTGCAAGATCCAGCCAACCAACTGTGAATCTGTTAATGAATGCATTGGTACCTGGTGTTTCAATAGCACCTTTCATCCAGGGATCTCAAAGTGCTCTACAAATGTCAATTAAACCTCCCAGCACCTGTGTTAGCTCCACTGTATTTTACAGATTTGAAAGCAGTGACACAGAGAGGTTTAGTGAAGAGCACACCAAGTTAGCGGGAAAGCTGAGAACAGAACCCTAGGGAAAAAAATTCCCCTCACTGCAGGAATCAATAGGTGATATTCTCTCCTTCTGCAATCAGGAGGTTAGACTAGATGATCATGGTGGTCCAGACTGACTGCTAAGGCCCCTATGCTCTAACCACTAGACACCACTTCTCATTTTCAGCAATTGTTTAGAATTGTTTTGGAAGAGGGGTAGGTGGCATTGGATGATCCAGGGGTTTCCAAAGCCATTTTCAGCTGTCAACCTAAGTCAGGAATGTGGAAGCCTCTAAATGGTAGATATAGTAGTATCAATGTGTAGTTTGATCCCAGGATGTGTGGAAGAGGAAGAGGCAGGGTGAATTTTTTGGGTTCCCAGTTGCTGTAAAGAGTGCAGTGAGAGTTTGAGTGCAGCTGAGCAAAGCAAACTAGTTGCTTTAAAAATATAATTTTCAAATGATATGAAGGGCTATTGATTTTGTGTTTTAAATGCATTACAGAATGGAAAAATCCATTTTTCCTATTTAGGCACTGCACAGACAGTGCGCGATCTGATCCTTCCATGTTTCTCCAAAGCTCTTCTTCCCACCACCCAAGGCACAGACAATAGGGGAGAAGCTAGAAAACACACAAGCACACCAATCCCATGTGAACATAATTACAAAGCTTTAAAAACTTCCTCTTAATAGGTTGGGGTGACAAGAAAAAATTAATGTTTTATTGCGGAAATAACATGATATAATTACAAACATCTCCTGCACTTGGCACATAGACAAGGAGGCCTATTTTCAAAAGCAATAAAGGTGAAATGGCTGCCATAAAACTCCTGTAATCAAATGTAAAAATAAGAGCTCACTTCATTAATATCAAGACAAGCTAATGCGGATGGTGTTCTTAATTATCAACTATATCCATGGATTTAATTTTTACCTGATTCGTTTAAACTTGGTCGTTTTCTCCCTTTTCATAGATGCTATGCCGCAGGGCAGCACTGATCATTTGTAATTGGATTCCATCCCTGGAGTTAATTATAAAGAGACAATAAAACCTGCCTGGCTTCTAGTTTAGTAACTGTTACTTTGTGTTAAAATCCTTTGTTTTTGGGGGTAGATATTTGTAGTTTTAATTCAACATAAAACCCTTGTACATATTATACCTGTGCGTGTAAACACAGACATGTTACACACACACTTATAACTACACCCATTTTATATTTTATAGATGTATGAGTAGATATGTACAAACACACACACATAAAATAGGTATATACACATTCAGACATACCTATATATAAGTATGATATCAGGCAGATACACAGATTTCTTCTGCTCCTCTAGGAGACCAGATTTCCCTAATCAAGAATTTAGCTTCATTAGCCAACCAACTCTGCTTTTTAGAATCTAATAAGCACATTCTCCCACCCACCCCAAATGACTTTATTAATCGATGGGGGCCTCAGAAAGACTCCGTTGCTGAGAAATGCTTAGCATGTGAGTAGAAGCGTTTGGTGTGTCTGAATGTCCCGTAAAACTGTTGTAACTAATATGTAGCTACAAGACATAACAATGCCCACAAGGGAACAATTCTGCCTGGACAGGGAGAGCAAGTAGGTCCTTGTTCATCAAAATGTATAAGCACATGCCCCACTTTAAATACATTAGTGGGCCCATTGCCTCAAAGTGTGCACATGCTGAAATACCTTGCTGGACTCTGGTCTAGAGCCATCTTCCAGCAGTTTCTTCATGCTGTAGGTCACGTGGTAAGTGAGACTGTCTCATAGCTCCCATCTGTCAGAGCCCAGGGACGAGTCTGCTGGTCTACAAAGCCTGGGATGGCAGATATTCCCTCCCCTGGACCATGCAGAGGCCCAGCCAGGAAGCACTATGGAGCGTAGGTGCTGCAGGAAGTACTGCCCCAGAATGACGGTGCCCTACGGCCCTCTGATTAGCCAAGCCCCCTGTTTAACCCCAGGGGTTGAGCCAGGATGGTGGCTTGGCAACTACCCAGAGTTTGGCCTGCTACCATGCCAAACTGTGCTTGCTTGCTGACTCCGATCCCGATTCCTGCCTCTTGCTCCTAACCTGCTGCTGCCTCTGATTACGGGTCTCGGACTCCAGGCTGACTCTTGCTTACATAACCTGGCACTTGCGAGTTCTCCAGCTCTTGCCTGGTGACTGCCCTCCTGGTGGGCAAAGTTCAGCCCAGCTGTGACTGCTAAGCCTGACTGCCTGTGGCCTGGTCCATTACACCATTTTAGCTCCCCCATGGCGTGAGAACCACTGAGCTAGGGGACCTCATGGGTCTTTGTTGTTTCCATATCCCTGATAATTTGCTCTCAAAAGCTTGAGTGTGCACATTGTTTTTTGAAAAGAGGCTTGAAAGCTGAAATGAAAAATGTGCAGGGAAAATGAATTCTCTCTGATTTCACAGTAATCCTTGTGAATTATTTCTAATGCTGCTGTCTTGAAAGAAATGTAGTATTTCTTGGGTTAGAAATGGCTCATGAAGCAGCTGAATGATGCATTCTTGTGTCACAAAACTGTCTACAAATGCATCAAAATCCTTGCGGCCATGAAAGCCGGAATAGAAGCTCAGTGCTAGATATGCCGCTAATGGTGATTTGCTCCAAGTCCCACCAAGATCAGCACTGCACCTCTTCTCCTGGTGCCTAGGAGAGCAACTTTGTCCATGAGGGGCAAAGCATTTTGGCCCTGATGCATCAAAGCACTTAAACATGTGCTTAGCGCTAAGCGTGTGAGTAATCTCTCTGAAGTTACAGATGTGTTTGAATGCTTTGTGGAGTTATGGCCGGATTGCTCAGCACCTTGCACGACTAAGTCCTGAAGCAGGAGCTTGGAATATCCCCATCCTAGAATCTATGATTAGAAATATTATTAATAGTCAGAAAATTACCCAGCTCTTTTAAATTAGCTATACTTTTGGTCTTAAATAGCCTCTAGCCATTACTCCTGAAGCTGATTGCAAGCGGATCCACCATCATCTAAAATGCCCAATGCAGTATTGGTGCTATGCAAACAACAACCCAATTACTGAGCCTGACTAAAGGAGAGGACGGTGCCACTTCTACTATAGGCTCTCTGCTCTGCAAAGAGCACAACCCTGTTAGATGGCACCAGGCACTGTTGCCAGTGTGGCCCAGCTATTGAGTCGGTCTAGGACTTCTTGTGTAGGATATAATATAAATAATGTCACACTGGCTTGGGAACGTGTGTTCTAGCATTACACCTGACGGAGTTTACTTACTGGCCAACAAGCCAAATCCATGATTAGGGGAATAAAAATTCAGCTTGTGAACATTCCACCACACAGGAGTGAGAACTTCTGAAGTTTAGTGCTCCCCTCCCCCAGTAATTTTAGAATATATTTTGCTGTCTGTCACCAGGAGCTCATGTTAAATTTAAATTACAAATGTATTAGCCATCTATACATATTAACACAAAAGAATATTTATTAGAGTAAAATGCAATAGATTTTTTGAGTTATCTTTCTCAGTTTTAAACAACTGTCTGATTATATCCAATTATGTGTCACCCTCTAGCTAAGTGTTGTAGAAAAAGAAAGATGTTGGAATTTAAAACAACTTCAGGTCAAAATTGATGCCATGGTTGTGTTTGATAATTAAAAAATGCTGCCTTCATTAGCTTGTCTTGATAAACAGGCAGGCAGATGAAGAGATGTTCAGCGACAGTTTGAAACTAATAAGCAAGGGTTGCATCAGTGTGTTCAGATGGTAAAATGAAAGCTAGCCCAGGGCAAATGAGGAACACGTGGAGTTATGGGTATGAGAGCTAAAAATTAGGGAACGAGAGTAAACAAGAATCCATGCTGCTGCTATTTCTATACACCTACGGATTAAAATTGCCAAGTGCAGCCATTAAAACGAAGCAAATGGTTTCTGAGCCAGCTTGGCATTCGTACAGCAAGACAGATGGGAGCGGAGGAGGGCGAGGGCTGTTGGTGGTGCAGAGAAGTGGGGATGAGATGCAACAAATGGAGCCACGATTACTGGGCCAGAGAAGCACTGCCAGCTGCTAACAGACCAGCAGCCATTTTGGTCACTCCCCACCTAGATTATTTTGGGGTGATATATTTGCCTCTTTTTAGCTACAATTTGTCAGCAACGGCTCATTTTTGCCATCTGTGGACTTGTCTATCACGCAGCGTGCGATGAGACACATGGGACTCTCCACAACCCACATCCCCTCTTTCCCTCGCAACGCATGTAAAGGTTCCCATCCACTCCCATCACTCACCGCTACACACCTTTCCCACAACATTGATCCGTACACTACAACCACACCCTGGCACCAGCACACATACCCACATACACGCACCCAGCCTGCATGCACACACAAACCCAAACCCTCGCTCACCGAAGAATTGAAAGCCACTCACCATAAAACTCCATGGTTGCATGGCCTACAAAGTAGCACAGTCCTTTGCTGCGAATCAAGGCTGTAGTGAGATCCTTAGTTAACGTAAATTGTCATAGCTTTACCGGCTTTAATAGCACTATGACAATTTGCACCAGCTCAGGATCTGCCCACTAGTCACTGGGTGAGTGCTCACGTCAGTACTTAAACTATTACGGTGTCAGCTGTTGAAAGAAAGAATTCCTTCTTTAAATGGCAGCTTTGCAGCTGGAATTATGGTTTGTTGTACTGGAAAGAGGACAATTTGGTAGCACAATGCCAGTTGGCTGGAGGCCAAACTATGGTTGATAGCTAACAGGAGCATGGTACTGGGGAGTCAGAGGCATTAGCCCTGTTGAGGGAGGGTGCTGTATCTTCCACCTGTAGCTCTGTGTCCATTTTTATGGGGGTCATTCTAGCAAAACTGGCATTAAGGAGACCGCCAAAAAAAGGCAGATTAAAAAGCCCAAGGGAAGATGGTGAAGAGGAAAGATTGAAGTAGCAACTAGAAAGGGAAAAGTTCTTTACCATGAGTTGGGTGCTCTGGAGTTCCCTTGAGGTGAAATCAAAAGGAACAGCTGATTCCTAAAGTTGCCCTTTTGGTGACTCCATCTAAAGGTGAAGCAAGAGGAATCTGTGCAGCCAGCTAACTCTCGGCATTAGACATGGCCAGTGGCAGGGCGAGGGCTTTAAGCAACAGTTCTATCTGCCTGTTATATTAACTTTACTAAGCATCATTTGACCCTGCCAGTGCAGATAATGCCCTGTGAAGTGCATGCCACATAAAAGATAATTGTGATTAAGTATAGGTACATCTGGATGAGGTGCAGCTGAATACAAATGACTCCATGATTTAATACTTCCAGTTCACATTGAAATTTCTTTTGAATTTGTTGAGCTGACAGACCCCCTAACTCAGCGTCAGAATAGCTACAACATTGCCAGCGATAGGCAAGGATCCTCTGTGCTGCCCTAGCAGCAGAAATCAGTGGTGTAACTTGTACGAGTAAAGACTGCTGATCTGAGTTAGAGTTCGCAGGATCAGGCCCCACTGTGTTTCTGATGTACATGTGAAACTTTGTTCTAGGTTTGAGGGAAACAAGATTAAACTGACCTGCCCAAAGAAATTATATCATCTCACTAATATAATATATTTGCATTGGCTTCACATAGGAGCAGAATACAGCTTCCTGTTAGTAACACACTAAAACGAGCAGCCAAGATGCCATATACTTGTATAAAACAATGTCCCGATCAGATGCGGTACCCAACTCTTGGCTGTTATCTGCTGCGTGCAGCATGTAGAGTTTTCACATCCTGTCTCAGATTTATCCTCTTTAATCTCTCTCTAAATTAAAAACAAGCTAAACCCCTTTTGGAGATGCATTGAAGTCCTCTTGTTACAGAAAACCACGTTTCCTTTTTATGCTTCCTTAAAGATCTCAATTTTTCTGTCTCTTCTCATCAACGAAAGTAATTTTAGGCTGTTAGAGAAAGTTCATTGCTGTAATTGCAACCATATTGGCCATTAAAGGTGACAGGCTGTTGAGCAAGTCACTCATCGATTCCCACCATTCAGCAGACGGCTCCCAACGCTTGCTAAAATGTTTGTCTCCTTTTATGAAAAGGAGACAAACCCATTTCACCTTCAGGGAAGGGAGAAAGCGCAGAACTCATCCTTGCCTTTATTTGTAAACAGTATTCACATGCTCCTTCCTTAAGCAGAGTGAAACTATTATTTACGTTAGCCAATAAAAGACCCTGCTGGAGCTCTCTTATGGCTTGAAGTCGATAATGCACTGGGGAAGGAGAACTGAGCACTCCTGCCTCCGAGTTGATAAACCTTACATGACATTTCTCAGCTTACGGATGTTTAAGAAAAAGGATGGCGCTTTACATTTACACAGAAGGATCTTGAAACTCAGAGGCAGACATTATTACTGTCACTTTATAGGGGGAAAACTGAGGCATGGAGAGGTGTAGGGCCTGATACAGTGAGAGTCATTACATTGATGTCTATGGGGAATGGATCAAGTCCTAAACGAATACTTAAGGTCAGTCAGTCCCCAGTCCAGCAAAGCACTTAAGCATGTGAATAGTACCAAAGAGTGGGACATATCCTCAGCTGGTGTAAATGTCGAGCTATGACAATGTACAGAAGCTGAGGATCTGCTGCCATGTATGTAAATGCTTTGCTGGATCATGGGCTCAGTGACACAGTGACATAGCTGGAAACCGAACACAGGAGTCTTGACTCCTCCTAGTTTGACATGCTACAAATAAATGTCTGTAGCTGGGGTGGAGGAAGAGATCTGTGCATGATAGGTAACGTGTCTCATCTCAAGCAGATGGAAGGCATCCAGCCACAGGGAGTTATTTCAGAAATTCCTCAGTTAGGAAACACAAGTGGTTGTGTTTCCTTTGATTGGACACTAGTTCCCCCTTGCAGTTCTCTTTTGTCTATTCTTGATGAAGTGCAGCTAAGTCAGGTTAGCTTGATCTCCCATGTTTTTTGTCTTTTTAGGATAAACATAGAAAGAGAGATTCTTCAGTAAGTTGTTCCCGTGTGTCCTCCGTCCTCATATCTGCTCCCAATCCAATAACTAGGAAAACTGTTTGATTTACTTTTTTTTAAACTGGAAAAAATATTCTCCCCCTACCCACAGTAATCATAGACAAAAGGTATATTTTGGATGCCTGAAGCTAGGGGGCAATGTTTTACTTCTTGTCCAGCCGTGTGGCTTCAAACCACTTGGCTGTGGACATAAATCTGACATTAAATATTTAATTTTATATCTCTAGTTACTGATTTATTACTGGTGCAACACAGCAAGTAAAATATTTCTCACCAGTATTCTCTGCACATACAATAAATCCCACACACTCCATGTTAGAAAATAAGGATCCACTCAGAATTTTTTTTTTATCCAGTAAACTTTATTTATATATAACAACAGTACAAAGTGAGTCCTTGGCTTGCAAAATAGGAGTGTTTCATATTTACAATAGGTACACAATCATATATTAGAATAATAACAAAAAACCTTTTTTCCTTGGAACATTTTTAAATACTTAAACTTTCTTACATTTTTTCCCACAACACTTGTAAAAACAACAAAAACCAGACAACCATCTTTAAAAAAAATATAATACAGAACTCCAGTGTGTCAAATATAAAGGGAAGAGGGGGAAAGCTGGGGAAAGGTTAGGGTTGTGTGGGGTGGGCAAAGTATGCAGTTCAACATATTATCTGAGACAGCCTGCCTATAACTTTATGCATTTATTTTTAAGGGATGGGTCAAACAAAATAAGAAGCCCTTCCACCCCTAACAAATTTTTATCCAAAAGCACAAACCAATCCTTTTTTGAAGGTTTGGTTCCCATCCCCTGCCCACCCCCCAAACGCATTTTCCATATCAGAGTCCCTGCAGAAGACGCCATTAACCAATGAGCATTCTCCATGGTACCATCGGGGTTTCCCTGATGTACATTTTGAGTGTAAGAAATAGCATGGCACAGTCAGTATTTTGGTACAGTGCTTGTTTACTTTTTAATGGGTTCCCCTATATGCACATCCACGTACTGTCTGGGATTGGTGATGACAAAAATGCTACAGGAGAGGCTGTTTTCATCATTTCCCCAGCCCATCTGCAGCAGGAAGTGCTAGAAATCTCAGAGGAAAGCCTGCTCAGGAGATTTCTAGTTTGATTTTGCATCCCTAAGAGACCTGGAGAATTCAGATAAGTGCCCCAACTTTTGGGTGCTTTATTGGAACCTGCCAATTTTAGTTTTTTTGCCCATTGCAGAAAGGGGGGGGGGAAGTCTTTTTACACAGGAGGGGAAAAAAGTCTGGATAACACAAAGGCAAATGGGGATCTTTAGACTTAAAAAGATAAACACACAGACACTTCAGTGTTAACACACTCAAAACAAATTGTGTCATTTGAATTATGGCCTGATTGTTTCATGTAAAGCCCCCAAAGCTATGACAGTCTCAGACCCTCACGCTAGGTGAGGAGCTTCTTGTTTAGCAATTTGTTCCAGTCTGTGTGTGTTTCTAATAGGAGCAGAACGAAAGATACTCAGGTGCATTAATCACTCACCTGCTGATGCGGCAGAAAGATATGCACATGCAATGGAACCTTGACCTGCTGAGGGAAAACCGGCAACTTTCCTTTTTGAAGGAGGTTACCCCCACTCTGCCATCACAACATTCCTACCGCCCAATCTGGGCCATTGCCAGCAGACACAATAAAACATTGAGGGCATCACAAAGGGTTGTAGAGAGCTTAAGAAAGCTTGTATAGGATGTTTCTCCTTAACATGGTTGGGAAGAAATGCTCACCCTCTATTTCTGTAATATTTGGCTTGTCACATTGCCTTGAACGCTGAAAAAGAGGGATTTTTGTAAAAGGCAAGAAAAAAAATTAAGGTCTTTCTTTCAAACTGGGAGCCTTTATGAAAGTCAGAGGTAACCATGTCCCTTGCAGAAGGGAGATGTACTATCGCTTACTGGGAACAGAACAGCGATGTTTCCCTTCTGTGAAGCCTTTTAAAGAGAGAGAAACATCTTCAAAGCATTCACAGTTTTAAAAACGAAGCCCCTTTTAAAAGTAGTCTGACTAACCTACATTTAGATTTTGCCTTTTGGGTTATTCACCCAGTGCTTTCCGAATAGTGTTGCCTTTTGACACTTCAGTGCACAGCTTTACATTTTTAACCCAAATGATTCCTCCAACAAATCTCATCTAAAAAAGTCAGCTGCCCCTGTTCACATTAACATCGAGGGGCCCTGTAGCTACCACACACATCAGCCCTGTGCCGCTCACCTGCTGATCTTGACAGGCTTGGGACAACGAGTTAAAGGCTGAAGGGGACTTAGGGTGGGAATCAAGTTTTCACTGAAGACACATTCAATATACAGATCAGACTGTTCAAGTTTTATCTAGCAAGCAACTATATACAACATCACAGCTCTCTGTATTATTGGCTTAAGGTTTATGGTACAAATGGAATACGGAAATATGACTGAAGCTTTGCGGTATTTTAATGCATCTTTGATGTTGGTTATTTATCCTTCTCTGAACGTTTTTTATGTCTTTTCTCCAGAGTGCAATCACCATTGAGTTTCCCCCTGACATCCCAGCTCATTCAAGTCATTCTGGTTTTGTTTTCCTGACAGGTGAATACTTAAAGGAGAACTGCCAGTGACAGGGGGAAACAACCCTTGCTGCTGCTAATGGGAAGTGTTCTAGGGGCAGGCTAAAAAAAATAAATAAATGGTTACAGGAATAATTCTTAGGGATGTTCTACCCCTTGTCAAGTTGCTGCGGTTGGGAGGGCATGAGGGCAACACGCAGACCAGCTTCCCTTCACCTCTTTTGGAGTTGTGAGCACTCAGCATCCCTGGGAATCAGACTCTCTGTGTGCAACTAAAGTAGGGCAACAAAAATGCAGGTACCCCAAACCCGTAGCCACTGCTTAACACATGGACCTACATGACATGCCTAAGGTCACCTTACCAGTTAGCAACGGGCAAGAACAAAACCTATAAATCCTGATTCTCAGTCTCTTTACTTTAATCCTTAAACATTCCCAGCCAAATTGTTATGCACACAGAATTTGTGAGATATTTTTAGTAAAAATCCATTAGACGTGTTTATTAGCAATAAAGTACATCCTTTCAGTGGAGTTTGGTAGTGTGAGGTTTTAGACTGCATGTGCCAGGCATGGCACAACAGTGAGAGGAAGGGCTCCCTGGGCACAAGGAACAGAACGGCTGCATGCCACGTCCCTATTATGCCAGAGCACCAGGAAAAGATGGGAAAAGATCTGCGTCCCAAACATTAACATTGTGTGCTAGTCACACACATTTCCCCTTTGTCCCTCTGCCTACCTTTCCCATTAGCAGCAGGGCTGTGGCTATTTTAAAAAAATGCTTCTTTGTCATGACAGTTCTTAATATAGCTACATTCTCAGTATAGCTGGATGCTATGAAGGCTTCAGCAGTTTTCCTGTTCTCATTTCTCCTGCTTCACTTTAAGAGCTGGGGAATCCCGTTACCCACCCTTTATGTGAAGACGCAGGCAGTATGACCGCCACATCTCTCTGTCTTAACATTTTGGTGCTAAAGAGCAAGGTCCCAGCAGAGGCAAGCCTAGGGTGACCAGATCACAAGTGTGAAAAATTGGGATGGGAGTGAGGGGGGTAATTGGCACCTACATAAGAAAAAGCTCTGAATATCAGGACTGTCCCTATAAAATTGGGACATCTGCTCATCCTAGGCAAGCCTGCTTATGAAGGTTGGACTCTTGGATAGGGTTTTTTAATAAAGGCTTTCAAAGTGGAAAGACATTTGGTTAGCACTTTGCTACCTCTTGGAGTGCGCTCTTTGATGGCTCAGGATACTGCTTATGAGCAGAAGATTAAATGGAATTATTTAAACAGCGGCACCAGACATAGACATTCCAGAAATGACATCTTCTGCTGCGATATCAAAACACCTGGAAAAAACCAGGCTAGAGACTCATAACACCCAACTGAGTTTGGCCCTGTGCAGGGAGGGAAGCACTGAGATGGATATGGAATCATTTCATCTAAGGCAAGCTGGATGCCTCCCCACTAACCAAATCTGGAGTTAGGTTTGCCTGTAGTACAAAGAAAATTCCATTTTGAGATCTGAAGCTTCATATGCAAAGAAGCTGAGAACAGGACAACAGACTGCAAAGGTCTTGCCCTAAAGGGACACCACACACTTCCTCTAAACGTCCATTAGACAGGAGAAAGTATATACAGAAAGTACAGATGGACCAGATTTGAACAGGGACATCTAGTCAATCCCTACTCTGGCCAGCGTTCCTTACACTACATCTCTAATTCCAGTCCCATTTTACATGGTTTCAGTGCTGAGGCTTCTGCTGCTTCCCTTGGGAGACTATTCCACAGTCTAACAGATTTTACTGTTTGAAAAACGTTCCTGGTCATCACTTAAACATTTTCCCCTTTTGCTCAGTTGCCGCCAAATACTTAGTTACTAATCTCAAATATTCTCTCCCCCTACTTCATGCTGACAAGTATTCATGGGACATAGTGTATTATCCACCTACTCCTCATTTAGCCAAATTATATATGTTCAATTCTTTTCACCCTTCCTCATAAATCAATCCCTCCAGGCCCTGTAGTCATTTAAATTTTCCCTAATCTTCATTGCCTTTAAACAAGATTAGGGTTTATGCAACCTTTTTTCAAGCCTCCAGCCAGCAGAAGGCAAGGGAGTCGCTAAAGGATAAAAACCAAACAAGGCAGGACGGACATATTTCATCCAGTGGAGGAGTGGTAAAACACCCACCCACAACCCTGGACATAGTACTTCTCCACTAAAAAGATCTTCTGCAGAGAACAACCACTGGTGCCCCTGCAGTGACACTTAGATAAGCGTGCAGGCAGTCTAGGCTCTGTAACACACTCAGGACTTCACTGGAGAAAAGAACTGACTAAAGGAAGAACTGCTGAGGAATAGCACTGGACATAAAGAATAGCAAAGAGTGTGTTTCTATGAGGTTTCCTGCCAGAAGGCAAAGCTCAGGGAGATGCAAAGGACCAGCCATTCCAGGGAGAGAGAAAGTGGTGCAAGCCTTGTTAAATAAAGGATTTAAAATGAATGGATATGAAGGCATTTGGGCCATTAGGTCCTATGCAAAGCTGAGTGGATACTGTAAATTATCATTCACCAACATCCGGGTGAAGAAAAACCAGGCCTTTGCTTGGACAGTCTTCGAGCCTTATTGTCAGCCTGGAGCACATAGGTGTTCAGATGAACATTCAGAAGTCCTCGAAAGCTCTTGCTGGGTTTGGGAGTCACCTAGTCAGAGTGCAAAAATGAGACAGAGATTTGGGGCCAACCAACCAGGCAGAGCAAGCAGGGAACTATGAATATTTGAAAGAATGGTCCTAACTTCTTTGCAAGGCTCAAAAACATTCACACGAACCATTTGCTGGACCTTTGTGAACAGTAAAAAAAACTAACAAACCCCAAAACTGAATCTATTAGGGGCTGTCATACATCTGATGCGCTCCAATCGTCTGTCAGCAGCAAACAGCATGTCAGGTTAGCAGTTGCTCTAAAGATTGGATATTAAATTTATCGGCTACACAGCACACTGGGATGCTAGGGCTGTAACAGGCCAGGTTGGACATTGCTACATGTTCTCTCTTTGAAATCAGACTCATCATACAGGCAAAGGGGTCCCTGTGAAGAGAACTCTCTTGGTAACAGGCAGCCTGTATTCCATGCTGCTTCTCACATTCCCTTCCTTGCCTTACTCTCCCCAGGTCTCAGTAAATCAGAGCCTTCTATTTGCAAAGCTTAGGCTACAGTCAATGTCAAAAGCTTTGGCTTATTGCACAAGGTCAGTCATTAGCATTTCTTTCAGGCTATTAATAGGGCCCAGAGAAACTCTCAAAGGCAGACTATCAGATGGAAGTGGACTTGGCATAGCTTTTAACGAATTATAATTAAAACAGCAAGTTTCCTGAGCACTTCTCTGAATGTTTTTCCCCTGCCCTGCTATTGGCTGCCTTTAGACTAGAGACGTATAGCCTGGGACTCTCACTGCATAGTTATATAGTGATCTTAACCTACCCAGCGATAATTTGACACAGTCCCCTCACGCCCTTCTGCTGAAATGGTGCCGGTTGGTAGGCAGTTACTAAATTGGAATTTTCTTTGAGAGACAGATGGATGGCAATCTAAGACTCTGATCCTCCACAGAGATCTGTTAGTACAGATCCTTGCAGCCCAGTGCAGTCCCAATGGCTTCTGCATGTCTCTGCATGAGCCCAGTAGTTGATGCCGGCAGATCCCAATGTATGATATTTCAGCAAGGGCAGATGGGAAGTATTTGATCCTCCACCAAGTCAGCTGATTCCTTCTGCCCAACACTGTGATTATGAGTCTCTTTGACCTCAGTAATATGGGCCCTCCCTTCTCTTCCCACACGCTTTATTAATCTTTCGGGTGTATATGGTTGCTTTTAATTGGATCCTACCATTGGGAGTGTTTTGTTTTGTTACTGCTTGGGCAGTTTTGTTAGTGTTTTATTACTGCTTGGGCAGTAACAAAGCTTCCAGACCTGAGAAGTATAGATTACTCTCGACCTCACTGACTTCAAACTAGGTTTGACAGCACTTGACAGTCACAAACATTAGCTAATCCTCTTGCACCCCAAATATTACTACTCTCTCCATTCCAGGGATGGGGCAAGAATCCTAAAGAGGTGACACAACTAGCTTGGGCTTACACCACAAGTCCACCAATAGCTCCCAGCTCTTTTGTTGCATCTAGTAGCACACTCCGCCTCTCAGCAAGGAGACTTAAGCCTGGGCATTTTCAAGTCTGGTTTTGATTCCAAACAAACAAACTCTGGTAGCTATTTTGCTGCAACCAACAAGGCTCATATGGTCGATACTTCTATTTCCATTAGGCCTAATCACCTCATCCTCCCCCACTGCAGTCTGCACAGCTATCAATATTTATTATGGAGAGAAATATTTACAGCATTCCATCCGTCACTTGGCACTCTTTAAAGGGACAGGAAAGCTTTGGTCTCTTTTAAAGGAACAACACTCACAAACATTTGCCTTTCGTGGTCCATGAGAAGATGGCCTGTTACGGCCAGTTAGAAACTGAACCTAACAATGAGACAGAGACAGATACAAAGACGACAATGTTAGCTGGCACTTGGAGTGTGTCATTTAGGACTTTCTCTCGCCTTGAGTGAAGATTCTCCCTCTCCCCTCATGGAAATAAAAGTCTTATGCTTCACCTTTGGGTGACCTTGCATATGTGGAGGGAAAAATGCAACTGGAGTCGGTCCTGATCTTATGTATGAGAGAGTCTCAAACAGAAAAGCAATAAATATGCTATTTCACTATGTCTATGCTTTTCAAGTATCACTTGCTGTAAACATGGTTTTAGTTTGTTTTTGTTTTTAACTGCAAGAAATCACATTGTGGCTGGAACAAAGTAACAGTCAACTAACACCCCAAGCAACTAAGTTAGTTTCAGCCCAGCTCTGTGAGACTGTGCAAGTCAGCCAATTGGTTTTGCTTAATTTGCACCTGTAGAAACCTACAACGCTCCCATTTCAGTTTAAACTGTATATGAATTCCTTAGTTTCAAATGCCATGAAGGGCAGAATGTTCTTTAGGAACATGAGCATCAAGCCAAGTAAAATACTGCAGAATCTTTGCACCTGGGTGGAGCTTTGTGCTGAAATGGAATGGAAATGAAAAAGAGGAAAATGTTTAAAATCAGACCCACTATCATTCAACAGTAAGCAGGATTTAAAAATATATATATTATATATATATATTGACACTATATAAATACATAGATAAAGCTGGATTTCAAGACAAACAGGTTGGATGATCTGATGGTTTTCTAATTCAGGTAAAGTTCCTTCTGGTGCCTATAATATACTCAGCCACTGGATTTCTTTCCAGCTAAACTATTATCTTCCTTTGTGTAAAAAGGTTTGGTGCAAACTTGTGCTCATATTTTTAAAAATTCCCAGAAGAGGAATAATTTAATTTTCCAATTTTTCGGATTAGCATAGGAGTCTATTTGCAGAATGTCTGAGCAATATGCTACAGGAACTCATGAGCGAGAGAGAGAATTTAGAACTGAATTTTGTTGATAGAATTACCTGTGCGGCCACTGTGGTTGCTTTAATTTTTTCCCCTCTCTTCTTATAAACCCTTTAAATAAAGTTTTCATTATTTCCTAATATATATCAAATGATTTTCATGCAAAGCAGCAGTCATGGAGGTATCCAGACTTCTCAGGTTCCTTCCTTCCACACACGACTTGAAGAATTACTCCAGCTTGATCCTATTTTGCTTTGAGATGCACTGTCCTTCCAAACTGGAATCTAAATGATTTTGAACTTGGTTAAGTATCTAGACCAGTCCCTGCTTTCCCCAGAAGATGTCTCAGTATTTATATGAGTCCAGTGCCTTCTTTGCTTGTTCTTACTCTTCATTCCCAAGAGCTTTTGCAGTAACTAGTTCCTTCTCTTTGTCCTAGGAGCACCAGCTCCTTTCTTCAGCTCTCAATAGACATGGCACAGATAAGCTGTTCTACTTTGTACGCCAAGCGCTGCCTGCGCGCCTGCTCATCCTGCTCCAGAGCCCCAATGATCTGGTGCAAAACAAATAAACAAAATCAGTGTAAACTTTCCAGAAAGGAGAGAAGACAGAGGGACAGAGTAGGGAAGAAGATAAAAATATAAATAAATAAATAAAAAAGAGAAACACACTCAGAGATGGACTCCAGACATCTCAGGTGTTAATGAGAACATGCCGCAAAGATTTCTAGGAAGGGTCCAGTACACTGAACTCCTTTCCCTTGGCAACGCAGCGCCAGTGGTTAGTGAGGCTGGTAAAACAGAAGTATTTCGAGCAGACTAGATTAATGCCGCTGGGCCAGTACAGGTCTGGCAAGCCTCGCCCAGGAGTTGGGGATGGTCACCTGGGCAGATGGGTCACTCTCCCACCTGAGCGCTCTCCATGCTTGGAGGAAACTTAACGAAAGACAAACAAAGCCCCGAATGCTCTTCCATTCCCCAGTCCTGCTGATTTATTTCTTGGACTGTTTGCTGCATGTTATATCAGCACCACGCCATCATTCTTCATCTTGTACCTTTGACTCTAGATTCCCTGTCTCGTTTAGCATGAAAGTTATGAGATTTTAGTCCCTAATCAGCAAATGACTGTGGCATTGTCGCGTAAACGCATACATGCCATTAAATGACAAAAACCTTCCTTTTAATGGATGTAACTGCAAAATAGGTTCTCCTCATAATGAAAATGAATGGGTAGAACAGATGGTGAGAACTTGGTTTCAAGTGATGCATTCATTAAAGGAGCCCAGAGTGCCAGCTTTGCTGTGACACGAAATCTGTGCTACATTGGAAGTTCCCAGAGTACATGGGGATTTGGGAGGGGGTTCTCACTGGGTCAAGGCCGTTTTCCACTGCATTTAGAAGTGCACTGCACTGAGGCTGCAGCTAGGATAAGGAATTCAGAGCTGCCCACACAATGATTCGGGGCTTGGTTCTCATGGGAAGTGCTGCGCTGCCGCTCTGGAGACCAAAGACTTCTCTTTACACACAGAACAGACACAGCACAGGTAGCAGCTGCACGCACTTCAGCCACGCTGCCCTACCAGCCAGCTCTGAGAAACAAGAGGAGAAATCGGTCTCCAGGGCCCATTCACTCTTTGGCCTCCTCACTGAGGCTGCCAGCCAAGAGGCCGGCTGTGCTATGTGGAGAGACCTATCCACACCGGGAACAGGACTTAGGCTAACCATCTGTCCAGGGTGACTTTCAGTCACTACCAGTCCCGAATGCAACTGAACTGCTAACGTGGAGGTGAAAGGCACTGTATCCTGTCTCCAGCCAGAACCCCTTTCCAATGGACTCTTATCTGTCTAAGGTGACTTGGTGGCAGGATTGCCACACGTCCTATGGCTCTGGGGCGTGGTCCCACTAGGGACGGAGCCTACTCACCTCTTCGCTGTACTTGCTGACGTAAGAGTAGATCTCGTTGAGTGCGCTCAGCATGTTGAACTCAATGGCGTGTAGGCGCGACTGCTCCGCGAGGTAGGCATTCATATCCTGGTCACTGATGGCCGGGAGCTTTGCAATGTCTGCATAATACCTGAGGAAGGAAAAGTGAGAGCCCATGAGAAACATGCTGGTAAGGAAGGACGCCATGTGTTCAAATGGGATGCCAATGCATTCAACGTTCATTGCCCAGAGCGGGGGTGTGCAATTCTATCTGGTGTTTTTGCACACTATGCAAGGGGTCAGCACGACCCCTAATGTTCCTCTGCCCTATTGCTCCTCATCAAGCAGGGGCCAGGGAGAATTTGGCCCAGTTCATATAAAAGGAATCATTTTACCATGCACTGAAATGCAGCCACTTCTGGGGTCCTGGGAAAATGGAAGCTCTTTGACATTGTTCAGCACTACTATATAATCCCCATCCAAAAACTACACCAAGGCTAACGCTCTGAGAAAGCGCCACTGGATCTTGAATGGTTGCGGTTTCAGTTGAACATCTAATCGCAAAGTCAGCAGCATGCACATTTGAAGTGTATTGCTTGCTTTCTCCCCTTCACCATGTCTGCTTGTGAACCTGCCAACTGGGAGGCAGACTGGATCACTATTCATTCACTGTCAGCATAAAATAAGCGAGGAAACCTCTCATTTTAGTTTAAATTGTACTATTAAAAATGCTTATTTTCCTCTGACAGGTGGTCAAAAAGCAGCGAGACTATAGGTGAGACACCCATCCAACAAGCATCCACCGAAACCACCTCTTTGTCCACTTTAAAACTGTCCTCTGTCCTGAGACCTATGAAACACTTGACAATGGTTAGATGGCTGGTGTGCTGTGATCATACTGACCAGCACTGTCTCCACGTGCTCCCCTTTCCTGTCTGTTGCATTCACCCTGTCCTCTCATCTTATATTTAGCTGGAAGCTTTTTGAGGCAGGGACCATCTTTTTGTTCTGTTTGCACAGCGCTTAATGCAAAGGGGGCCTGGTTCGTGACTGGCAAATATGATGCCGAGCATTTATTCAGAGGAAGAAATCACCAGCCCCATGTCATCCTCCATCCAAGAACTCATCTTTTCCAATGCCATTTAGAACATGCAGTCAGGCTTTGCGATGCTATGGTTGCAGGTTCAACAATGCATGCACTATAATGACTGACCAGGTGGTGCAATGGGACAGCTGCTGCTGCTCCTGACCATGCTCCCACACTGACCTTTCCACCCAACTCTTGTAGCTGGGGATATCCTTGGCATAGAGCAATTTGTTGGAGGGGGAGTCCTTGCCCAGGCGATGCTCTGAGGTGGAACAGGAGTCCATGAAGGTCTGGGCCACGACAGAGAGGCAGGCGTCTGTGATGCTGCCCTTGTGGATATCAAACACGAACTGAGGGTTTTTGATTACGTTCACCCAGAACCGGAGAGGGAGGCTGCAGGAAAACAAAGGAATAAAAATAAGTTAGAAACCCTAGAGACGGAGGGTAACTTCCTTTCCTGTGTGTTTTAGGCCCCCAAATGCTCTGCTCAGTGCTGTGCCTCTTATAAGCACTACATGGCAGTAATGGCCACAAGCAGTGCAGCCACAGTACACAGAGCTGAGCCAACCGCAGTACCAAATCTGAGCCAGGCGAGTGGCTGCTTTCCATCTCTGATTTTCCAGCCAACCGTTGGCTCAGCACTGCTGACCCTGCTGGCTCTGGAGTGGCTGCCCTTTGACATGGTCTTGTGCCATGTGGAGTGCAGCTAGAAAGGACCAGGGTGCTGAAGCCATGTGAACTGCAGGAATCACGCTGTAAGGCAGGGAGGGAGTGCTTCATTTTAGGAGAACCCCGTACAGCGTTTGGCCTTGTTGAGGGCTGTGGTTCATGAGGTCATCCAGGGGGCCCAGGAGGCCTCGGGGAGGCCAAGTGCAGTCTGTTAGTCAATCGTCCATCTCAGAGCTCTTCAGAGCCAAGGTCTATTAGCTTTCAAGTCCCAGCTCTCCCCATCTCACCAGCTAGCTGCAATGAACGCTTCAGCCGTAACCTGCCTCAGAGCACTGCAGGCAAGCTGCTAAATCCCATCCCAAAGCAGAGTCTCTTGTCAGCTGCCTGAACCCTCTACTTCTTTCCAGTCGCTGCTCCCTGCATGAGGGCCCTGACATGCCTTCCAGCTTCTTCCCAGACCCCCTCAACCACCTAAACTGCCTTCCCTCCTCCCATTGTCACACCCTTTCTCCACACACCCCCCCTGCTACTTCCCCAAACAACGCTCCCCGTTTCCAGTTGGGCTCCACCAGGAGATCTGGTGCAGTCTGAGACGTAACTCTTTCCTTTCCCAAAGGAGTCCTGCCTGGTCCTTTTGAAGTTGATGGAGCATGGGGCTAGGACTCCTGTGTTAAACCACTTCCCCTCTGTTCCTCTATCTGCCAATGCTCAACTCTCCCCTAAGGGCATAGTAAGCATTCGCTAATGTTTGGAGAGTGCTATGGAACTGTAAAGAGCTCGTGAAGGCTCACGTACACCTCTGCCCTGGCTCCTCCCTGGTTCCCGTATGCAAAGCTGTGCAATGGCGGGGTTCTGATCGGCAGCCAGAACCCAGGTGGTTTGTGGTAGAAAATCTGCACTGTTCTACGCCATTTCCCTTTATAGCTTTAAGAAGTGTTATTTTATTCAGGATTCAAACATTTGATCCTAATAGCGCCTTCTTCTAAAGCTTTCAGCAAATTGTTTTTAGCTTCCCACAGCCTTAGCAGGGAATCCGGCTTTTGCAGACATGATGATTAGATGCTTTTTAAACCATGAGGGATTGGTGGGGGAAAAAAATTTACAAAATCTTCAGGGGGCTGCCATTCGTTGTGCATCCCACCCCCCCAGAGGTAAATTTCTAACCTTTTAATCCTAAAATAACAGCAAACTCAAAACCGTAATAGCTCCAATTGTTCAGAGAACACTGCGCCCAACCTGTAGGTTGTGTCAATTGCACGCTGTTTAAGTGTGAGCGCCCCTCCTCTGCCCTCTCTTACTTCCTCCTCCCTTTCTCCCTGGAGTGCTGTTCTTGAAGTTGCCAGAAGCATTTGGGAAGGAGCAGCTGCTAACGGAACAGTCACCTCTGAGCATTAGCAGGCATTCCCCTTGTGAGAATCACACACACATTAGGTATAGCCATTAACTGCCTGGCTGTCCACAACTGAGCCATTTCCAAAATCTTCTCATTACTGGAGGAGCAGTCTTGAGGCTAAAGAACTGGACTGCGATGCAAAACACCTTTCTTCAATTCCCAGCTTTGCCACAGTTCCTTGGTCTGTCTTGTCTACACAGACTTTAAGCTCTTTGGGGCAGAAGCTATATTGTATTATATGTACAGGAGCCTCTAGGAACTACTGGAATACCAAATAACAACAATTAATAATTCCTGCCCCTGGAATGAAAGGAGAGTTCTGGAATTTACACTCAGAACAACATATGAGTGGTGAGATGACAAACTTTGCAGGAGTGGTTTAAAAACAAACACATCTTATCTTAGTTTATCCTATAATAACCCGTGAAAAACATTACAGGCCATTTGCAGTTTCCTGGATGCATTAACCAGTTTTTAACAGATTAAAGTTGTAAATGAAAAGGCAGAGAGCACTTTGCTTAATTCTCAGTGGTATTTTAGCTCTTTGTGGCACTGTCAATAACCTGTAGCTTCTCTGAGCTTTGTGATGAACAGCAGGAGCTATTGTACAGATCAGGACTGAGTGTGGTGGGGGTTCCTGATCGGAATCACAGCAGGTCAGAATTGAAGTACATTGTCCAAGGAGCAAGGAGGTCCTATAACTGGGACAGCACAAGTACTGGAGGTTTGGACTGAAATGTATTAGCACAGGTTTGTATCAGGGGTGCCTCCTTCTGTTATATCTGACTGCAGCCAGTATGTGACAATCATGCCAGGCACAAAAAAAAAGCAGCAGGGCATCGAAAATGAAAAGAACCAGGTTTGTGACTCCTAGGCAGAAGGAAAGGGGCAGGGTTTCGCACAAGCGTGTGTATGCTGGCATCTTCCTTACTAGTGAGAGCAGGGAGCTCTGGCAACATGTCTATTCTGTGAAGCGCATGTGCACTCCAAGCCGCCGCTGATTACACAGCCTCTGTCCCTCCTCCTCCCGCTCCAAGCCCTGTCCCTGAGTTTCCATTCCTTTCCAGGTTGTGGATAATTGCTCAGCAGTGGGGTCCCACCCCCACTCCGCACGCTCTTACCAATTGCTCTTCCAGGTGTGCCTCACATCTGTGTCGTGGATGCTGTGCTTATCTGCTTGCTCATCCAGGAAATCGAACATGTATTTTATGGCCAGCGGGAGCGCGCTGCCTCGGTGCACAGTACTGAACAAGGTCTCGAACAAGTCATCCACGAATTTCTGCAGCGTACCCTAATGGGAGCAGCAACCAACGGGGTGATGGGAGGGATGTATGCACAGTCGGCTAAACAGCAACAGCAGGAGGGGACACCAGATGGTGACATGGGCTACGCATGGCTCCAGAAAGATAGAAGCATAGACCCCCTATAGGAATACGTAGGGTGCATGTAACCTCATAGAAATGGGCTGGCTGCACTTCTGAGGCGCACTGGTTTTATTCTCAATGTTAAGCACATTTTCTTTGGCTTCTGAAATGCCATCTGTGCTACAGCCATTGCAGAGGGCAATGCAGGAGGATTGCAGGGACTCCTCCTTGGCGACGGAGATGGGTAAAGAATGTACTGACACGTCGCTTCCCTTCCGACTTTTAGTGAATTTAGTGCTGGTGAAAGGGATGGCACGTGGTCTAGAAGTTAACGTCAGGACACCTGGGCTCTGTGTCTGTCTGCCATTAACCGGTTAGTGACTCCGGGCACACAGATCCTCTCTGCGCCCCAGCTCCCTCTCTGTAAAATGGGGATGATAATCTCCAGTTCACAGGTTGTAAAGCTTCATTAGATGGGCTGAGCACTGTGTCTTTACAGGCCTATTTATACCCCTTTCCAGGCAGACCTGGTGCATGGCGATTACCTTTGTAGCTAGCAGCCTAGTCAGGTAGATCTCAGACACCATCTTACTGCCTCGGTCACCTTCCTTTTGGTCTCCGTGGTCATGGTTTTTGACTAGGTGCCAGACTTTCACTCCGCTCTCCAGGTCGGGGGTGATCATGGGTGCTCTGGAGCGGAGGCTGTCTGGGCTGCCCGTGTACCGGAACGTTGAATCTGCTCAGAAGGAAAGAGAAGACAGCCATGTCTGAAGGAAATCTCTTCGATCACTTCTCTGCCTCTCCTAGTAGAGCCCCTTCACTGCATGATTTGCAGAGTGATCAAATATATTATGCTGCAGATGCCCTTTAAAAAAGCAGTATTTGCCAAAAGCAGCCACGCAGAGTGTTGGGGCAGGAGCTTGTTTCCAGTGAAGAAGAGGTTAACTCCAGCTCAAGACAGAGATGGGAGGGTGCCTTTAGGATAATCAGGTTGGGTACCTGGGCTGAACAGACCTTTGCTTTCTTGTTAGACGTACTAACCTTTGAGGAAAAGACCTTGCTGACCCTACCTCTGCTGGGCCATTCCAACATCTTGCACTGATAGTGACATTGCCTTCTAGCCAACGACACAGAAACCTGGTGGTATCTCAGATCCCACTGAGGATGGCTAACTACATCCATAGGATGACTTTGTAAGGGGAAGGGGCACACTTTTGGACACTTTTCAATGACATCATCTCTTAAAAACATGTTCTGCAAACTGGCCATTTTATTTTATACACATTCCTCAGTCTGACCCCTCCCAGTGCATTCCCCCTCATTCTGATCCAGTCCAGCTTCACGTATGTATCTGAAGTAAGACAAAATGAAGTGAACCAAGTGAAATGAACACCCAGGGGTGGATCGGAGTCTGCACAACATATGGGAGTACTTGGCGGGGGGTGTCAATAACAACATCTGGACAGCACACAACTCCTCCCTACAGTCATCTGTTACTGTCACAGAGCTCCCATGAGCCCTTTCTTCTCTCTCCTTCAGATTTTGGGATTCTTCCTAACTCGTTAACCTCATTTGCTCACACAAGCAGTCTCATTGAAAGCAATTACTCACATGCTTAATGTTAAGCACATGAGTGTTTGCAAAATCAGGGTGTTAATATCAGTGCTCTGTAATTCTCACTGCAGCTGCCTGACACAATCAAAACAGAGGGCAGAAGCTGCATTATCTTTTTAAAAAAGTGATTTGGTTCACACATAATGAACATATTAAGTGGCTGAATTATAAAGCAGACCCATGATAGGTTACATCTGCAGTGTGCTTGTATCCTTTTGGCCCTGGAATGTCGTCATCTTCCCTGAAGGAGCCCTGATCACACCCCTTACTTACACCCCCTTGCTCAACACGCAACCCTTCCTGACAAGCTGGAGTAGGAATCAAAGGCTGATCCCTTAATTGCCCCGTTCCCTATGGAGTGATATATGGTGCTTTAGTTCCCCCAAGGAAATGTGCTAACCTGGACTCCCCCCACCATCCATTCAGCCGTGGCAGAATGTTCTGGTGAGACTAGTAAACTGGTACACTGGCCATCTTTTCATTCTCTCTCTCTCATTCTCATGAAATGCTTGCTTTGCTATGGCCAACTCAGCCTCCCACTTCTCCACTTGTCTTTCCCAGCAACAGAAAGAGTTAATGGAATCAGTGCAGTGAAATAGAAGAGTCATTACAAAAGTTGCTAAAGTCTCGTCCCTGATTAATACTCAGACAAATATGAATATGCTAGCCAATTTAATTAAGGCACCAGAGGGAGAACGTGGGGGAAGGGAGGGGGGAAGGGGATGGCTCGGAAACATCTAGTAATTCTATTTTTAAACGTGGCTCTGCACTGATGCAAAATATGGAAAGTAAATCTGCATCCTCATTTGCATTTTGTCTGCACAATTAGAATTATTAATCTTAATGTTAGCAAAGACCATGCATACTTGCAGTTCACACATGCTCTTGCACCTGGCGCTGATGAACAAGCGCTGGCATTCCTTCCCCAGTCTGGCCCCCTCCCCTACTTCAACTGCAGAACAAAAGGAACTAAGAACTCTTCCTTGGATTAATTTTTATAGGTGGCAAACGATCCTTGCAATGGTACACAGAGCCACAATGCTGTTCCGCTAGCTGGAGTGTCTCACGCCATTCAGATGGCTCTGCAGAACTCTGCCTTGATGGTACTCGGAATAAATGTTTTGAGAGCCAAGAAAGCAGAAACTCGAAGGGAGGAGGTGGGTCTGTCAGGGGAGCTACCTCTGGCTAAACAGTCTGAAAGAGTTAAAAAAACCTCTGTGCCAGAGACTTCACCATCTTTTATAAAGGTGTATTATTGTTGTTGTTGTGTATTCAATGCTATAAATGTGCACCTGGCATCCAACGAACTCAATTATTCAGACTGTAAACTCTTTAGGGCATTGTCTGTAAAATGCCTACTTATACTGCTATGCAAATAATATATAACATTCCCAGTTCCTGTGTGTGTATAAAGTCTTGCATACTGAGTTAAGAATACACTCACCTGTTGATTGGAGCTAGACAAAACTATGAGCTGAGAACAAAGAGCTTGTTTCACTAATGGTTTCAGCTGGGTGTCTAAAGAGGAGTCTAGAAGTGGAAAAGTCAAGTCGCTGCCTGTGAGCCCTTAAATACCCCAGCCCTTAACCCTGCTTCTTACCGTATCTACTAATGGAGGTTCGAGATATGCTGGCGGAGGCAGGGATGTTATAGGAGGAGGTCTGTTTAGGGACCAGAGCTACCACAGAGCGATCTGACACCTGGTAAAACAAAGGGACAGAAGAAAGGGGATGAGTGAGATTAAACCACCAGGAGATGCTGATGTCCTTTGGAAGGTAGAACACTGCCTTCTAAGCAGCAAACATGGAGGTTTCAAGTCTTAGAATCCAGCCTTTGCAGGGAGTTAATGAAATACCTTGTTCATGACAACAAGAGGGGGGATCCAATGCCACTTGCCTGCTCTGGTTTCTTGACACAAGAGAGATACCCTCTTTATCTTGTTGAGTCCTTTGCTGGATTCAAGCCCATGAAGGAAAGGGCTGATAAACGAAGACATATTGAAGACATTTTTGGTCATTTTGATTTAAGGTTACATTTTATCCAATAAAAATGGAGAATCTAAAGAATAGTTGCGATCCAATTAAAGTAATAATGCAAAGGGAATAAAACAGCTATAATAATGTTATGGACCATAAAACACTCCTATTAAACCATTTTTTATTTTAACAATTTTTATGAACTTTAAAAATTTGATTTACAGCTGAACAAGTCATAAAGCCATCTTTCAGGGTCTTAAATTGTCGGTCTTTCTATTACACCAAAAAAGGATTAAACGCTGGGAAGTCAAACTATAAATGAACATTAGCGCTAACGAGATTCTGTTATAGCAGGTTTTAGTGGCGGTGTTTAATTTTACCCTCCCTATAAATCTAACAGTCATTCCAAGTTTTTATCTTGTCTTCATTAATTAAGAATCTACAGATTTCAATGAAACAGACCTTAGCATCTTTTAATTCTGAACTAAGAGCTTTATGATGCAATATGGCAGGGGAATAGGACAGTGACTCCTACAGTATCTTCAGGTTGATTAGCCAGCGATTTCCTTGAAGAGGGTGATGCGTTACATAAAGAAAATGTCCCCTTCTTGCCCCAAATTATCTGCCCCCTTGTTCTAAACCCTCGATAATTTGCCAGTTAGGGTGCATTATTCCATAAATCTGGGTCCTGGTCAGAGTAGGTGCTGCACTGGAGAACTCCTTAAGTACTCCTCCTCTTCCTTCTTAGAGACCTCACACCCACTTGTCTATCATCTCTTCACCAATCACCCGAACACCGCTTTCTCTGGTCTTGCTCTGACCAGAGCTGCGTATCAGACTCTCTCTCACCAACTGTCTTGGATGGCCAAAATGAGCTCCTTATTCCTCCTCCTAAACCCTCGCCCCTCTTCTGTATTTCTGCACTATTCCTCACACCACCTTTCTCCCAGCCTCACCGCCTTGCACGCTCCTCTTTGACTCTCCCCTGCACACATCCAGGCTCTCGTCACATATTGCCACTTTGCTCTCCGCAACATATTTAAATCTGACCCTTCAATTCGGTCCCTGTGACCGAAACACCTGCCTAGGCCCTGGTCAACCCCTTGTCCCTTATGGCCTCCCAGAGACTTCTCTCCAGTCTATCTAAAATGCAGCTGTATCACTTGATCAGATCCTGTTGTTCCCTCCTTTGAAACCCCCCACTGGCTGCCCACTATAACAAGTCTGAACTTCATATACTCATCTGCAAGACCCTGCACAGCACTGTTCCAGCCTGCTCTTGGATATCATCTCATTGTCTTTCACCTTCTTCTTTTGGCCAATGTCATCAGCCTCTCTTTCATTCCTGTCTTCTTCCATGCCAGCCTTCTGAACGCATGGAACAATCTCCCAGCCCTAATACGGTAGGCCCTGCCTCCTCATTCTAACTGCTCCTAAAGACTCCCAATGTTTCTGCAAGGTCCAGAAACATTAAACCTATGCTGATTGTCACATTAGAGGAGACACAAGCAGCCTGGTTTAGAACCACCACCTAGATTATCAACTTTTTGGGGCAGGGAGTCTTTGTGTTCCGTGTTTGTACAGTGGCTAGCACAATGAAGCCCTGATCTGTGACTGGGGATCCGTAGGCACTACTGCCATATGAATGACAACTCTGGTGCAAGGGGATGCAATACTGTTTGATGAGACAGAAAACCAAGATTCTCACCACACACGGTCACCAATGAACTTGAGTACTCTCCCTGAATATAGGTGGAGTTATAGCGGTGTTGATGTCCAACTTCAATTGGGATGATCATGGTCTGCTCCCTAAAGTCCCCCCTGCAGTTTCCAACTGACGGTAGCTCAAATAATTATTGCCAGCACAAAGTCGCTGGCACTTTCCACCTTAGCCGTAGGAAAATGATCTCTAAAGTATAATGATCTGTAAAGTGCTTTGGGATCCTTCAGGAAGAAGCTATGTAAATGTAAGTTATAATTATTATTACTATTAATAATAATAAGGCTTCGTGTTACACACAGCAAAAATGAAATATTACTATTTGGCTAAGTACAACACTTCACACCTCTGTTATTTCCTCCCCTGGCCTTTCCGCCCCCACCTCACTTCACCCAATTTATTAAGTCACTGGAAGGAAAGATCAAGTGGTGATATTATTTTCTTAGGCTGTTATTAGCTGCCACTTCAGTTTAATTTCACAAAGGTGAAATCTAAGCATTCCAGTGCATGGAATACAAAGGAAGCTCTGGATTGTCACACAAAGAAACAATAATTCCCAGGCTGCTGTGGTTGGATATGGTTTCATCAGACCTGTAGTTAACTAGGAGAGAAGTATTAAAAATTCCACACACACACAGAGAGCGCTCTCGCTCTCTAAAGTTTGGGTGGACTGACTCGTCAGCTACAAAGCACCAGAGTACAAATTGGCATCAGATGTAACACACATTCCTTTCTCATTCTGCCCTGCTGCCACCACACTCCTATAAAATCCTGGAGACTCATGAGAAATTGGCTGACTTTTTTACAACTTTATAAATATTCTGGTTCTTCCCCACTGGCCTGAAACATGAAATGTGAAACCCCTTTAAAAATAAAGATAAAAAATAGAGTGAGTAGCACAACAGACATGGAGTCCAGCTAGTATCTTCTTTATTAACATGGCCTGGTGAGGATACCAGATCTGCTAATAAGCTTCAGCTTTGGATGTTCAGTAGCCAAACCCATATTTGCAGGTGTCTGAGTCTCATTTTTCCATATGAATCTTCCCTTGCTGGTGCTAATTTTTCACTTAAAATAGTCTTCTAATCTCTCAGCCCTTCCAGCCTCCCAGTGAGTGATGTCTCTTCATGGTTTGCTGCCTCCAAGTTAACCCCATGCAAGCCACTGTAAATCATTTGATGTTAAATTCTGTGTGGTTCATTTTTCTTGGATAAATCCGTGTGAGCAGATCCTACAGAGTTTAACAGGGACAGGGTTCTCCAGAAATGTAATATGATTATATAGACATTCTTCTAAAAGCTCTCAGAAAACAGATAATGAGACCCTTTCTACAGGAATTTTTAAGACAGCCAATAGAATTCAGCAGCAGGGATACAGTTCTCTATTCAATTCTATAAAACGGTTCAAAAAACTCTATAGAAAGATGATCATTTCCTATTAAATTCTATTTGGCTTTTCCACACAGGGGATGCTTGTGAAAAAATCAGAGTAATGGCTGGGTAGACAGGGTATCAGCTGATGATGATGTAGGTGGGACTTTATCATCATAAAAACACAGAAAACAAAAATCCTGCCCCGAGGAGCTGATGAAGAAATGGGGGATTAAGAAAAAGACTTGAAATTAAATCATCAACCTCGTAACTAACGATTGCTGATACTATCCAACACACTAGAGCCTGCAGCCGCACCACTTTGAGGTATGATGCTAAACAGGGTGAAGGCTGGATTAGTCCTTGGATGGGAGACCTCTGCAGACTACTGGGAGCTGCAGGAAGTGGTGTTTGATACAGCACTCCAGTATGGAGGAAAGGGGCTTGTCTTTCAGCTAACACCTCCAGCATGTCCCAGGGGATAAAGAGAGCACTGGACTGATACTCAGGAGACTAGGGTTCTGCTCCCAGCCCTGCTTCCGTTTCCCCAGCTCTCAAATGGAGATAAGGACAGTGACCCCCTCTGTAAAGCGCTTTGAGATCTACTGATGAAAAGTGATACACCAGAGCACGGTATTATTATTTAAAGTAAGATTCGGACCACTCGTGGCCTGTGAAGATGCCGTGGCTCTTTTCCCACAGCTAAAGTGTTCGCCCCACTATCCTATCCAAATTACAAGGCCGCAGGAAGAGTCAGTGACAGAGGCAAGATGCACCATGTACTAGCCAAGGCTGTCTCTTAAAAAGGACATAAAGGAGCTTTGCACGCAAATGTGTTTGCAGCATGATGTGTATAGCAGAAAGAGCAAATGCTGCTGCGCAGACATCAGCTGCACATCTCTCCACACCGCACACCACATCTTCAGATCTCAGTGACGGGCACAGCATGAGGGAAAGACCATGGTGAGCACTTCAGAACCATACACACGTCTGACATGACAGATCGGATGGCTTGTGGAAGTAGCTCTCATTTTCACTAGAAGTGGGCCAGAACAATCCTTGGGGGACATTTGGATCTGGATCTGAGTTTTGTGGCTTGGGCCCATTATTATTATTATATCATCAAACTGGTTCTCCCCTCCCTACTTGCCTGCTGATCACAAGTTCTCTGCTCCTTCCCATCCTCTCTTACTAATCACTTTTCACTCAGACCCTCTTGGTGGACATCTGTGCTGGAGCTGCAGGTGTAATGTCCAGCTCAGACAGGCACACTCAGACTGGCTTTGATTGAGTTAAGAGTGCTGACACCAGCAACGTGCCTGCAGTGGTGCAAGTGGCAGGACGGGCTAGCTGCCCTGTGTACGATCCCATCTGAGACCGTAGGGCATGTCCTCGTGGCTACCCCCTGCTGCAACTACTCTGATAGGTGCAGCACACTAGCGCAACCAAAGTGAGCACGTGCACATCCGGATGCACGGCCCAATCCTAAATTGAATAATTAGGAGAGTTACCACGAGGTAAGTTGACGCTAAAGGAAGGGTATGAATTAGATTCTATTAGGGGTACAGTACAGAGCACTGGACTTCAAGAGCAATGCGTCTACTAACTGGAACTCAGTTCCAAGAGGGGTTGGATACAGTTACATTCCAACACATTTCTTCTTCTGCACAGCAGAGCATTCCAGCGTGCAGTAGACAGAGGGAGCACGGACCTTGCTCTCTTTCTTTCTGATCTACCACAGTTAATACTTTCCAGCTGTTCCACTCTCACCCAAGACAGGCTATGCTTGGTTGGTGTCATCAGAGTAACAGAAGTTAGAGACGGAAAGAAGCTTATAGGTCATCTAGTCCATCCTGGGCAGTGTGCAGCGTCTCCTCTAGCACGCTGACCAGTCTAGTTTCAAATGAGCTTCCATTTGGCTTCCATTTCCTGGCCTGAGCCTCTGACATGATGGCCCTCTGTAGCCCCCACATATTCACCTGTGGCAGGCAGCTCAGCCCTCTCCGCATACCCATTCTATCTGGTGAGGGACGCTGGCATTTTTAATTTAGTCAATTTTCAACTCTGCTGGTTTCTGTAAGATCAGTGTCAGGGCTGCTTTCTTGTCTAATGCACGAGCACACTGAACCATTCTGATTTATCATAAGAACGTGACCGCCCTGTCTGTCTTGTTAGACGAGATGCTGAGGAATTAAATTTCTGCTTTTCTTTCTCTTCCGCTTGGCTGCTTTCTGGGAGCTCTGCGTCAGGGATGGTTTCTTACCTGATAATGCATCAGGGTGTTTAACCGCTTCCAGTCGCCCTCAATCTTGGTGGTGATGTCTTCATCCTGCAAAACCACACGAGCTATCCGGCCCTGGCGCCACTCTGCAGGGAAAGCAAGAGCAGGCAGACACGATGGTCAGGGATGAAAAGACACCAGCCTCTTCTGTCCACATCAGTCTCATGTAATGTTATAGGAGAGAAGAGTCTCTAAGAGGCCAAACTCCCAGGAAAGGGTGTTCAGAGAAAGGGCTGACTTCTGTGCAACCCGAAGAAAGTCAATGTGGGTTGCTGCCTTGAGGCCGAGAGCAGGATTTTCCCCAGGGTTGGGGCATGTATTTTGGGGTGTTTATCTGAACCAAGCCGCCCCTCCCCCCACACTACTGTAAACACATGGCCTTATGGAGACGCCTTGCTTAGGAAGCTGTAGGGGAGTTGGAGGTGTCAGTGACTTGCTCACTGGACAATCACTTCACTAAGACAGTTTCCTGGGGGACATTAGGGGGGGCTGCAGAGTGCAATGGCCAACACAGGTCACAAGTCTGACCCAGTGTTGTGTTCTCCAGTAACCACAATTTTACTGGGTGAGGGGTGCAGTGGGTGGAGACGGCGCGGTAAGGAAGGAGTAAGCGTGCACAAAGCTAGCCATCCCAGCTCTAGCCATTGCAATCAGACTCTTGAACACTACAAATCTGCCTACGAACTGCCCCAATACTGGCTACCTCTCTAACGCCCCTCTCCCCCAACCGCACACTTCCCCCTGGGCAAGGATGCTCCTACCCAAGTCCATGTCGACAGCCCTGGGCCTTTGCGAATAAGGGACATTTTTGTACACTGCGTCCAGAATCTTCTCTTTGACCTGGGTGATGGTGTCACAGTTCAGCACCTTCACGGGGATCTCGGGGCTGTTCTCATTATCGGGGTTCACGCAGTTCAGGATCTAGAGAGGGAGAAGTCCCAAACAGCACTCAAAAGGGCTTCAGAGAAACATCCAGCGTAGCAGCGATAACGTTCATTGTGGGACAGACACTTAACACTGAATTCCCCTTAAAAGCCACAGAGCCTACATTCATATCACAGCTGTTGTATCTAGAGTATCCTTGGGAAGCTCATTAAAGTAAGAACTTCAAGGTGTCCACTGAGTTACGTTTAGGGGAGGACTGGGACATAGGGAGATACAGATATGTAACAGTCTGTGATCCCACATGCAAGCTCTGATTTTCAAAAGCTTAGCAGCCAGTGCTGTTCACACACAATCTTCACAATTAAGTTAGGCACATAATTGCACCTAGCCCTGGCACCCTTAGGTTTTGAAAACAGGGCCCGTAACGTTATGTGCACTTACATCCTACAGATTATTGCACATGTAACATTTGTGGCCATGTGGCTGAAGTAGGGGTTGAGCCAGCTGAGAATTTGGGCCATAAAACTGTGTATTTCCTGCTTGAGCTTTTGATGATGGAACCATTTTGACACAAAGCAGCTAGTTCTACCCTGGGGCATCAGTGCTGCATATATCCTGCCCTTTGTGTGTGACTTCTCTTAACTTACAACAGGTCATTTACAGCTGCAGGGGATTTGTGCAGTTCAAGGCCCAGTCCCCTGGACAGCCAACTCACCAGTGTTTTGTACTCAATTTGCTGCCGGATCAGTTTATCCTCGCTCAGGGAATAACGTGCCTCCCCTGTGATGGCATCGATCGGGCCCTTCTCCATCTGTTGCTTGATGGCGCAGTACAGCATGAAGAGCGGCTCCCCAGCGCATTCCTGTTTGACAGGACACACAGCAAAACCAATATCCGGGTGAGGGTCTCTCTTCAGCAGGGCCTTATCCTGCAAACACTTGCGCCTGTTTAAAGTTTAGCACCTGTGTATGATCCCACTGACTTAATCTTAACAACCTCAGTAAGTGGTTGAAGCACCGGGAGAAGAAAGCCAACAGCCAGGGCCCACTGCTCAATGGGGGTATCGCCCTTGGCTTGGTGAATCCTCCCTGCCTCCGCACTGCTGGAGAGAAGGAATCTAAAGCTATGTCTACATTAGAGCTGCTACAGTGGCACAGCCATGGTGCTGCAACTATGCCACTGTAACACCATGAGCAGAGCATAGACTCTTCCTACATCGACAGAAGGGGTTTTTCCATTGACGTAGATAATCCACCTCCCAAGATGGAAGGAGTCTTCTATTGACCTAGATGCACCTATGCTGGGGGTTGGGTCGACCTAACTATGGTGCATAGGGTATAAATTTTTCACAGTCCTGAATGATGTAGTTAGGTGACTCTATTTTTTATGTGCAGAGCAGGCCTGAGAGTCTTGTCTCCCTGTTTATTTCTGCGCTGCTAATTTAATGGCGCTTCTGAAAGCAAAAACAACTTTAAAAACATAAATTAGTGATGCCAGGGGGCGGGGAGGGGATGTAATCATTGCCCATATGCACTGAAGATGTGTAAATGTCAAAGAGGGAGAGGAGATGTTTGGGGGCACTCCGGGGGTACACCTAGGTGAAAAGAGATTAAACTGAGGAAAAGGAAAGTGGCACAGTCCCCAGCAGAGAGATCCAATAGTCTGTGCAGAGCGTTCAAGGGAAGCGGTAGAAACTCCACCACCTGCGTTAAATACGTTACACTGAACAAAGCAGTCAAGAGTTTACTATGTGGAACCACAGTTTTCTGGGTGGGCCATGGACTGGATGACACAAGCAGCCCATTACAGCTCGCTGGCTGATGGCAATTATACTCCTTACATTCAGTTGAATGGGTCTCGTCAGACATTTTAAAGGTTGGGGTCACCCACTAGGTCCTTGGAAGGAGAAAAGCTGTGGAGGCATTAAGAGAATGGGCAAAGACAGAGGACGATCTCCACTCAGTCTCCCCCTCACCTTTAAGAATTTGTGGAGGAGGAAGGCAAACCAGTTAGTCAACATCTTCTCAGCCACAGACTCGGTCCTGGAAAAAGATGAGAGGACATTTCATCATGTCTATTGAAAAAACCCAACCAAATGGCTGCCCTTCGCACCATGGACCCATCATCTCAACAGTGCAGGAAGACTGGGAAGTAAAACCAGCTATGGACAAAAGTGAAACCGACGTGGACTAGACTCATTCTCTCAAACAGGGTAACGAGCCACTCGTTAGAATCACAACATCAGTTAGCACGCAAGACTGCACTTTTGCCACAAGCCTTTGGCCATGTGACCATCTACTTCTCCTCCTCCTCCTCTGGATGAACAATGCCAATCTGGAGCACAAATTCACAGCAGCAGTAAGATTCTGCACTGGAGGATCTGGCATCTTTGTCTGCCCCCTCCCACCATTCACTGACAAGTGCATGTAGATGGCTCAGGAACAGAAAAGAACAAAGACCAGCTGACAGCCGTCACGAGCCCCTCTGACAGGGATGCCTGGTGGCACTTTAACTCCTTGCACATGGTGCAAATTATACCCTATGGCTCAGTAAATCACTGGAATTTGCAGTGGTTGCTGGCAATCAGGGACAGCAGAGTGACAATGGCTGGGGAAATTGCAGCTTTCTCCCCAGCCCCACCCAGCATTCTCTCCCCACATTGTGCCCAAGATTATCTCTAATTTAAATACAATGGCTACTAATGATAGTTTTTAATGATGGCTCCCCAGGATTGCTGGTCTCTCTTTAAAGAGACACTGCTCCTTTTCTTGCAACCGGGGAAAAGCTTTTGAAAGCAGCACTTTGCTGGTGACAGGATGAGCCCCCACTCTCCCTCCCGCACCATACGAGAGCCTGAGCTGTGCAGCAAATGTGTTCAGAAACGGCTGTCAGGCTGGCTTCCAAACAGTGGCTGTTGCTAGCATGGCTGTAGATCAGTGGACAAGGATGTTTCTTTTGTTGCCAGCTGTGCTGGCCAAGGATGTGCTATAAACGAATCCCTTTCCTAGCTCTCTGCGCACTAGGGCTTTTCTGAACCTGCCCGCATCACTCTTAGGCTGTGTTTAGAATTTGGGATTAGCCTCAATTTCAGCCACCGGTAACAGCAACTGTTGCGCCTGAAATGAACAAGCAGCTGCCCTTTGAAGTGCCCACTCCACTTTGTAAAGCATGGCTTTCCTTGTCTAGACAGGGAGTGTGCTTCAGTGCAGCTGGCCACTCACTGGGGCCTCAGGCTGCATTTACATCTCTCTGAAAAGTTTCCTACCCGTGCTTGGTCCCTGTGGTAATGAATTAGGGGCCCCAGATTGGCCCGTGTAAACTATGCTGCTGGTGCTGTCGAAAGGAGGCCTTGAAACATTTAAAACCATTATAGTCATAACTAGGAGAGGCAGCATGGTCTAGTGGATAGGAACAGGACTGAGACTGAGGAGACCTGGGTCCTATTCCCAGCTCACAGGCTCCTGGGGCTGCTCCGTGACCCTCTTTGGACCATGGCTTCGCCTCCCACACTCAATCTGTCTTGTCTATTTAGACTAAACTCTTTGGGTCAGAGATTCTCTCTCACTGTCTGTATAGAGCCCAGCAAAATGGGACCTCTGTTACTGTACTATGGA
The DNA here is from genome assembly GCA_007922155.1 of Mesoclemmys tuberculata. Taxonomy (NCBI): domain Eukaryota; kingdom Metazoa; phylum Chordata; order Testudines; family Chelidae; genus Mesoclemmys; species Mesoclemmys tuberculata. The sequence goes on from ML675705.1 coordinate 216,325, forward strand.
TGATAATACTAATGTTACAGGGCTTGTGTTAATTGCAAAGCTGGTTCCACAGTAAACAGAAGTTACAGATTCACCAATATTTCAGCTGTCAAAAGCCATGAGTTCGATATGCTAGGATTCCAGGAGTTACACTGATCAGTATGGGACATCTGGCATGAATTCATGAAAATATCTGCAAATCCCCAAATAATTGAATCATGAACGATTAACTGTCTGAAAATTCATGCTGCAAAGTGCCATAGTCATTGCTCTTCTGTTTCAAAATTTTCAGACATTCAATCAAAGAGGAGAAACAGTAGCACATGACTGAGGCGACCAACCACCAACCACGAATAAAGAAGAGCCAGTAACCAACAAGTCCACTCAAACAGCAGGAGAATGCGAGAGTCTCAAAACTATTCCTCTAGGCTATTTGGTGAACGTGAACATGGTAGAAAAAATTCAGGATCAATCTGTGAAATGTTTGTTAACTGAGAAAGGGCTAACTTCCTAATGAATATCACTAACGTACAGCATGACCAGTTCTTGAGTTACATTCTGCATTAAAATGAAATTAACATACTGTCCCTCCTGACACTACAAAAATAACCAATTGAAACAGTTTTGTGGCACAACTGTGTTATAACATGATTTCTTCTTACCCCCTGCACCATGCTATAGACCTGTTAGGGAACTACTTCCAACCCTGGGAGATACACAGCTATAATACTTCACGCTTATAAATGCCGAGAATTTTGAGAACAAACATTACATTTATCCCTTAACTATTGCTGACTATACCAGCATGTCCTAATTGCAGAAGGTATCAGCACTTAAAGGGTTAACATGATCCAATTCTTCCCTTAGCTGAGGAAAAAACGATACTTCCCTCATCATGGTGCTGAGAAACTGGAGGGAGAGTGCATAGCTCTTCACAAGCATTAGCCTGTTGTGCATCTTTTCCCTGCCCTCATCTACCATGGTTAGTCTTTGAAACCTGATCTGTGTTGGAGGTCTCAGCAAGTCATCCTTTAAACTCTGCGTGCCATGTTTTGGAGTGACCTCTCTTGCTCTCTGCTGTGTCAGAAGAGTTCTGCTGAGCGCAAAAAACATTCCTCAGACTACTGCACTAGCCCCTCAGCAGGTATGGTTTCTACTGTGGTCTCGGCCTGATATCTGGAATGCTGTTATAGATCTGTCTGAAAATATAAAATAAGCTCCTCAAGATTAAGGCAGCAGGGGACAATCCCCAGACTCCCTTTTCATATTGACCACATAACGAGGGCAAAGTGCACTCCGGAGACCACTTTCCAAAAGAGCCTGATGCCAGAAACCAAAACCCCTGGCTGCTCCTTTGACTCACTGGGATGCTGGGAATAAACTAAACTAAACAAAAAGGATCAGGAAAAACCCAAAATCAATATTTATTTTATTGCTTTGTCTAGTCTCCGAACTGCCATGTTTTCCCTGTGCCAGGGATGGGGACAGTCATTTGATTTAATGTCAACTTTGCTCTTCCCCCTCCTGGGAGACAGGAGGAGAGAGGCAAAATAAAGAGGAAGAGAGAAAGAAGGAAAGAACTGAACACCAATTATCAAGCACTGCCACTAGAGAGCTCAAAAGTAAAATAAAACAATCTCTCATTTTGTGGCTACTCATTCATTATTAACTTAGAACAAAATGTTCTAACTCAGAATGTTTTGCGTACTAAATAATACCCAGAGAACTCTCAGACCCACCGGGTTGGAAGAGACCTTTAACTTTGTAGGTTTCCAACTGAAACATCTGGATCTTTACACAGCAAAGTTTGCTTTTGAGTGCTTGGGCTTTGTTTCTTCTGGATCCTTTGCATTCTTGCCTCTTTTAAATAACTACTACATACTGCTAACCCTTTTGCTGCTGCTAGAGTGTTTGTGCGCCACATGGCCATCCTCCATCCCTCAGTGCATCATCAATCTAGGCCAATACGGACAGAGGACAGAACCTTGCAGAGTCTGCATCTACAATGAGAATTTTTCTGACATTTTCCGACCACTGGTCTAGCCTCAGGGCAGCTCTGTCTGTATGAGCAACAGGCTTCAGGGCTCCAGGCCTTTTCATTGCCACGTTGTCTGGTCTTACATGTCCAGATGACATGGTGGTAAAAGTGCTGGTGGCTGGTCTATGCTGGCACTTTCATCATTGCAAGCCCCGGTGTAGCTGCACGAAGAATTTCAGAGAGTTCTTAGCATTGATAAGGCCAGTAAGTTGGAAACCTGCCTTTCAACCCAAATGCTTCCAAATGATTCATTGAACCAATGGCCACCCTCATTATTTGGGGCACCAGTGACACAGGCAAGAAGGCTAGAATTTTCAAAGGAACAGGAGTACCCAAATCCCATTGAATTTCACCAGGAGCTAGGCACCTAATTCCAGTGGGCTCCTTTGAAAATCCCAGCTCATGATCTTAACAATAGGGGAGAGGAAATTGTTACTGAAGACCATGGCACAAGCCCCTTAATTCTTTACACAATGTGTCATGGTTCCCTATGGCCAGATTCCCTCTCATTTACAGCAGTATAACACCACTGACATCAGCGAGGTTACCTCTGATTTACACTGATGTAACTGAAGGGAAAATCTAGCCCTCAGGTCCATAAACAGCTGGCAGGGTATGTTCTATGGTTGTATGGTCTCAGCTGAAAGTCCCCTCTCTAGGAGTGATCTACCTAGAATGCAGATCATCTGCCTCAGAAAGAGGAAGAGTTTGGGATGTGGACCTGTAGCTCCAAGGAGTGCAAGCATGTCACGTATGAAGGTTGGATCTGGAAGGCATCCCTCTGTGCTGCTCTTCCATCCCTGCCCACTGTCTCACCTCACTATTTCTATTTGCAAGGACGCTGGTAATGCCCAGGAGCGAGGAGGATCAAATTAAAAGCAAATTTAAACGGAAGATAATGAAGGCTCTTTGGATTCATTTGGTTTCAGTGCCACCTGCCATATTTGGGAGGATAATTCACAGAAGTAATCCTCAGGTACTCATCTTTGATTAAACAGAGTCAATAACCACCTCCTCCTGCACTCTGCTGCAGGGGAGACGTCTCCCCTCAGCCCCTTGTGCGTGCATGAGAATGGCATGGTCTGCGTCGCATACTGATACTAGCTGGCTAGGCCGCATCCAGCACATGCGGCAGTGCGGCTGGGGATTCAGACAGCTCAACGCTCACCCTACAAATTGCATTGGAAACAAACAGGCTACGTAATGATATCTCGAATATGAACTGGCTGTCGTCTGCTGGGAGATGGCCACTGAATTTCCAGCTTTTTCCTTTCCCTTGGGCCACAGATGATGTTTCACACAAGCATGTGTGTGTGCACAAGCACGGCTTTGTGTAACTATGTGTGGGTGCATCACTTGCAAGTGCTGGGAGCATGAGCCCCTCCTTCCATCTGGGGTCTCTTCTCTCCTCCTCCTGGGGCTTAATTCCAAAGAGAAGATCAGGAGAGTGCTCTCACGTGCCCGTTCTTAATGGGGTAACGTCAATCCCGTGTTTGCATGGCAAAGGCACGAGATACGCAACCAGAGCCTTTTGAATGGGTGCCAACGAGCGAGAAATAATCCCAATTGGCACCATGCAGGGGGAATCTCTTTTCCTCCAGTCTATTTACAAGCCCAAATGGGTTTTCACCAGGCAGCTGATGTTCATGGCAGCTAGAAGTGTTTGACTGGGAAAGTCTCAACCCGGACAGAATCCCACCTTCCAGGTGACTTGTCATCTTTTATATTAACACATTTAGCTCACACGTCTGTCTTGGCACCAATGCCCACCAAGGATGAGAGTGGGATGTCATCACCGGGCTGCACCATGGGGACTGGATGGCTTGAGGGATTGGTAATAGGGTAAGGAGCCTTTCATATTCAGACTGGTTTCAGAGTTGTGCACCAGTGCATAAAACGATAGGCCAGACATTAGCTACCCCCAACATTGAAAGTTCGATTCCCAGTCTCCGACTGCCAAAGTAACAGCCTCACAAAGGATGGGGTCGGTTCTCTCTCTGAGCTTTCTTTAAGGTAAAAAAACCATTTGCTTCTGGCTTAATGCCTTTCCTTGGTCGTGCAGAGACTTTTGATCTGAACTGCTCCCATATCAGGGCTGGATCCAACACAATCCACCCAGGCTCTGGGTTTGAGAAACCAATTAAAAAAAAAATCATACATACTTCAAGCAGGGAGGAAACTAAATGAGAACGATGACTTGCCACACACAGTCCCTGTGGGTTTGGCCCTTTCTCTCAGTCTGGACTCTCCATTTCTGGCAAAGAAACTGACATTGCGAGGCGGGCTCTGATGTGGTACACTGTATTATGAGCAAAACCTATTGGTGGAGGGACAGGGGGACAGGAGATGGGGGGGTAGCACTGAGATCACCAGCCTTGTATTTTTAGAGCACAGTGAAAAGTCATTATTGATGGCTCAGGCAGAAGACGCCTTCACAGCGACTCATCAAACCACGGGGGAAATTAACGCAGCTTCCATTTCTGAGATGAGTTATTGCCTCTGCAAACACGGCCAGATTTAGAGCAATTTCCTGCCAAGTATATTCATTGTGGCTGGAGGAATCACTGAAAACTCCCTCAAGCTGTCAAATGCTCCCTGTTGCTTTTGGCTGCTGGCTTCAGGGCGGCGACAGCTCAGTTTGTGGACTGGCGGACAGCGGGTGAGTAGAGAGTGGGCCCTCTTCCTCCATCACACAGCAATGCATGGGGCAAAACTCAGACCCAGCAGGATAGAACCAGGGTGGCTCCTAGGCAACGTGGACCTGAAATGCAGTCTGTGAGAGCATGGGGACGCTGCCGGCTCAGGGGAGCAGGAATAGGAGACAGTCTTTCGCCAATCTGTCCCAGGTTACTCAAATCAATTTTTGTCTCATCTGCGGACTCCATGTGTGAGCTGCGGGGAGTCACTTCAGCTACCTTTTACCTCAGTTCCCCAACAGTAAAATAGAGAAGATACGTCCTTATCTGACTGGGAGGGGGGAGATCGGGAGGGGCGTGAAGATAACATCTCTTAATGACTGTGAGGTGCTCAGATACTGTGTAGGGATGAAGCTCAGGTAAGTACCTAGATAAATAGAACAAGAGCCTTGTCACAGTGAAACTGCCATCCTCGTTGCACAATGCCATCAGAGATGTATAGGACTGATTGGGCCCCAGGGGCTGATCCCCGAGACGTGCTCCAGAGAAGGTCTGAGATGAGGCAGAGGTGTTTTCCTACTACCCTCTCCATGACAGACCAGACCCTGGGTCTGTCAGTTCCATCTGTCCATCTAGGCTTTTATGCCATGCTCATCGATTTTATGACGATAGTGTAGTTCTTCGTGATGGAACAATATAGGAACCAGGCTTTCAGGGTGAAGCTTCTCTAGTTTTGGATGGAGAATCCAACCGTGGTCTTGGGATAGAAGGTCGTAGTGAAGTGGAAGAGCGATGGGTGCGCATACCAACATCTGAAGTAGGTAAGAATACCAGGTTTGTCTGGGCCATGTATTATCCTTGCCCAGTTGATGTGTATTTTGTGGATGACTCTGGATATAACTGGAATGAGTGGGAATGCATAAAGGAGGTCTACGTTCCCATTAAGGAGAAATGCATCCCCTCATCAATCGGATTCCCAGATCTGCTCTTGAGGAGAAGTGGGGACATTTGCAATTCTGTGGTGTCGCAAAGAGGTCAATGGTTGGGCAACCCTGTTATTGAAAAATGTCTTGTAGGATTGTGCTGTTTAGTTCCCATTTGTGGTTTTGACTGAACTGTCTGCTGAGTGTATCCGTTATTGTATTCTGGCTTCCTGGAAAATATGCAGGTGATATGATGATGTTGTGTCAGATGCACCAATTCCATAATTTCATCACTTCGATGCGGAGGGAGTGGCATTGTGCTCGACCCTGCCGATTTATATAAAAAATGCATGTGAAGTTGTTTGTCATTACTCTTATCGTCCTGTTTTTTTATAAGTGGGAGAAAATGAGTGCATGCGTTGAGTACTGTGTGGAGTTCTAATAGGTTTCTGTGAAGACATGTTCCAGATTTTCTGCCACTCTTTAAAAAAGTTCCTGAAACTGTCATAGGAGGAGGAGATATTATTACCTCATTAGGTGAGGAAAATTAGCTATGTATTGGAGGTGATGATTCCTGCTCAACATTTCCTTCCCTTTCTTCAGCAATTTCTGGAAGTGGTTCAGAAACTGGTGAGACGGACTGTGATGGAGAACTGGTTCTGTCCTCATAAGGGCTGGGGGATCTGCTGTAATGCCTGGTATAGGCAGACCATGTATCCCAGTTGGGCCATTACATTGGGTAAGGTATCGGTGACCCGAACCATGGTGATCCATTCCATGATTGTCTATGGTGTCTGTTGCATGACCTATATTTTGGAGATTTGGGAATTGGTCTGGCAGGTAAGGAATGTTGAGAGGAGAAGGCTCCTGGTATAGGAGAGAGAGCCACGTCAAGTGCAACATGCACAGGGGAGGAATCTGTGATGAACAGTGGCGACTGAGGTGTAGATGTCACATGTCTCTCTCCCTGATGACAGCAGTATTGCACTGAAGTGTGTTTTTGACCTGGCACCAATGTCGGTTCCATGGTTCTAATCGGCGCCCTTGTCATGATAGGTGCCATGCTTGCAGTAAGTGCCGAGGTCGAGGTCAGCTCCATCACCAGCGTCGGTGCCGCTCTCAGCGCCGAGGTTACTGTTAAGCTGGTTGGTAGCAGTTTGGCCTGTGAAACTGGTCCGTGTGCTGCAATGGAGGAGGTCGACTTATTTTTGACTCTCGACTCTGTACCGCAACATTGAGACGTTGCCGCTGGACAAGTGGTACCTGAGAACCTGGTGCCTCATGTGCATTTAGCCTTGACACCGTTGGTATTGCCAAGAGAGATTTGGCCGGTGAGCTCTTATTTTTTGCTGGTTCTCTCGGAGGTCGAATTGTGGCTCTTTTCTGCAAAGGTTTTTCTACAGTTTGAGCTCTTCTGAACTCTGAAGATGATGTTTCAAGGCCAGGGCCAGAGACGAGACTCAACAACTTTTCTAATAAAATGAGTTTGAGTCTGAGATCCTTGACCCTTCTGGTGCTGGACTTAAGGATCTTGCAGTGGGTACACTTTGGGGTCCATGTCCCTGATCCAGATATTAGAGATATTGAGAGTGTCCATTTGATGCTGGGATCATGTCTCTGCAGGACGTGTATCTTTTAAAACCTGGTGAACCAGGCATAATGGCAGGTTCTCTGAGGGGAAAGCTATTCTACACTATGAGGACGTTAAAAAAATAAATAAATAAACTGGGTAAACGGGGAAAGGTAAGTACTAACTAACGACTAAACAAAGACTATCTAACTGCTATGATGAACTCAGGTAGGAACTGCTGAGGGCTCCGTCTCGGACCGTGGATGGCTGAGAAGGCAGCGAGGGGGGTTGGTCACATGCACAATGAGAGAGGCACCACCAGTGCTGCAAGATGGAGATGGCACATGCATGACCCAGCCGAGGACTGCTGACAGAAATCTCCAATTGAGGACGCAAGGATGGGCCAGCACCTGAAGTGAAGCACCCACAGGGACATCATTCAAAGTAGTTATGTTTCCAGTAAAACTCACTCTCTTTGTGCAGTGGGTGCCCCTAAAAAAGCAATAGTCAGTGTGCTGTGATATGATATGGGAGCACACCAGCGTATTCCCCACATTTAGAATAAGATATTTCATGGAGACCACAGTCCAAGTCAGATACTGCAGGCCAGTGAATGCGGATTTGTGAGCAGCACCCACTGTAGCACTTTGTATTACTCACTGGGTGTTTGCCTTTAAGATTTAGCAGAACCCATTGCACTGGGTTGAAGTGAGGTCTCCTGATGTGCATCACTTAGTATCATCAAACACTTGCTCTTCTTTTCCAAATGCCATGTTATCTGAATTAATTTCATGTCGCCCCCACTCTGTTTGGACAAATATGGCTCTACTCTCAGGAGAAACATGACCAAGCTGCAAGATCCACCATAACAAACTCTCTGACTGTGTGCCTTTCATACCTCTGCCATAACGCTGAACTAAAGTAGCCTTGAACAGGAAAAGAAGCCGTGACGGGCAGCAGAATTAAACACAGAGCAATGTGAAGTTGTAAGAAACACGCTGTGTGCCTTTGCTCCAATGACTATGGCACTTTCATCCATTCAGATCAGTTGGGGTGCAGAATACTGGCCTGGATTGCCCCCACATCATTCCTCCCCCATTACCAAATCCCAAGGGAATCTCTTTGCTTTTAACTCTCACCCTTAACCCAGTTTTCTCCATCTGGCACCTGCTTCCTCCAGCTGGAAGATGGACTGAGGCGCAGGGGGACGAGAAATGGTCTGACACTGAAATACCAGCGTGACCTCAGGGGTCATCTGGCACCAATGAGACTGATGGTGCTGTCAGCCTTCTCCCAGTGATGGTGAGAAGAGGTCTCCAGTCATGGCTCAGCTCACTCCACTTCATGGGCACCAGGACACCCCATTTGTCAAGCAGGACTCTCTAGGGTTGAGGTGTTGGCACAGCGTGAAGTTTCAGTCATGCTACATGGGCTGGTGGCAGAAAGAAAAATGCAACTCTCCATTGGGAGCCTCAAATAGTCCATCCATTTCCCTTCCCTGTCTCTAGTGACATGGGGTTAACTATATCATATGTTGTTGTGGATGGATGCACAGGGTCTTAAATTTGATCCAAGAGAACTATTACTACCTCTCCTATTTCTCTTTCACTCATAAGCCTTCCCCCTTCACCACACTCATTCCTCCCTTCCTTCTGCACAACGAAACCAGGCATTTGTGAGAAGCCCATCGCCCTGTCATTTTTTGTCTTCCAGTTGCTTCCTCCATGGCCAAGAGCTTGGGGAGGCAATGGGACACATGTGATTTAGAGAAAACTGACCCCATGCAGAAGAGCCAAAGACAAAAAGGAACCAGCTCTGAGCAGGGCCCCCATCCCCGTCAAGGCTCCCATCCCCCACAATGAACAACAAATAAGTGACAAATCCAATCTCATCAAGATAACCAAGTTAGAGGCGAGGGGAGCCGCCCACCAAGAAACCACCCGGGGCTGGGAATAAAAAACTGACATCTGGAAAATGTAGAGTAAAATTGCTAATGTCCCTGAAGGTCAGGGGTCAGTCTGCCAATGCTGAGCAATGCGTTTTAACTGTCAAGCTGTCAAAATCTCCACCACGCACTCTCACTTATTACTGTCAACCAGGTCACCCAAGCTGGAGCCGCTTTCCCTCCCG